>VWZN01009090.1:42788-69588 GCA_013396955.1 Regulus satrapa
TTTTTTTTTTTTTTTTTTTTAATACAAGCTGAGTTATATCTGATTTGGAATCAGATTATTTGATATACCTAAAAACTCAGGAATTTCTAACCTGTTTTCCTCCTCTGCCTTCAAAATCTAAATTTATTGCGAGTCAGAAAGTTAAATCAGTTTGAACATAATGCCATACTTTCTGTAGTAGTTTAATTGAAATTAATTATTTCTGCAATCCCAGATTGAAATACTTCATCTCGATGTACTGAATCAAGTTGAAATGTTTGATGCATAGCAGCTCTTCAATTTCCAAAGGAAAGTTTTATGGGCATTGTACTTCACTTATCATGTTTTACTCTGCCTTACAGGAAGGGCTAATTTGTTGTAGTATATTTACCATCAGCCTTGCAAACCATAAGATTCAGTTTCCTACATGACTTGCCCATAGGGGAAGATACATAGCATCACAGCCAGCCCAGGATGTCCAGGAGAAATCATGGAGTTAGGTGGCATCTGCATCGCAGTTCCAGTGGGACTCCCACGAGGTAGTGAGCAGATGCAACTTGACATCAGTATGATTAAAGTGAAACATTTCTGCTCAATAAACCAGAGCATTTTGATTGAGTGGGACCACCCTGGAACAAATAACTTTGTTTTTATTTTCCTAGGTTTAGAAGAATCATTTTTTTCTTAAGCAGTTAGCATAAATCACTTAACAAAAATCTTCCTGAAAATACTAATATTTCCACTGCAAAAGAACATGTGCAAAGGTTTGTGTACATATAAGTGTATCTCTACATGCACCTATAAATTTAAGGAAGCTTGCATATATTTCTCCTCATTTTCATTTACCTGGCATGCTTGCCCTGCATTTTAGAGATGAATGAGAGATGCGACCCCAGAAATTAAACTTGCTGTGTAGACAAACGGGTTACAGTAAGAACATTAACTTATTTCAATTTACCCCCTTTTTTTTTTTTTTTTTTTTTTTTTTTTTTTTTTTTGTGGTGACTGTGTCACCTTGAAAAGTCAGTTGACTGTGGAGTAAAAAATATGCATTAGACAGTGCTTGGTCTGAAGGACTATCTGGCTCAAGGGATCAGGAATCTAATGTGGGACCTTTCACCCCTTAGCCACCAGTCTGAGTCTAGCATAGGTGAGTAATAAAAACACAAATCTCTCTGCAGCTGGCAGCCATTTGGATGAATAAATAAACTGAGCTGATAATGTCAATATAATTTGGCAAAACAAAATCCCACATCTGTGGAATAATTAGCATGCTTTTGGGGTATCTCAGCAAACAGAGAAAAACCTGAAAGGGCATGAGGATTGAAAATAGCAGAGTGCCATGCTTCTGTAGTATTTCCCATCCTGAATTATACCAAAGCATTTTATAATTTATGAACTTCAGTCATGTTCCAGTGCATATCTCCCTGCAAATTCAAGACACTGGGGTCTGCTTAAATCTGATTATCCACTCTACTTGATAAGGACACCATGAACACTAAATTTGTTTTTATTTAAAATTTCCTAAAGAGGGAGTTCTGCAGCTCTGCTTGAAATACAAGAACACAGGGGAGCAAGGCGCTGAACTGGCTCCAGGACTCTCTTCCTACAGTTACTTGGCAACATGGCCCTGGCTCTCCCTCCTCGCCGCAGTCCCCAGGACCTGCTTTTGGTTGGGGTTAATTAGATGTTGCTCAGTGCATTCCCTGGCTAAGGCTAAAGTCTTCTGGGAGCTTTCTTGTGGCCTAAGGCTGAACTCACAATAACGATGCTAATGAATTAATGGGAACAAGCAGGAAAAGGGTGAGTTACAGAAAGATATCTGGTTTTAACCCCTGTATGAGCTGGTGTTAATGTAGGGCTGGCAAAATCTGAAGCCTTTCTGGACATGAGTTGGCTTCCCATGGACTCATTTGGATGTCTGCATTGCACTCCCCAGCACACTGGTTCCAGTGTCACAGTGCAGAGGCACCCAAAGCTGGTTCTGGAAGCTGTACAGAAACATTATTGCAGAGCTTAAGCTAATAAGCTCTGCCAGACCTGGGTTAGCCTGCACAGAGCCAGTATGGATGTCTGCAATTGTGGCACTGTTTATCAACAAACTGGATAATCTGCCAGGGATAATGGAGAGCTGACTATATATTGAATGTTTGTTTGCAAGGAAAATTATGTGTTAGGGTTTTGACTCTAAAGCATCAGTGGATTAAAGTCAGACAGCTGACAAGATTTCTGCTCCTATCTGTCTGCTGGCCTCCTTCTCAGAGGTTGCTGCCCCTGTGACAGGGGTGGCTTAAAAGCCCCCGAAGCAGCTTCTAAGTAGTTTATAACATGTTGTGGTAGGGTTTTTTTCTGGAATGATAGAAGTGATAAACAGTACTTGTGATAGATGTTTCAGTAATCCAGGAGACTGATTCAGACACCTCGTACTCTTTCCATTCTATTTTCTGCTGGTACATCAGGTTTTTCTATTGAGTTGCTGGAGAGGGAAATGTTGTCTTGCTTCAAGCTGCATGCACTCCACAAATGTTTAACTGCAGCTGCAGGGAGGATGATGAGCATCCCCTTACATCCACCCCAAACTTTGGTTGTTTCAGAACTGTCTGGATGACTGCATCACAGGCTTGATATTTGGGATGTCACATGAGCTCCAAGAGGAAGAACCCTCAAAATACATCACACAGGCACAGGTCTGGAGTTGTAGCCCAGACAAAATAAAGACATAATAGTTGCAAAGATAAGAGAGGAAACTAGGAAGACCAGCTTCATATATTCTGTCTTGGATGTTTTAAAGTCATAGACACAACTAAGAGCAAGTGCATGTGCTCATTTATATGTAGTTGTGTAAGCATCCTAGAAGGTTCAGAAAAAGTAACATTTAAATTCATTAAAAACAGAAACATGCTATAATTACAATATATGCTGAATTTCCCTATTGGTTTGATATGTCAGTCAGGGAAGATCAGATACTTAAATGCAGAAGAGCCAATGAGCTAACAAGAAGTACAGAAATTAGTAAATTATAATTTTATTCTATTTAAATATATGTATGTATAGATATATATATATGGAGTTATTTCCTCATAGCAAAAAGAAGAAACCCAAGCCTAAAAGTCTGTAACATCAATTCTCAGGGCCTTTGTGCTTTTAAAAAGTAGGTGGAAGAATTTTTGCACAGTCCTTGCTAGGTGATGCCTCAGTCTGTGACTGCCAGTCATGGCAAAAGATCAGGTATTAATTTTTATGGCAGAAGTGTCTGTATTAACATCTGTCTCCACACCATCTGAATGCAAGGTTTTGCACCTATTTTTTAGTGGAGATGCATTTTAAGCTGCAATATTTTAGTTGTTTTTGTACTGAAGGGAATGCAGATTTTTCCCCTGGCTCTAAGGTGGCAAGTATTGGTGCTTACAGTAGAGGCCCAATTAATACTTCAGTATGTTTGTCCTCTCTAGGCCTCCTGAACTGAGCAGGAATCCTTGCATCCCTTTTGCATGCTGTTAAAGTCATGAAAGTCGTGTCTTTCTACCCCTGCAAGCCTTACACGACACAATTAATTTTGTATTTTCATCTGTGAACAATCTAATTCTAATACCTATTTCCTATTTTCCTTTTTAATAATGCAACCTGGGAAAGAAGACATAAGAATGTAAATTGCCTTGGAAAATGTTTTAGTATATGTCATGCATATCATGTGGCTGAATTTTTTTTTTGCCTCTTTTCAGCTTTCACGCTTACATGAAATTTCAACATTAAGGACCTTTTTCTAGCAAATACCAGCACCCTTCAGGAGTACTCTGATGACCACCCATGTTACAATGCCTTCACAATGAGAAAAGTTTAAGTGATCCTTTAATAAACAAAAATATGGCTCACATGTTGGTATAATTGAAGAAAAGAACTGAACACAACAGCGTTGGTTTGATGGTTACGTTTTCTTCAAGGGTGTGTATCCTTCAAATGATGTATAAAAACTCCCTGATAACTGAGAGGCAGCAGAGTTCATGTTATTTGGCTTTAACTAGTGTGCCAAACCTGGTGTGTCTTTATTGAGCTATCACAGAGACAGTTTTCATGCTACTTGCTTGACTTCTAACTGTTGAAGTATGGATACCTCTACAACGCTGAAGTGCTCATCAGGCTCGAGCTCCCCTTGTGCTCTGCTGTGTACAAGCTTGAAGCAATTCCACATGTTATTCCCAGAAGTACTTTGGGCTATCCAGTGGGTTGTGTTTCCTGGAATTAATGGTTGGGAGGCTGGACCTCAAACATTTCCCTCTGACAGACACTTGTTTTCATGTTAAGGAGCTTGTTAAGGCCCTTACAACCAAAACATTAAGGAAGATGATCTCCATATGAAAAACTATATTAATAATTTTATTATATGCTATGTAAATATTTTCAGGGTGTAGAAGAACCATCTCTAAAAAAACCCACCTTAATTAATTAGGAATATCACATTCTCAATACAATTGCACAAAGGGATATAAAAAGTATTGGAATTAATAGAGCAAGTTTTTATATATTTTTCTCCATTATGGCAACCACAGCAAAAGTCTGTTACCTAAAACTCTTATCCATAGCAGTCTGGGCTCATCCACAATATAGGAAGATCCTCTTAGAAAGTGTCCTAATAGATGACCTTAAGCTTCTATACAGATATGAGCTTTGTCTTGGTCTTAGGCTAACCCCAAGGACAGTCTTGCTGGCATTTAACACAGACAGCAGCTTCTTTTTTTAAAAGAAAAGAAGCTTCTTAAAGGACTCCATTACTCTCTGCTTGGTAGTATAGATAAAGTCAATATGTTTTACAGGATCTGAGCATTTATTAAGTGCTGCTGTGCCCCAAATATGCTTTTAATGCAATAGTTAAACAGGACATATCAATGGAGAAAATAACCATGGGATTCAGTGAAGATTGTTTCAGTCTCCTGAGGCTTCAATGTGAATATGGATATGTTCAACTCTATTGCTATGAAGTGAAAGTCTGTGCATTATTTGTCTGAAGCAATCTATGATTACTCTGATGTCACTGCTCTTCAGAATCTTATCTTCAAAGCTAAATGCAAGGACTGTTGTGCAAGTTGTGTTCAGTCTCATCACCGAATTAATCACTTAATAAGTAGAACAGTTTATCATGTCTACATAGATATTTTTCTGTTATTTTCCTGCAAAAAATCACAAATAGGAACCATCTGCTTGTTACGATATAATAAGAAACTCTGTGCTATCCAATGCACTTTTAGATTTTCAAAGGCATGGATTTTGATTTAAGGGAGGACTGTAAGTTCTGCACAAAATGAGGTGTATGAAATGAGGAGAAACCATGATAGATATGGGGCAAACAGAAACTCTCCAGTTCCAATGTCTTCAATGCCTGAAACACTGAGATTGGAGTACAAATGTACTTATTTTAAAAAGTGAAATGGACTCTAAAGACTTTTCCTAAAATGTATTTAACTATAATCTAATATTCTGGGACAAGAAAGGCAGGTAGTGGGAATATTCAAGCCTCTCAGGTTCCTCTGCCTAGAAAGTCTCCACTAACTAATTACTGTTTGTTTTTAAACAAGAGCCTTGACCTATTTTTGATCAATCCTCTAGTGTTTCTTCTTAAGGTCCAAATGTTCAAAGATACCAAATACCAATCTGCCCCCCAAAATGTCATTCTGGGTGTACTAGGGATGAACTCAAAATCTAGAGCCGTGAGGCTGAAGATGAGAAGTTTAAAACCAGACAGAAGAATATTCCACAGTCCTAACTGTACTTTAATTTTACTGCACTATGAAACAGAAATATGGGGAGGGGGAAATTACATATCTACATTTAGGATTTCCGGTGAAAATTTTGTACTGTAGCCACTGTCATGTGTTTATTCACAAAAGCAAAATCCATACTTAGGAAAATATGAAGAACCCACTGTGAGATATGCGTGAACAATATGAGAAATATGGCTTCCTTTTTTATTTTAGTAGTTATTTCTATTACTACTATTTAAAACATAATACCGGCAATGTTTAATGATGAAAACTTGAAATAAGAAAGTAATAATAGTTAACTTTAGTTCCATTGCAACACAATTTAAACTAAAATCTGTCTTTGTAATAATTTATCTATCTATTTATTCAAATATATGAAAATTTATGCAAATTTCCACTGCACTGTTTTATGGTTAGGTATACGACAAGGGACATTTCAAGCTATGCAGGTTCCTTAGCTAACAACTCTGTCTTCTATTCTAACAGGACTCAAATAGCGGATCTTGAATTCTGAAACTGAAGAAAGCAAGCAAAGGTGAAGCAATATTATCCAGGATCTTAAAAGAAAATGGTCCATTTTTACAGGTGCTTTATATAACAAAATGACTTTAGCTCATTATTTAGCTTCTTGTGTCCATGCAGTTAGGCATTTAATTACCTGTTTACCAGCTTACATCTTAGACATTCAGCACTCCATAAATTGGTGATTGGATTCAGATGAAATTCAAGAGAATTATCACCACTCTAAATAATACTTACATTTATTGCAAATCTTAAATGACCCTTTTAAAAAATTGTAAGCCTCCAAAGTACATCCTTTCTCCTAAAAGACACAATAAATCACTTAAGTACCCTCCCCATTTTACTGAAGAGGCATCTGATTAACAGTATTTTTCTAATAGAGGTAAGAACCTGGGAGGGTCAGAAATAAAATCTAAATGTCTCTTTTCACAGCTATTCGCAAAAGAATCTGTGTATTAGTTTGATCTGTATCTGCACTTGGATTGAGCAATTGTGTTCAGGCAGAGAATTGCCTGGCATTATCTTATGACTCACTTGACAGAGCTTACCCCTACTTTTCATTACCTGAGAAGAGATCATTACAAAACATACAAGTAGTATAATTTTATAGCAATCTATTTTGAAGTAGCAAATTAAATGGAAAGAAGAGAGGAAATGGAATGCAGCAAGCATAATGCTTTGAATTGTGTTTTAAAGAAATAGGAGTTTAGCAGAAGTGTGGAAGAAAGACTGGGTTAGGGAGCAGGAGCCTTTTCACTACCTTGTGACATGGCAGAACTAACTGCACAAACCTGATCCATGCTGGAAAAACCTCTAATTGAATAAGGATTAATATATGTGGGTGCCACAGGTGAAAAATATATTCAGTTGTGAAAGGCAATATGTGCCAGATAACTGGGTGTATGTGTGTATGGCTCAGCAAAAGTCCAAAATTGTTGTTTCGAGGTTTCAAGCTGAAGTCTGCTGCTTGCTAACTGCAACTAATGTAAGTTGGCTCTAAATTTTCTTAAAACCTGGACTAAATAGCAATGAAAATTCTTGAGCCCTCTGGTTACCAAAGGGACACGTGTCAGGACCAACAACTAAAATAATGATCACATTTCTGCATATTAACTAGATTGGGAGAACCCCAGGCTTGGGGTGCCCATACAAACAAGATGGCTGAATCACTAGTGTTTCCAAAGAGAAAAAGTGGTTTTGGAGAGAAGAAGGAGGACCAGGAAAGAAGGTGAGGAGAATCCTGACTGAGGGAAGGGTGCTGGTAGTCAGAGAGATGCACAGAGGTGGAAAATAGGAGATGCACAGGGACTTTAACCAGTGATAGTCCAGAAGGGTCACTGTGAGCAGCAGGAACCCACAGAACCTCCAGCCCAAGTTTCCCAGAACAGCAGTGACTTCTCTACCAGCGTGGAAATTAAGGGCTAGAAAGAGTGGAATTATAGAGCAAAGGAGTTTAAAATAACCAAGCAGGCCAAGAGCACAAATCTTTCAGGTTATTAAGTCCATTGTACAGGTCCACTACTAGTTACTGTTTATTCTATCTCTCCTGTGGCAGTGGGAGAAGGACAAAGTGACCAGCAGAAAATCTTGAAAACCAGGCTTGGAAGTTTAGAGTACTGCATTTTTGTTAAAATTTGTGAGGAATGGAAAAACCAAATAGAATCACTATCCTCTAAATTTATAACTGAAGCAAATCCTTAGTAATATTTCTTGGTAGATGAATTAATTAGAGGGAGAATAATGTTCCAGCCAAGGTTTTCCCATTCGTTTGGTTTTCAGAACCAACATTAATGAATGTAGGGTTGTACCTAAAAGTGGGATCTCTCCATTCTCCCAGCTTTCCAGTGGGACCACCATAACTCTTGGTCCCTTTGCTTCCTACAGATAAAGGCTGACATTCCTGCAAGTCCCAAAGGTGAAATAGAGCCAATTTTATGGGATACTTCTGAGATGTTACATAGTCAAGCTGGTTCAAGCATTTACAGGATGTAAATACAAACTATAATTAATAGAGGAATAGTAACAGAAGATGCTGCAGAGACAGCCTTGAGCTTAAAGTTTTATTACAAAGAAATTCAAATTGACTTACCAGCATGACTTCCAAAACTGTGTGGAAACAACTTATCCACAAAGTTTCAGGCACTTTTCAAGCACATGGGTGCAGAAGGCATTTTTACAGATAAGAAGGTCATCAGGCAAAAATTTAAGATGTTTTAGAATCCTTTAAAGACCACAAAGCATTTTTTGGCACTTTGGCAGCTCTTAATACTGAATGCCTTTGAATGAAATACAGTCTCTTTCAGGGGTGCATCAACCTTCTCAACAGCCTCTCTGTTCCATAGAAAGCTTTTCTTCCTTCATTCCCATGATGTGCCTGTCTGTTCCTGTCACTGCCAGCATCCTCTCTGCTGGAGCCACAGACTGCCAGCTCCTTGCTGCAGCTGGAACAGCAGGATTGCTCCAAGGGCAGGACACAGCTTCTAAGCTTCTTGAGAATTCTCACCTGCCATGGTCACTTCCCATGAGGGTGAGCTCCTGCAAGCCAAGAGCACACAGGGCAGCAAGCACTGTCCTGTCTGCCATATCCACACTGAATCGAAACAGAAACAATACTACCTCAGGGACCAGAATGTAGGAATTCTACATCTTTTATTGTGAGGTCTTAAAACAGGGATGCCTGTTTTACTTCTGTGTCCTTTTTCCCTGTGCCTTCTCTTTCACAGATCCACACAGCTACAGTGGGAGGGTTTCTACCACTCCATTCCCCCCAGGCCTGATGCCTTCCTCCTGAAAGTTTGGAAAGGTGAATTTAAATTAAGTGAAATGAGTTGTGTGGCCAGGTGTGACCAAAGCTGTCTCCTCTGCTTAAATTCATGCTGTAGTCCCCTCAGAAGAAGCTGTCACATGGTTCTTCTCGAGATCAGGGAAGAATGGGAAGAAAATGAACCTCTTTGGAGAGGGAGGGTGGCAGAGGCAGCAGGGTGCAGAAGCAAAGAGCCACAGCAGGGATCCAAGAACCGCAGGGAGGGTTGTGCAAGGGTAAATGGTATACACTTGACTTTGCAGAGAGAGACAGAAGCAAGGACACTGTGGGTCAGGGGAAGAATTGTGCAGAAATATCTCTGTTTAAACTTTGTCAATTGGACTGTTTTGTCATTAAAGATAGTGATACTACTGTTGTTCCAAGAAAAAATTGCTTTAAAAATGTTGCTATAGGAAGAAGCCTAAATAGATCTATCACCAATATCTGGCCTGTTCAGGGTCTCAATGCACTTAAAGCCTGCATGGGTGTTTCAAACACAAGGTACTGACCACAAGATTTAAGGTGACTGCAACTGCTGTTTGTTGTCATGGCTTAACCCCAGCCAGTAACTGAGCACCACACATCTGCTTGTTCACTCACTCTGCAACTTCCCACCACCCTCACCTTGTGGGATGGGGAGAAGAATCAAAGAAAAAAAAGGTATAAAGATATGTTCAGAACTGTTTAATACAGGAGTACATTTTAAAAGCAACCATAATGATAATAGCAATAGTAATAATAATACAGTTAAAGAGAGTGGGAGAAGGACAGAGAAATAAAACCCAGGAGAAACAGGTGATGCACCTTACAATTCCTCACCACCCCAATAATCAATGCCCAGTCTGTCCACCAAGAGCAATTGGTGCCTCCTAGAAAACTGTGCCAAATGAACACACTGGCCATGACATTCTTCACAATGGAATATGCCCTCCCATCTGTGTTTCCTCCCAGGTTTTTTGTGCATCTCCTCGCTGGCAGAGCATGAGACACTGAAATGTACTGTTAGCTGTGAGTAATAGGTACTCAAACTTGGGGCACTTTTAATTGATCTGCCTTCTTACAATTGGAGAGGCTAAAGATAACTGAGCAGATAGTTGGAAGGCTCACATTCATTTTAGCTAATGATACCAATAGCATTCTTTTCAGTTCTTTTCATCTGCTTTGTCTATTCTTTCTTATTAAAGCCAATTAGAAAATTTTCTAACTGCAATGTATTATCTCTGATATAATTACCAGTAAGTCATGAATACCAGTCATATGACTGCTAATGAAAAGCTGTTCTGTTTCTTAAATTAGCTATCTTACTATTTTCTCCAGTAAATTTTCTTTATTTTTCTGAATCAAGCTTAGAAAAGTGCAATAGAGCAGTAATGGGACAGGGGTGCCATAAAATAATCTTAGTGAATGGAGTAATTGTAGTACTTACAACAGATGAGATGTTTGCAATTAATTTTACAGTTACTGCTCAAGACAGTATTTTGGGAAATAAAATATTTTACTAACTTAAATTAATACTGTTTGTAGACATTTCATATTGGAAAACATTGGGTAAAAATTTACTTTTCTGTTCTCCTTAGATAACTAAAAGATGCATGTTACTGCCACCTCATAAAACTAGTATCAGCTTTGTGATTTCACCTCCAGTATTTTCCTAAACATTTGTTTATATTTTAATAAAGTTTGAGGTTAAAATAAGGAAATCAAATTATAACTAATATGAAAGTTTATCTCTAAAAATGTATCAAAATATAACAAATGGTTATGCTTTTAGTGAGAACACCTGCCAACCTTTAGGTTGTTTTATGCCTGTAGTAAATAAAAGAAAGTTTATGATGCAGCCACTGACAATGGAAGTTATATTCTGGAGTAGTACTTCTTTTGTTAAATTTGAAAATTGTCTCATCTTACAGGTAAACAAAAATCCACCATGCACATGGACATCATTATACCACAAATGCTGAAGTGGGGAGGTTCACAAGATGCCAGTTAAAATCTAGAGACTGAATGAGATGAGGAATCTCCTTCACAGAGCATGTCATTGCTTGCCTGGAAACAGAGCCATCGCACAAAGCTGAATATTTCCCAGTTTGTAGACCCAGCAAGGCTCCTGCAGTCCCCAGACTGGATACAGAGAAGAAGCAGCTATTTTTTAATCCATTCTGGAACTGAATGAAGTGAGAGACTCCCAGTTTTGTGAAAAAACAATGACTGGAACGGTCCAAATAATGTCATCTGAAACAATGGGCATCCAAAATGTTTTCTAGGGTTTTAAATTTTTCTTTAAAAGATAATTTCTGAAGGAAATCCATCATACAGTGACTTTACCAGGTATGATTTTAAATCTTGTCTCTTTCTACCAAAAGTTAGCAGCACTGAAAGCCAAGGTTCACTGTATAATATTCTAAAGAGTGCAGCCCCTTAAGACAAAAGTTCCAATGAGTGAAACTAGTTGAGGCTATTGCCTAAAGCAATCCCATCAGGCCTCCTGCTGAAGGTATATCTTCTACTGAAGAAAAACCACTATATGTGCTTTCTGCTTTGTAGCAATGCTTTTCATTTTAATCTAGCTGTATTTGTTCTTGTGCTTTTAGTCCAAGCAAACAAAAAATGAATTCCTAGCAATCTGGGAATACATTTCCTAATGCCCTGTAGCAAATACACTTTTTTCACCGATACAGGCTACTGGGGAGGGAAAATGAGCCCTTTCTTTGGTAAGTAAAGACATCTAAAAATGGAAAGTGCAGGGGATGTTTTCTGACCAGGAGTAATTACACTGAATAGAAGTATTTTCTATCCACAGAGCAGGTAATCTTTTCTCTTCTTCAGGTTTGATCTAAACCAGGAGCTGCAGCATGTGATCTCCATGGAACTGAAGTGCAAGAAGGTCACTCATGGACCTGGCCTTAAGAAGAAGAAACAAGCTTTTGAAAGTTGTTTACTGACCCACTCTCTATAATGGGACATTATATATAGTTTTAATGGCTCCATGTGGAAATGTGAGATAGCAAAATACAGTGCAGTTGCAGAAGCATAAAGTAAATCTTCATCAAAATATTGTAGGTTGTAGCACTACCACAAACCCTGCAGGGCCAATCATTAATGTGAAAGTCTGCATTAACAGTAATGGAATTTTATTTGCCTAAGAATGTGGCACACAGAACTGGCATGAGATGATTTTTGTTCTATTTCATGGTCTAATGCACTGAATATGAAATACAGATTTCAGTGGGGCTGGGAGACAGAAATGGGGAATGCACTGCCTTGATTTGTGTTGCCCAAGTTAACTCTCCTCTCCAAGTCAACTGCTCCTCTGCAGCCACATCGCTCTGACTAGCATGTCAAGGGGGACTGCAGGCTGATCCCTATGTCCAGCAAAGGATTTGCAGCATTTCACGACAGGCCTTTTGACCCCTTCTGCAGTGCTCAGGTTAGTCTGCCTTTAGGTAGGTGCATGTCCTCATTTTGTACTCATATCAGCTACACTGCGCTATTTTTGCAGGAGCTTTGCCTTTGAGGAGCAATTCAGAGCACCCTCAGCTGCCTTTATTTTTAGACAAGAGAAGAACACAATCCTGTTTCTCATATTACAGTTCAGTGGCTGGAACACCTACCCAGGAGGTGGAAAACTCCTTTGGAGCCTAGTGCCATTGAGCTGAAATGTCTGAAACCCACTTCCCTGCGCTATCCACAGCAGCCTGCAGCACAGGCAGAGGATTTGAGGGCTTTCCTCCATGCCTCTCACTGTGACTGTGTCACTGCAAAAAAATCAAAAGTCAGAGAAACTCAGAAAACTGGAGCAAAAAAGAGAACAGGGCTTTGAGGCTTGGCAGTAAGCCCACCAGCAAGAGCAGGAATGAGTAGCAATGGCTCTTCCATTCTGCCATATTCCCAGCCTTCAGGAAAAGCATGTGAATCAATCCCATGGACTTCAGAAAATTAAACAAACTGTTTGAAGCTCGGTCAAGATTTAATCTATGTACTAGGAGATAACAATTGCTGGCTTCACTTCCATTTGGTGGCTTTTGGATATGCTGTCTTATGTGAGTGTTCTACAGTGCTTGGGGAAACAGTAGAAAAGTAAAAAAGAAGAAGAAGCTACTGTAGACTAGATTAATTTCATGTACACTAGTTTAAAATACACCTTTTGCTTAAAGATGGTTAAAAGCCATTCTACTTTATTAATAAAGAAACTCTGAAAATCATCTAGACCTCTTTCATTATTGCTTTATCTTTGTATACTTCTAGAATGTGATTAAGTAATTGCACAGCCAGAGAGGACAATTGTATTTTTTTGCTATGAGAAATTCCATAACTTCTGACAATGAAGTTATGTAACAATAGGCATTACTGATCAGCCTGTGTGTCAAGTGTATACACGAAAATGTGTACTCCGATAGTCTGGTACAATTTATAGTGTTTGACTGAAACAAACAGATATATTTTAGCCTCTAATTATCTAGTACATGATAAATATATACCACTCTTGTATTACTGTAAGGCTGTTTTCATAAAGTCTGGGCAGTAAAGGGATTCATATAGAGAAAGTTCATGTTGCAATTATCAAGACTTCCCATTCCTTGCACTGATGTTTTTCATTGTTATTTTTATGTTTATTTTTATTGAAAGTTTATATTGCTATTTTCATTTCTGTAATGACAGTCCCTCTAAATAAACAGGAAATAAAATGTGATAAAATACCAGTCACTCATTTTTTTTTTGTAATTTCTTTGAAGACTAGAGAACCTAACCTGCATTATTTAGGTGCAAGGTAAGATGCAGTAAAATGTAACTGCTCTCCAAGATGCTGTACACAACTGTGACAGTTGTGCTGCTGATAATCTTTGTACAGTTCTGTATGTGCTCAGACATATGTTCATTTTTCCATTTTTCACTTTAACTGGACGTAAGAGCAAAAGTGGACTACTTTTGCTTATTCATATAAATCCAGAAAAACTTCACTGGCCACTGTCTTTAAGCAATTTAGATTGGAGTTCTACTTTAGGAAGATCCGTGATTCTCAGAGTCTAAGAGAGCAATAGCATCATGTCTAGCCTGTTGCATGTGCCTCTGTTCCATCATTCACGTATCTCCTCTGTCCCCTTATCTCCCTGAGACAGGCTTTTTAAAGGCTTTTACCATATTTGTGTTTTGAGGTGAAGTTTCTGAAGCTGTATAATGCACTTGAAATTGAGAAGTTTTGATTCTGGTTTGTAGATTTTTTTGCTCACAATTCTGGCTGAAGCAGAACCATCTCTTCTTTTCCATGGATAACACAGACATTAATTAAATAATAATAAATAAATAAATAAAATATATTTTAAATTTTGTATCTAGTTAGTTTTCACTGGAATTAACAGTTACATCTACAGGATAAGAAGTAAAAATATCTGGTTAAAACACTTTCAATTACACTTGTCTGTTCTTTTATCTAACTTGAAAAATATTAAGTGCTTTAACAAAAATTTTGTAATTACAATGCAATTTAAATTCACACTTGAGCTGAATTTGTACATGGAACTTCCAATAATAGAGTTATCAATATGTTCTGGTTTTCAGCTCTTGAATATGTGATTTAGGGGTTTTGTGTTTCTGGGGCTCCCTGTGTACTTCATATGCTGTTCTTAGTCACTGATTCATATCATGATTGTTGATGGCCATGAACTCTGGAGATATGCTCTGACAATCTTACCATTGATTACACTATATACATCAGATTTTACTGAGTCAAGCAACACTTGAATCAAGTGTTCTACTCAAAAGGAGAAAAATAATGGAAAAGTTGAAAATTAGCTATCAACCAGATGTTCTGAAAATTGATTTAAAATACCAGCTTTGAATGGTGGTTTTGTTTGGATGCAAATAAACATTTATGAAATTGTTATTACAGTCTGGAAAAAATCCAAGATTCTCTTTTGCATTATTATGTATTTATACTAGTTATTGTAGCTTTAGAACTGTGGTCCATGCATTATTCTTATCTCCCTGGGAAATCGCATTTTTCTGAGGTAGGAGTACAGGGATCCCTCTGGGTCCTAGTAGCCTCTCGATTTTCTGTAGGAGCATGAGGAATTGAGTGGGCTCAGTCTACAGAAAGCACAGGTGGGCCATTTACACCATGATATTACAATACTGTAGCATACATCAATGTGAGAGGGAAGACCAACCAATCCCTTCTAACCTCATCACTAGTGTAATGCTACAGTTTAATTTTTTCCCTGAAAAACATACAATAAACTCAAAATTGTATCAACTAATTTGTAGGACATGCGAAGTATTTGCATTTCCAAAATGACTCTGCAAAGCTGCAGCTGCTTGTGTAAGCAGGAATAGAGTCAGATATGCTAAATTGTTGCATGCTAAGTGCTCAGGCATTGGAAGAAGCTTCCCAGAGAATCACTGTCCCTGGAAGTGTTCAAAAGGTGTATGGATGTGGCACCTGGGGACATAGTTTAGTGGTGAACATGGTGGTGCTGGATTAATAGTTGTATTTGGTGATCTTAGAGGTCTCTTCCAACCAAAATTAGTCTCTGACTGTATAATTCTATGATAAATGCCTATCAGGCAATCAGGATGCATGAACTTCATTATCTTTGCAATTGAGCTGGGAGAGCACCCAAAGGGAGATATGAGGGAGAAATCCAGGAGAGTGCTGGTGCCAGCACAGTAGAAGAACAGTGCCTGTTGGACCATCTCAGCAGAGAAGTGGTAAAAGGAATAGCTGGAAGCTGCTCTGAAAAGCCAGTTTGAGAATCCTGCATTAATTTAGCAGATGAATTTGTTGATTGTACAGCCCTTACCATATTTCTGCATAAAACTGACAATTTGGTTTTTTTTCCCTTAAATTGTAAAAAAATCCACATGTACAAGGAAATCCATGCTCCTGAGCCTTCAGTAGTAGCCATGCTGCCATCTCAGAAGCTGTTCTGTTAGCACAATCAGTGCAGTCTGGGATATTTCACCTCAAAGAGGAATGATTTTTGACCATTGCAAAAGAACACCCCAACACCTTGCTGTCATCACAATGGTTTTGCTGAATCCATATCTGCAGTAGAAATGAAATTAATCGCTTTTTAAAACATGCCCTCATGCTGACTACAGGAACAGCATCAATGTGCTTGAGACCTTCAGCAAATGTATGAATAATGTAGCTGTGTGCAATTGTCAGTGTCCGAGGATCTTCCACACACAATCAAAGGCCACTGACAACACCCAGACCCCACAGGGACTCTGGCACCTCTTGGAGCCAGTTGTGATGTCACAGCTCTTGAACTGAACAGCCATATCTAATGTGTGCTGTCTTCCTCATAACACCCAAAGTGAGAAATGAAACTGCTGGCTGTTTACTATAATTTTCAGTTTTGAACAAGTGACCCCTGCCAAATACTGGCTGGGTTTTTACACGAGTGGTGTGCTGGAACTGGCTTCCTGAAAGCAAAATATGATGTATGCACTGCACTATCGACTACATACCTTTTCTCCAGTAGTACAGCCTTTTGCTAGGCAACCATAGAAGTGTTCTCAAATGCTCTGCTGCTGGGGTTAACTCTGTATTTTCTTTAAAGCAAGCATTTAGGCCATTTCTGTTTTAGTTGAGTCAGCCCTCTCCAGAGTTACATACCCCTGCTAAGGGGAATGCACAACATCTAAAGTTCACCGAGACAGATCTCTTGAGGTCTCTGGTTTGGCTTTAGGGTCGAGAAAGAAAGTTCAGAAGGCACAGTGTTTGAAACAAAGTTAGCTTTGCTTGTGCCTCTAGAGAATAAAATCAGGCAGATACAAACATAACTAAATGTGATCTAAACCAACTGAAACCTGCTCCATGTCTATTCCTTTAAAACAGAAAAGTGAGTGCTGTGGTGAAGAAGTCCCACAGGACACTTTTTGTTGTAGCAAGCAGCATCTTCAACCTCCTTTTGATTCCTTACCAAGGGATCTGCATATATACACAGATCCCAGCAAAAAAGGAAAGGATAGATGCAATAATGATCCTAAAGATATAGACTGGTTCCAGACTACTACAGTGATTTCAACCAATATGTGTCTTTTGCTTCTGTGAGATGTCCTTGATACTGTGTTGAGGTTACTTGTTGACTTCAACCAGACAAGTAGGTTAGAAAATTTATGCATGTAGTCCTGTGTTAGTAGTAGGATTTCTTCCTGCACATTATTGCACTTTAGAAAGTCAGAGAACCTTGTGTAATGTTACAACATCTTCAGACAGAACCTTAGAAGGACTAAAGAGATCTGATAAAATGTAAAACAATTTTTTTGTATATTGCTTTTGAAAAGGAAGGTATTGAGGCACCAGTACTATATGTGCGCATACACATATATGTATGTATATGTGTAAATACATACTTTATGCAATATGTATTTATGATGAATATTTTATGCTATTTTACTAAAAGCCAGACAATGCAACTACTTCAGTGGAGCCAAATAGCCTCTCTGAGGCTACAAAAATATTTCAGACACAAGGCAGAGTCTTCATGGTGTGATGTTCAGAGTGTTCTGAGGACTGCTGATATGTCAAGTGCTGTTTCCCATCAACCTTGCACTCCTTGAGTTGTGCTGTACACAGTATGGAATATCCGCACAACAGAATGCTAGGTGCCTTGATGCCCCTTACTTTCTGTAGACTGAGTCAGTCTTTTCCTTGATTCCAAGAGGCAGCACTGCAGTGCACATTAAAGAACTGATCTCAGGCCCTAAACTTCTTGAGGCAAGGAGTCCTGACACAGGCACAGAGTTCCTGCCTTTGTGGTTTCTCACACATCCCAAGGAAACACAGGTGTACAGGCAGAGTCTATATGCAGGTCTATGTCCAACCTTGGATGCAAACAGGGTATATGTGGGACCAGGAGTACACGGTGTACTGTAGACTGCAACTCCAGTGCACTCTACAATATCTGACTATGCATACATTGTACAGGAGGGAGGTACGTACCTCTAGGAACACTCATGATTCAGGCCATCACGACAGGAGTCGATTCCTAGCTTTAGGGGGCTTAGTTTTCACCAAAAGGTTTTAATTATAAAGAACCTAGATTTGTAACCTAGGCATATTCATTTAGATAACTAAGGTTTCCCTCTCCACCCAGTGAGGAAGGAAAGCAAATTCTGGTTTAAAATCACAGTTATGTAGGATGAGGTCAGCGTTAGCAGCATTAGAACTGAAAAATTTCAAGCATTTGTCTTGTTGGCATTTATATCGAAGTTTGTTTGCCATTTGCATTTCTTTGTATTTCACTGTGAGTCTAGGATTAAAATGCATACTGAAACTCAGCTGAATCCATAAAGCATCCACTATAAAAATTCATGCTCAGTCAGAAACTTTGCAAAATTTTAATGAAGCCATAACTAAATTCAAAGTTGAGTTAGCTGCGCTTTGTTATTTTGTAATGAAAGTTCTGTGCAGCCCTGCTCAAATGGAGAGGACTGCTGCTGCTCCTGTGATTAGTAAACATGGGAGACACGCTGAGCCAATGTCTCCCTGCGGCATTCTCACTGAAGTCAAAGTCACCCCCGAGATGAATTTGACCTGTTGAACTCAGTGTTTTTAGAACTAATAGCATAATTTCTTCAACATACAGCTACAAGGAAAAAGACTCACCACTTGAAGGCCAAGTTGTATGAATTCAGTTTAACAGCGCAGAGAAAAGGTATGCAAGGCAAATCTGCCACAAACCAGATTAAATTTGGATTTTCTGAAACATTGGCTGAATATCACCTCCTCCCCCCCCCAACCCCAAACACGGTGCCTTCTTAATCAGAGGCAGAATCAGAAGAGATGACAAGGATGCCAGTGTTTACAGACCTGCAGGTTGCCCATGAAAAGTTCCATGAATCATATCTTGAATTTTCACTAATGTTTTTGTTGTTGTTGCGAGGTTATCAAATGAAATGCTTTTGAGTCTGTGGAACCTTTTTAATGTTTTGATGACCAAAAAAAAAGAAAAAAAAAAAAGTTTTGTGTTTTTAAATCGATTTCAGTTGAGGAACTTACTCTTCTCTCAAACTTAATTATTCAGTTTAACAGCTAAACCAACATAATTAGTAATTTATATAAGAGCTAGGTTATATACTATTGTTTTATCTTAAAGCAAATGATTGTATTTTTGACATTACACTTTGAACTATTATTATTATAATTTTTTAGTTGATATATCATCAATAATTTTCCTATGGGCTTTCTCTAACAGCAGAACCACAACATTTTTAGTTCTTACACCTGCAGGTCATGTACAGCAAAGGAACTTGGAGGCTATTTTTTTTCTTTTTTTAGTAAAGCTTCATTAAATTCACAACCCAAATGGAATGTGCATTTGAAATATCTGGCAGCAATGAAAGTGAGTTTTTTGTAAATGTTATCCCTGAAATACAACTATTGCCAAGATAAATTTAAAAAAAAAAATGTGGTAAAGACTAAAGGAAGACCCAAAAGGATTATATTTCTATATTTTTAAGATATCCATCTCCCATCTCAAGGTGACATAAAAATCATGCACTACCACTTTCTAATTTTCATCTTTTGAGTAAGATTGGCCTGATTTTCAGTGGTGTTAACCCCATAAGTAGTCACAGAAAACAGGTGTATTTTCTTGAAGTAATAGTCATGAGACAGTAAAGCCTTTGGAGATTGGAAATAGTACACAAAGGTGTTTCTTTTTTAATTCATACTATGTTGTATGGATTCATCAACATTATTTCTGTATAATCTTCCAGGAATACAGGAAGGGCAGAACTTAGAAATGTTAGTACTGAGTAAAAAAAACCTGGCCAGCCTAAGGGAAACCTTCAGGACAAAGTAGATTAAGCTGCTCAGTAAATACTTGTATCTGGAGACAAAGAGAATCAAGAGCAATTAAAACAGGCGCAACTGAACAAGCGTGCTTGAAAGGATGTCCTTGAATTTTCTTCCTGTTTGCTGGAATTTTTTGGCCAGGATGAAAGAGTGTGTGCTATTTTGCTGGATTCCATGGTATCCTGGAGAAAAAGCAGATGTGATACACTATAAACATCTGGCAAGGATAGAGCAACCAGCCTTTTTTAGCATGTAGGATGGACAAATGGAATAAAGAGGCCCTACCTATTTACAGAAGTTACCCTTTATGGGAAAATGAGGTCAATATCTTACTCCTCACTTACATTAATTGCTTCTACTGCATGTGTTCTGGAGTTAAGCTCCATTGATCTGCATATATCCATCAGACCATGAGTGGTTCTTTTTCCAGTTCTTGTACTGGATGGACCACTGTGCCTGGATGTTGAAGGAATTGAATGCAGCCAAACTCTCAACATTAGTTCAGGCAATTCAAATGTTTACCATTTATAAAGCATAATCCATGGCTAAATCAGTAGTGTGAGACTTAGTAATGACTATGATAAAATAAAAATTAATAAAACATATGTGGTTTCTATGTATATAGAAAAGATAGTTTAGAACATATAATAATTCACTTTCAGAAGCAAATTAATGAGGGCAATAAACTGGTTGGGTTTTTAAAGACCTTTCTAGCATATTTATATTGCTTTTAAACCACAAAAATGGCAATCTTCTGCAGAGGAGAAAAAAAAGAAGTGATTTTACAAAGGGACATGTAATCATAGTGTTATTTTATGAAACTATATTACATTGTAATCAACTGGAAGAGCTAGCAGGTTTTAATGCCAAGTGTGTTTTCTTATGATAAACACTTGTCAATATAACACTATCTTGTGCCTGCTGTATCTTGTTTCCACCATGACCTTTCAAACCACATGCATGTTCTTTTCTCTCCCTCTGAGAAAACCTTAACAACATTCTAATCATCATGAAGAGCAATTAACTGTCTTCAACCAGCTGTGCTACTCAGCTCATCTGGGAATGGGGAAAACCTGCTCCTTAGTGCAGATCCGCCTACCCAGGCATGGCAAACAAGGCTAGTGCTGAGCAGTTCTAAATATGAAAAACTGGCACTTTCACAAAGTTTGGAAGCTTTGGGTGATGAGCTTTACTTCACTTCTAGTAAAGAGAAGCCTCTTTCCTGCTTGCTCTACAGTCTCTGTAAGATAATGTATTAGTTTAAATAATGTGCTTTTTAAAGGTCAGCATTTGAAGAACAGCACTTATTTGTTGACATCACTGCAGAATGCAGCCTTGCTCTCACCAAGCAAAACTTTGTGGCAGAGGTATTTTCTGACTGCTGAAGAAAGAGAAATAGTTTCTTGAATGTGCAGTTGCTGAAAGGGCACTGCAGAGACTTTCAAAAACAATAGCTGGAATTTAATTCTATCAAGTTGTATTTGGTTTCTTTCTTTTTACAGATCTTGGACTAAACTGTGTTATGTATCAGTCCTAAAGCTTTTGCAAATTTTTTTGTCTATTAGCAAATGAAACAATAGTAAACATAGAGCAAGTAAAATTAATCTGTATGCAAAATGCTTTCATAAATAAAAAGATGGAGGCAAAATTAGCAGTTAACATTTGATAACTGAGTTTTTGAGCTGCAAAATAGGATAAAAAAAAAATCAAGCAGACCATATGCTCTTTCCTGATATCATCAGGGATTTTTCTCTGTATAATTGGAAGTACACATAAAAGAGGTGTGCCTTCATTTTTAACATATGTGTACTTAAAACAAGAGAGTATTTTTTGTTTGTTTTATGTGGTAGTTTTAATAGCTGTTCCTAACTGC
Source organism: Regulus satrapa (assembly GCA_013396955.1). Lineage (NCBI taxonomy): Eukaryota > Metazoa > Chordata > Aves > Passeriformes > Regulidae > Regulus > Regulus satrapa. Next base: position 64,526 of record VWZN01009090.1, read on the forward strand.
CTTAGAGATTGCTCAGAAATTTAATCCAGCTAAACAAAATGTCTTGGTATGCCTAATGAAAATCCAGATATAAACAATTTATTATGGAGCAGATCCTACAGAAACTTTTTGGAGTTCCTAGAAGAATGCAATTTTATTTTATTTTGTTTTGTTTCTCTTTTTTTTTTCATATAGACTGTTAGAAAAAAGAAAATTTGGATTAATGCATTTTTCACAAATATATGAATTATGATTTTGTGAACCAGAATTAAACACCTGATAGAATGGTTGATTGATTTCCTTCAAGTCTTTGACAAAGTCTTTGAGCCTTTGTCAAATTGCCAATTTTTAAAATCTCAGATCCTTGTTTATCCTCATGCTATATATTTTCTAAATATTACTTTTTTTACTGACACTTTCTCAGAAATAAGCTACACATTATGACCCATTCTAATGTGTAAATCTAGGTGCTTACCATTTTGTTTGTGGAAAACGAAAGTCACTTTTCTTTAGTAGCCTAAACATGAGTTTAAACACGGACCTATCTAGTGGTTTTGAGTTCAATCCAACCCTTTGTGTGCAGGCATTAGAGCAGGAGGCCAGGTGCAAAGTATTCACCAAGTGTCAGAATCCTCCTTCCATTAGCTATTGAACATCAAACTGCATGTCAACAAAATTAAGAATAAGATTAACTAAAAAAAAAAATCTTGGTATAACTTCCAGTGAAATTTTAATTTAGAGGATCTCTAAAAAAACAGTTATAAAAAAAGGGAAAAAAGCAAATTTAAAACAAGTGAAAACAGAATGAGGGACAGTTTAATCTGAAGAAGCAGGAATTATATTATATGTGGTACACAGAAAATCTATTTTTATTACATGGGGAACTAAGAATAATAGTTACTATAGAACTTCTTCAATTGTTTAAAAGGAGGGTGGTGGGTCAGTTGCTTATAATTTTGCTATATTGGAAAAGCTACTGTAGAATTTTTAAAAATATTTGACTAGATTTTATTTGGAATATTTTTAGTGAAAATAGCAGAGCTGCTTCTGAGATAAATGGTTGTTCAGCAGTATCTACCAGGACACCTGAGTTGTACAGAGCCAACAGGATGAAAGAAGCACAGGCTCTGTCTCCTTGAACATAGGGAACATGTTCTGCTTAGAAGGTTTGGGAGGCTTGAGCAGAAAGCACCATATCCCCTGCATGCTGTGGAGAACTCTCTCCCTCGCAGTGCATGAAGTGTAACAGCCATCTGCTTGGCCAGCCGAGCTGATGGCCTGTAGAGGAAATTGCTCAGGTTAGAGAGTCATTGTTTCGTGGCTGTGAGCTGTAACAATTCATATCCTCTGTGGGACGAGGACACACTCACCGAGGAGAGAGGAGGACAGCGGAGGATGAGAAAAAGGCTATGGACAGTCAGCTGCATAAAATCTACTGGCTGGTGCTGGCAGAAATGAAAGGCTTCTTGATTGTATGTACGTAACATCCCTACTCCAAGACAGTGTCAGATAAAAATCCAAGAATCTTTTGGTTTTGAGACCCTTGTTTTTGGGTTTTTTTGTTTGTTTGTTTGTTTATTTGTTTGTTTTTTCCTTTTCTACTGGACAGGCAAATCCCAGTCCGCCTTTTGGGCAGGTGAGGAAATGAGACTTGACTGTGTGAAGGAGGCTATGCTATAGCTATATCACACTGGTGCGAGCAGAAACATGTCTTGATGCTTTTGGAATCCTTATCATGTTCAGTAAGTCATTCTGAACATCAGCCCTTCATGTTAACACAAAGCAAAACAGTGGTTGGTTTTCTGCAGCCCTATGCATTGAAAGCTTCTGCTTTTACCATAGAGGCGCCCTGTGTGGCCTGAAACAGTGATAAGTCTGTAAAATCCCAAACTGAGAATGGCAATACATTTACCAGTGTTTGGCAGATGGCAGTGTGCTTCTGCCCTTACGGAGTCCGGGTAATTACAGTCTTTGGATATAGCTCATGGTTCAAGATCATGCATAAATTTTAGTAAAACAGGGGTGGAATAAATTGTTTTGCTGTTGATTCAGAAAAGTGAACATGGAATCCTTGGAAAAATTGTGGAAGATCTAGTTCCTTGGTTACAAAGTCAAGTCCCTGGATGAAGATATGTTCTTCTTTCAAAGGATGCTTTTTGGGCCTGGATGATCCCTTTTCCCCAAAAAGTTTATGGATTGCATTCTGGCTCAGGATACTTGTCCATGAACAGCTGCCCCCTTAGACAAGGATGCAGTCTGTACCTGAAATGATGAGTATCCATTGTAATGGCAGTAAGCATAGTGCTGCTATCTATGAAGCACAGCTCTCACTGTCAACATGATTAATGTGCTGCTATTCTTTGTGAGATAGATCTTTTCTGACTCAGTTGCTGTCTTATATCATTGTGCAATCTTGAGAACGAAAAAAAGGCGGGCAGTTTTGTTTCTGGGTGTTGTGAGGCTAATTTAGACGAATTATTTGGAACCCTATTTCCACCCTAATTCCCCTGGCATTAAACTTCATTAGGGTCCTTAAAACAATTGTTAAGAAAGTGGCCTAAAAACAAACCTTTTTGGTGCTCAAAGAGAAATTACGTACGCTCTACACAATGAATTGTTCAAATGGAGATACACAAAAGAGAAGTGTCAGAAATATCAACAACCAGTTTTCATGCTGCTTAGAGGAGTACTGAACACATGCTTGTTACAGCAGGAGGAAATATTCAGCAATTGAGAAACGCTAGCAGAAAAATGGCCTATTTAGTTACTGAAATTCAAGCAGCATCTCCTGATTAATTACTTTGTTCATTGATCATGGATTATGCATTGCTTTCAGGAATTTCTTCAGTAAAGAGAAGAAATGGTAGATTTCTAAAATGCAATCCGTTGTTTAAGATACCTCTGAGCAAGATCTGAAAAGGGCATTTTGTGGCAGATTGAAACAACCTATCATGGACTCTTAGAATGGCCTGGGCTTGGAGGGGCCTTAAAGATCATCTAGTTCCTTCTCCCCTGCCATGAGCAGGGACACTTTCCACTAGAACAGGTTGCTCAGGACTCAATAAAATCTGGTCTTAAGCACTTCCAGGGATAGGGCATTCACAGCTTCTCTGAAAGACCTGTTCCACTGCCTCACCACTCGCACAGTAAAGAATTTCTTCTTAATATCTAATCAAAACCTACTCTTTTTCAGTTTGAAGCCATTCCCCCTTGTCTTGTCACTATGTACCCTTGTAAATACTCTCTCCATTTTTCTTGTAGGCTCTCTTCAGGTGCTGGAAGGATGCAATTAGGTCACCACAAAGCCTTCTCCTCTCCAGTCAGAATAACTCGACTTTCTCAGCCTTTCTCCACAGCAGAGGTGCTCCATCCCTTTGAACAACTTGGTGACCCCCTCTGGACTCATTCACGTCCTTATGTTCTGCGGACCCCACAGCTGGATGCAGCACTGCAGATGGGGTCTCAGCAAAGAGAAGCAGAGGGGCAGAGTCCCCTCCCTCATCTGCTGCTATGTCGAGATGCAAGGTACTGAGCTGATGGGCTCTAAAGCCTGACTCTCCCAGGCAGACCCAGGTATTATATGCAGTGCATGTGACTTGAAAGATATGACCAAAAGGAAGTTATGACTGCATGTGAGAAGTCTCACTGAAGGCAGAACAGGCACTTGGCCTGGATAAAATCCTCCCTAGGACAGAGTATAAAACTTGATCCAACTGAAGACAAACAGAATGGCAAACCCCTCTGTTGTGCATTGCATCATTTCATATTATTTTGACTCACCTAGGGTGGACCAATATCTGTAAGTAAGAAAGAGAAGAATCATGTGCTTGAGGCAAGGCTGAACATGTATCAGACCTAATCCTTTATAGCATGCAAACAGAGATTAGCTTTTCATGTTGAAAGCAGTCACCTCTACTGGGTACTTTGTACAGATTACTGTTTGAGAAACTAAGGATGCAGATGATCTGGATTTTTTAATTTATTTTTAGAATGTATCTAGTTTGTATCACTTTGAGGTTTTGCTCATTGATTGGTGATATTTGCTATGGGGGAATGAAACACTGTAATAAGTGATTGCAAGCACAGAAGTGTAGACTGCTCACAGTGTGAAAAAAATCCTAAAGCAGAAGAAAAGTATTGCTAAGGGAGCACAATAGAAAAGGGATAGAGAAATAAAGAAATGGACTGAGGATAGTGTTACTTGGTAGGAGCTGAGAGAGTAAGGGTCTTTTTAACTTAGCAGTTGAGGTAGGACCAGGTACATAACCCACGAGATAGGTCCACTTTGTACATAAATAAGTGTGCAGAGATGTAATAGAATAGAATAGTAATAGAATTTGTGTATGCAAAAGCATGTTGGGGCTTCTTTGCCTTTGAGGTCTAACAAAAATTTTATATGAGATAATTTAACCAATGTTTCCTTCAAGCTGACAGCTGGTTTGCTTTCCCTTGAGGCTATGATACATTACTTTTTTTCTCCTCTTGAGTCCTGTCAAAAAAAAAGCCAAAGCGTGTAAAACCAAAGTTGCTTGTATTATCACTTCAAGTAAGTCCTTTCCCTTTCATTCTTTTCTTGTCTCCAATGGGAAATTACACCCTTTTATAGGAATAAAAACAAGACTATGAATTATTAAAATCTTTTAAGGAAGCTAATTTTTTATTTCAACAGTGACTTACCTTTATAATCTCTGCTGATGTATTTTTTAAAGCCTCTGAGAAAGACAAAGCTAACCTTTTTGTAAGCAGTACCAATCCATGGACTTCTGTGTAATGTTAACTTTATCAACAGTGGTCATAATTGGTCGATTCCTCAAAATAAACACATTTTCTCAGCATTGGGACTCAATAAATGACTTATAAATGTAGCTCATTTCACAGTACTTTTATGCAGTAACTAGTCCTTGCACATATTCTTGGGACTTAAGCATCCTCAAAATCACTAAATGAATGAATGTGGTCTAAGCACCTAGAAGAAGAAGAAAGAAGAAACATCAACTAATTTTTTTTAAAAAAGCACATTTTCCCAATATGTAAAAATTAGAAACGTGTAATCCCTACTGAGATCTTTGACATTTACCTTTTTT
>VWZN01009093.1:2884-17863 GCA_013396955.1 Regulus satrapa
ATCAAGCCACAACAAATAGAGACTATTTTATTTATTACCATGCTTCCACTTTCCCTTGAGCTCTTTCCTCCTTCTATTCAATGCACTTACTAAAAAATGAAACACATCTCTAACTCTTCTAAAGAAAAAGTTTAGTTTCTTAGAGCTAATAATGAAATAAATTCAATAGAATTCTTATTTGAGTGATAGATTTTGTGTCATTTAAAAATGAGCAATAAAAATCTCAGAAACTCATTTAAAAGCTAAAAATGCAAATAAGACATTTCATTAAAAATATGAAGTTAGTCCATCCAGCAGACTGCTCTTATTGAAATCAATGGCAATTAGCCAAGAATAGACACAGTTCCAAGACAAATGTTTTGAGGAGGAAGAGAAGCAAAAGGGGAAGAGCTGGGGAGATGTGGCTGATTTGATTTTACACCACTAAATTTGTTAAGTCTTATCAATAGTTAGCTTTATTTAAAATAGATAAGTAAATAAACAAATAACCCCAAAGGCTACCCACCCTCCTCCCTAGAGTCTGGAGTAGTGAATAAAAAAGGCTACACAGTACAACAGCCAGATTCTTCGTTATTACTGTTCCAGGTTCACATGATCCCTAATACATATTTTGACATTTAAGTGTATTTCCAAAAGTACAAAGATATTTTCCACTCAGGCATTTCTGACTGTTTTTCCTATGAGATTGTTTGCACTTTCATTTTTTTAACACCTAAGCTTTTAAGGCCTTGCTAATAGAGGGAAGTTTTTTTAAGAAGATCATTCTACTCTCAAAATATATGTTCTGATTAAGCAGCTATTTTCATATTTTAAAACTATTATTTTAATTTTTAAATCAGTATTTTTAATTTAATTAGTATTAGTTTATCAAATTATTTAAATTCACATCATTACTCACATCACAGCACCTGACTGAAGTGGCTCAGAACAGTACTCATTTAAGCCTGGTTTACAATCTTACCTTCTTCTTCTCCATCTTGTTCTAATGCTGCACTTTCTTCTTCAAAACTTCCAATACCTGATTCTATCTGAGGAGCTTGGTTGTGCTGCTGACTGAGTTTGTTGCGAATAACGCTGATTTCTTTCTTTAACAGCTTGGCTCTTTTGCTCCTTGACCCACTGGACTTCATTGCACACGTGAGATCAAGTTTTTCTAGCAGCTCTCTCAGCTGTTCTTCCAAGGACATATGTGCTCTGTTTGCAGGATTCAGTAACCTATCCACTGAAGTCAAAACACGTACAATTGAAAATGTGTAAGCATTTCCCAAAATAATTCTCAGAACAGTAATACCAACAGGAGGAAAAAAATTGAATTCACAGGCCAAAGTAAAAAAAAAATACTGTAGAAAACCTATTTAGATTACAGTCAGAAATACTGTAATTAATTCCTACTATATATTTACTATTTTTTTAAATCAACATGTTGCTCAGAAAAAAAGTAGTAGTAGAGCAAGGAAGTAAAAGATCAGAAAACATAATCCTTCCTATTCTAACAGATGAATTCCTTCTTGTTAAAGTAAAGGACAAAATTACGGTTATAGAAGAACCATGTTAATTATTCCTTCACTGTCAAACCTTAGAAAACTCACATGTATGTCTAAAAAATTAATTCCTAATATTACAAACATGTTTAATTTTTTGAGTAGGTTATTTAAGAACGTGCTGGAATTTACGAACACTGATATTCATTTTTCATGCCTTACAAGCATAGACAATCACATGAAAGAAAGCACTCAACTTAAAAACCTTTTCCACGTAAATTGTTAAATCAGGCTCTGACACTGCCAAAAAAAGAATCCAGACAGCACTGATGTCTAATGACAGATCTGGTAGAACAGAAACACCAGACTCTTTTGTCTTTAATAGGGGGTGGGGAATTAAGTTAAGCAAACTGAACAGCAACTAACTAAAAATCTGTATTGAACATACACACTGTGGACAATAAAAGACACAACTCTAAAAAATAACTACAAAACATCTTACCATCTTCCCAAGAGAAAGGCTGAGGCGACTCAAGTTTAGGCCGTTCTGATAAGTGCATTCCAGTTTCATTGTTATAACCAATTCCTTCAGCATCTCGCCTGGCTTGCCTGAGAACTACACCTCCTTGATCTCTTAACCGCACTGCAGCTCTATAAAATATTGTATCTTTTGCATTGTATTTCATACAGTTATCTATGATCAGATTGAAGTCTTCTTCAAACTCAGTGAGGTTTTTATAGCCTTGAGCTTCTAACCGTTTTCGCATGGTAGAGAAATCCATAGGATGTTTAATATGATCCAAATAGTCTGGAACCTTTGAATAAATATTTAAAACAAAAATGGGTAAAACTGAGTTATTACAGACAAAGTAAATTAATCACTAACTGATCCACTCCCCAGGGAAGTGGTGCAGTGGCCATCCATGGAAGTGGTCAAAACAAATGGGTGTGGCACTTTGCAATATGGTTTATTCGGTATGGTGGTATTAGGTCAAAGACTGGACGTGATGATCTTGGCAGCCTTTTTCAACCTTAATGAGTCTACGTACAATAAACAGATGTGCATGCAGCATATGCACACATACATACTCTAAGTCTGTCTAGTTTCACCTGCAAGTAAGAATACAGTATCTGCATTGCAATTTTTGATCTCCTCTGAATTTGCTTTACCAAAATTGTCTTACTGAAAATTATCAGTATGTACCCAACATTCCATACAAGTATTTCCCAGAAATTATTTTGGTACATAGTAAACCATAACTCATAATGTTAATTATCAGAGTAATGATTAAAAGGTAACACTGCTTCTAACTCTGCATCTAATGACTTGTCTCTTGTACTTAAGTGCCACCAAGCCACATGTAAACATCAGGAAACACAGCTGCAAACATACCTCTTTAAGGTTCACTGGCTGAGCAAATATGCGAGCAGAATCCTTCTCCTGCAGCTGATCCAGAACCGATCGCAGAAGTACAGTGAATGGAATAAGCTGCAGTTCCATAGTAACCTGCTCAATCTTGACCTAAAGAAGTAATAGTTACCCAACTGAGCATCTGTCATTAATATACTGTATTAAAGTTGTATAGCAGAAATAGTATAGTATTTAAGATAAGTAATAAAATATAAATACATTTAAGTAAATGAGTTCTGTACTACTTTCAATATCATCAGTTGGCATTTATCTGACATAGGTTTTTAGCCAATGATTTTATAAGGGAAAAAAAAAATTCTCATTCCTTCAGCTCCAGCTTCCCAGAACTCAAATTTGTATTTTATATGTAAGAATTCTGTTCCACTTTTAAACGCATTTTTAAAAAAGATGCTACATAATAACAGCTTCACAATTCACCAACAGTGTGAAAATGGTAAGAACTTCAAGGTAACGTTTCATATAAAATTTCAGTTGTACTGCTATGTTTGAAGTTTAAAAAGAGAATCTGACTTACAGGTTACATAAGACCAAAACAAAGAGTAATTGCAAAGACAATGTTCTGCATAAATTGCAAGAAAATAATTTCAAAAAACAGGATCAACATCTTCAATTACTTCAATGTCGTTCAGAATTTCTTTTTCTTTTAGACACTATTTCAATTCCTCTGTAGCCTAATTTTCAGGCTGTTTAAAGAGTTATCAGCAATGAAAGAGTCTTGCTATGGCTAAAGTAAATTCTTACTGAAAGATTTAAAGTGTGTGTACATATATATACGCAAGCAAATAAAGTATAAGCAAACACACATGTCAAATACATGCATATAAATAATAATACATGTGTAAAGCAAGTGAAATACATATGAATGCATAGAATTCCAGAAAACACTCCAGAAGGGTAAATTATATTAGCCTGCAATGAATGGTCACAGTTTGCAAAAGCGAAAATGAAATGGTGTTTTTATAAATAAGGACCATTAAAAACTCCTAAGTGCAAACATTCTGGGTTTGCAGTTTTCATGTAAGATTTTACCTTTCTGCATTATCACTTCCTCAAACCTCTTCTCCTGGCAATAATTGTAATTAACTGTTAACTGTACAATACCATAGGACTTCAGATGCAGCTTTTATTTTTGCCTTTTTTTTTTCTTTTGGTGACAGAAGGATAAAAGTGCTATTAAGTATAGGGAGACATACTGAGAAAACCTGAATAGATCAAATCTTCTACAGTTCTTCAGAAACCAATAGTTTTTTCAAGTCTAAGAGAATTTCTTCTTAAATAATTTCTCTATACCAATGCAGACAGTATGGGCAAAAAACAGAAGGAGGTGGAGATCACAGTGCTGATAGAAAGCTATGTCCTAATTTCCATCACTGAAATTTGGTGGAATGAATCTCATGATTGGAGTATGACTATAGATGGCTACAAGCTGGTCAAAAGGGCCAAGAGCATACCAAGCAGCAGCAGGGTTATCCTCTACATTGAGAAATGAATACATTGTGAAGAGTTGTCTCAAGAAAAGCCAAGAACAGGTTGAAAGTTTAGACACCAAGGTGAGAGAAGGATACCAACCCTGTGGTTGGTATTTATTTCGGATCTAGAGGAGCCTATTGACAAAGCCTTCTTGCTGCAGCTACAGACAGGTATTGCCTTTGCAGGCTCTTGTCCTGCTGGCAACTTCAACCACTCTGACAAAGTAGCACAACAAGCTGTAGGAGGCTCCCGGAGTGCACTGCGGATAACTTCACAAAGCAAAGTTTCTATGTGGGAAGATGGATTCAAGGAGATGATTCAGGACAACCAGCACAGCCTTACCAAGGGCAAGTCCTGCCTAACCAACCTATGATGGAGTAACTCTATTAGCAGACATGGGAAGATGTCATCTCTCTGGACTTTTCTAAGGCCTCTGACATGGTCCCAAACATCCTTGTCTCTAAATGCATCTAAAGAAAGATGCATTCAACGTGTGGACTGTTCCACAGGTGAGGAATTGGCTGGATGGCTGCATCTAGAGAGCAGTGATCCACGGCTCGGACTCTGGATGGAGATCAGTAATGAGTGGAGTCCCTCAGGGGTCTGTACTGGAACCAGTAGCATTAAGTATTTTCATCAATGCCATAAGACCAAAGGACTAAGTGCATCCTCAACAAACCTGCAGATGACACCAAGATGAATTGTGTAGTTGATATACAGAGCCCATCCATCCCATCCCTGGAAAAACTCAAGAAGTGGGCCCCTGGGGAATCTCATAGGGCTCAATAAGGACAAGTTCCAGGTCTTCCTGCACCTGGGCTGTGGCAACCCTAGGTATCAATACCAGCTGAGGGATGAACAGCTCCAGCCCTGACAAGAACTTGAGAGTACTGGTAGATGAAAACCTAAATATGAGCCAGCAGTACATGCTTGCAGTCCAAAAAGTCAACTGTATCCAGGGCTGTATTGAAAGAAGTGTGACCAGCAGGTCAAGAGAGGTGATTCTGTCCCTCTCTTCCCTCTTTGGCCCCACCTGGACTGTTGCATCCAGCTCTGCAGCCCCCATGAGGGCAGAAAGCTGTTGAAGTGAGTCCAGAGAAAGGCAACAGATAGAGTTCTCTTCTGAAGAAAGGCTGAGAGAAATGGGGTTGTTTACCCTGGAGCAAAGAGGGCCCAAGTGAGACTTTACTGCAGTACTTAAAGGGGGGTTTATAAGGAAGATGGGGACAAACTGATTAGTAGGGCCGGTAGTGACAGGACAAGGGGTAACAGTCTTAAACTAAAAGAGGGTAGATTCAGACTACATATAAAGAAGACATTTTTTACAATGAGGGTGAAGCACTGGAACAGCAGGTTGCCCAGAGGCAGTAGATGCCTTATACCTGGATAAAATAAAAGTTAGGTTGGACAGGGCTTTGAACAACCTGATCTAGTTGAAGATGCCCCTGTTAATTGAAGAGGGGTTGGACTATATGATCCTTAATGTTCCTTTCAACCCAAGCCATATTATGATTCTATAAAAATTTTATATATTCTAAACAGTTTTGAGTGCACAGCATGCACATGTTACTTGACCCTAAGTGAGGATTAAAATGCAGCTGTCCTTCTACTGAAAAAAAATGTGTGAGAACACTTAAATTATCTTTCCTTCAGAAAAGTTTCACCAAATTAAAAGGTGTTCCATTTACCTGTTCTCTTTTTAATTTTTCACGTTTACGTATAAGTTCTATCAATAAACGCGCTCTTTCCAGATCATGGCGCAGCCTTTGCCAGTACTTCAATTTTTCTTTCAATGCCTGCATTTCTTCATCATCTTCTCTCTAAAAAAAGAAAGAAAACGTTCTCATGAAATGAAAAATGCACACCTCTTTTTATAAGATAGTTTTATACAAATACAAAACACATGCACATGAAAGGAGAAACTACTGCCTTATCATTATGGCACTTGCTCATAAGCTTCATGAGCTTCATGCTGCAACAACAGAAAATCTGTGGTCAGGCTATCTTCCAGAGTTACTTCAGGGTTTAATTGAAAACAAAATCTGAATTGGAAAGCAATCCTGTGGCAATGACTATTGACATCAGAAGAAGCAACACAGCAAACAGCAACCACAAGCTGCAAAATACAAGACAGGATTTTTGCATCAAAGTCCAAACTAGGTGAACACCAGCAGTTTCTTCAGAAAATCCAGCCTGGTAGAAACAAATTACTCATGTGGTCAACACAGTCCACCTCCCTCAGACCCAGCAGAACTAGGACATAGTTGTAACAAAACAAAATAATTATGGTTTGCGAGGACAGGAAATGAAAAGCTGTTTATTAGATAATATAGTAACTTCAAATGGTACTGCAGGTGAATAATGCAGCAATACACCCATTTGGAAAATGGATGAAAGAATTTAATTTACATATTTTTTCAGAGTAAGTAATATTTAAACACTTGCAGTATTTAGATTGATTTTTACATATAAAACCTTGAGTGTTTGCTTGCCCTTACTATGTTTCATAAGGAAAAGAGAAGATACTAAAATACTATTTATAAGATTCAAATGGTAATTCACAAGAAATGAGGCCACAAAGAAAATGAATTCCTGATACAAGTACACAAAAGAAACATCTACTTTGGAAATTTATCACGTTTGAAAAATGAGTATTTTATAAAAGCATTTCTGAGAGATATCCAAAACTTTTCATGCTTGCCCATAACCAGCATAATGCAATATACTCTTGCTAAATCATCTTGGAGAGTGTTCTAAAAGCTAAAACAGAAACAGTAAACTCCATCAGCTTCTATATATAGAAGTCAGAGGAATACAGGACAGTGGCTAAGCAGATGAACAACAAACAATATTACAAATTACTACACTGAAAGCCATAAATTCCCTTAGAGAAGAATAATTTACAAGTATCACAGGTCCTCTAAGGGAAGCTTGTGCAATTTTTCAGACAGTCAGCTCTAAAAATAGAATTACAAAAACTGGAAGCTTAAAAACATTATCTAATAGATTTGCCACTGCTATAATTATATCTTCTACGTTGCATTTTTTTTATTTATATACTTTGTAAAGGTAAAGTGTATTTTATTCAAATCTCTGACTTCACTGAAGTTGAAAATACTTAAAATATCAACTATTTCTGCAGTAGAATATAGCAATCTGGAAAGACGGTTTGTTCCTCTTTTTATTAAGAAAAAGAAAACAACAAAAAGAAAAACAACAACCTAAAAACTGGAGCTAGAAACTTCTAGTTTCCTGTCCCAATGACTATTAGAACAGACAGTTGTAATTTCTTTTAAAGAGTTAAATCTTTACATAGACACAAGACAATTTAACTGCTGGGATCAGAATGGTTCAAAGCAAATTTTGACAAAAAAGAATATTAAGATTTTTAATAATTTTCAATTCCTTAAAATTCTCAAGAGATTCACTGAAACAGAACTCCAGACTGCCACTAACCACTGCTCTCCTAAACCCCTTCATCATGCATGGAAATGCCACCCAACTCTTAGCTGTACTATTTTTTAGTTTGTACTGTTTTTCAGAACCAAAATTAAGTTACCAGAAGTAGAAGGCTTGCAAACATTCAGAGCTTCCTCTTTTCCCTTTTTAACCACATAATTTAAGAAACTAAGAATTTAAGGAACCGAGCCTGATGAAAGCTAAGTCGACAAAGCATACCAGTTCTAGAGTAGGTCAGGAAACTTAAATACCGCAAGAAAAAATAATGTTACAGCAGGCCTTAGGGTAGTTTCTTAGACACGTAAATATTTGGCTGAACCTCAAGATGCAGTTGCACTCAAATAAAATAAAAATTTTTCACCTGAATAAGTTGTATTATCAATTTCATTCCATCTAATAGGCATATACTTGCTAATCTTCAGATGTGACCCAAAATATCAAGAGCACCTGCCTGCCTTTTTTCTGCACACATACACTACCTTTCTGAATGGCATTTTGACTTGGGGATTAATAGCAAGCTTCCAGTTTTTTGACACTTCTATGCAAAGTAATGTTGGCAGACAGTTTAGAGCTCAATAGGTAAGATAATTCTCCTTTGTCTTTATTATCTGACATACAGCACATATCTTATTTAGATTAAAAGGTCCAGGCAAGTTGAAGAGAGCATGATGCACTGGTTTCCAACAACCAACCAATAAAAACTTAAGAGAGAGTTCCTTTGAAAATTTTTAGCTTTGTGACATAGAAAGTTTCTATTAACTTTCTGGCAGGAAAGTTCTTTTTCTTCCAAGTCGTTCTTTCTACAACCATCCTGAGAGCCACCAGGTTTCATTCGGCTGATGACACAAGAAAAATTTATTAAGAAATTCTCATTTGGAGAGGGACTTTTCATCAGGAACTGTAGTGATAGGACACGGAGCAATGAGTTCAAACTGAAAAAAGGGAAATTTAATTAGATACTAGGAAGGAATTCTTGACTGTGAGGGTGGTGGGACTCTAGAACAGGCTGCCGAGAGAAGCTGTTAATGCCCCATCCCTGACAGTGTTCAAGGTCAGGTTGGGTGGGGCATTGACTAACCTGGTCTAGTGGAAGCTATCCTTGCCCATGGCAGCATAGTGGGAACTAGATGATCTTTAAGGACCCTTCCACTCCAAACAATTCTGTGAGTCTATCATTTTCCAAGGGACTTAGTTCTTGCTGAACATAGTATTACCTAGGAAAGCTAAAACTTATACATTTATTAATACTGGGGGAAGAGGAAAAAAAAAATTAAGTCTACACAAAGAACATGCAGGAACTGAGAACTCATCTCACTACTAGTATGCTACCAGTGTCTGCATACCAGCACAAATACTGTCAGTGTAGCACCATATCCCTCCTTATGCTGGAAGTGAATGTGTGAGAAGAGTCTCCTTACAGAGACTGTAACTTAATATAATACAAACAAAAATAGAATGGCAGTGATGAAACTGGACCTTGAGCAATACAATTAGTTTCATTAGTCCATGCTCTGCTGGACTTCTATGCCCATCAGACAAAACCATTTAGTGGTTGCAACTTCTGTTCTTAATGAAATCTACAGTGCATGTGTGACCTTAAGTCATCAGCACTTTCTTCTTCTAACCACACTACAGCAGCAGCAAGCTTCTACACTTACACTTCATGCCTTATCTTCATTCAAGCATTCTTAAGGTTCAGGGAGAAAAAAAAAAAAAAAAAAAAAAAAAAAGAGGATGTAAATATATTAGAGTATTCCAATACCTTTCCTTAGTGTCTAGGTAGAGAGAGAAGTGAGAGTATATACTATTTTCTTACAGAGTTCCTTGTTCCTGCAAATGGTGAGGCAGCCCAGGTCTTTTTCTGGTTTAGAACCCTTAGACCTTCAAAACCATACCATAACTGAACTCTGAAATACATTTATTAGGATGTAAGTCTAGATCAAGGAGACCTCTCCCTTTGCCAAATTTGTTCTAGTAACCAGAGAGGAAAAAAAATCACTTTCCACCCTGCATCCTGAAACCATTTTCAGGGTTTTAGTTCTTCATTATAACACTTCTTTTCTGTTTAAATAATAATAAAAAAAAAACCACAAAAACAAAAACTGAATCTGTATTACATCATTGTTTATATTTCTTTGATTAACTGAAAAATCTATGTAGGTTTCTTGATATTCTGACCCCTCAAAATAAAAATAGTTTTCCCATCTGGACTGAAATGAACAAAATAATACCTATTTACAAATTTTTAAGGTGTTCTCACAATAGCTATGCCATTGCTGTTTTATTGTCTTGATTACAAATTGGTTAATACTTGGGAGAAACAAAATATATTAAATGCCTTGCAGTTATGACTGCTTTAATAATAAATAGCTATTAAGATGCTATGGAAAATTCACAATGTCACACACCGAATACTTTCTACTCACTGAAAAGCACTAACTACACATTTTTCATTGACAGAATAATTTTAATACTTAGCTCACCTTGAAACTTGATATTTTTACTTTTTAAAAGAACAAACTTTTTAACAGACCAACATAAATACTTCCAACTTATCTGGAATATATTATTTCCTTATTTAAGAACCATTCTCAAATTAGAAAAGAAAACAAAAAAGAAATACTGTTTGTTATGAAGTTTAAATAGGCAACTGAATTTAAAAATGCTCATATCAAAGGCCTATTTTAATTTAATCAAACATCAATTACAATAATAGCTTTATTGTGATAGTCATTATTCAAACATATATACAGAAATGTTGCATCCTTATGCCATCCCAGAAGAATACTGGGAAAAATTACTCATGTAATTTTTCTGACACTAAGAATGGTCTAGTTCTATACAGCAACAGTAGCACCACACCTCTGTGCTTGACTTCAATATTTAATAAGGACCCAAACTGATTTAAAAGAAGTTTATTATCTGAATAAATGAATTTAAACTACTATTAGGTAACACTAATTAAGTACACTGCCAGGTATCACTCTTCAGAACCTCTCATGCAGAAGTAAAAGACTACTCAAACTTCAAAAAGGAGAAATATAGAAATAATGAAAACAAGATAAACAAGTGGTCGATTTATATTCAAAGTAGATTCCACCTAAAAGGAGTCCACGTAAATGGAATTTGAGAATCCCAGTTATGAGGAAAGGCTGAGAGAGCTGGTTGAGCCTGGAGGAGAAAAGGCTCAGGGGTAGAAATCTCACTGATAACACATAAATACCTGAAGGGAGGAGGCAAAGAGATGGAGCCAGGCTCCATTCCACGGTGCCCAGCAATAATACAAGAGGCAACGGGCACAAAGCACAAACAGACACCAGAGGACTCCTATTTTTTATTTTCCTAAATGTAAGGGTGACCAAGCACTGGCACAGCTTCCCACAGAGGTTTTGGCGTTTTCATCCTTAGTCATCACTCAAAAGTCAACTGCACATGGTGCTGGACAACCTGTTCTAAGTGGCCCTGCTTGAGCAGTGGGATTGTACCAGATGACCTCCAGAGGTCCTTTCCAACCTCAATTACTCTGGAAATTATTAATTAGTTTTTCCACAAGGAAAGCTAAAAGATAAACAACACACAAACCTGACAGATCAAATAATTAGGAAGCAGTGTTGACCACTGTATTTTTATGACTACATCAATCAGACTTAATCAGCAAATAGAAATACAATTCTAACAAAAATAAAAGTTCCACTTCAGAGGGGGAAAAATTCAGTTTAATACAAGTAAATTATTACAAAATTAATTCCTAAATTTTAGAGGCTATTTTACAGGAAGCCAAACACCAGGAGAAAGGAAAGAACACAGTCATCTTCACATTCCATTCCATTAAAAAGGTAACTGGGATGCTGTAAAAATTTCAACATCATAATGCTTTGCAGCATTTCAAAGTCTACACACATGGACCCACACAATTCACAAGTTTTAATTATTTTTGAAGCTGAACCTGAAACTAAAGTAACTAAAGTAACCTGAAACTAAAATAGACTATCTGGAGTTGCTGTTTTGGAGTTTTTTAGCAACTTATTCAAAGGAGTATACAACTAAACTTATGCTTGTCTACAATCCCACTTAACTGTGTCAAAAGTAAAACCACAGTTGAAATGGGTATTTGAACTTCATCAATAACTTGCATTTTGCTACTACTGAACAAGGTGGGCATTATAGATCTGAATTGGAGAACTGTAAACTAGCTGTCTAACCCTTTACCATGTAAACATCAAAATTTTTTTCAAGTGTCAAGAAGTGTCAAAGAAGACATCTTTGCATCTTTTGATGAATTTAGAATAACTTTTATTGTCTAATAGCACATTGAAGAATGAGTTCCAGAAAACTACAACACCTACCAAAGAATAATGGCATTATGACATTTGTGATGATAGTATTTTTGTGAAACATTTAAGCAAAACAGAAAAAAAAGCTGCAGTTTGTTGGGGTTTTTTTTTAATCTCACATATTAATTAGTATTAGATAATTCCCAACTGCCAATATAGGTAGCATCACTTCAGAATAAAGAATTTATTCAGTCCTGAGTAAAATAAAGTATTTACTTTGCACTAGGTTTCCTAGTTTATTTTTAACTAAATAAAATAGAAAATCTCCCATTTCTTCTTGTAAGTAAAAAGTATGCCACATACCTGTTGTGTGTTTCTTTGTGACTGTAAACTGGACTGCAGCCTTCTCAAGAGTGGAACACCATTCCTAGACAGTCTTTTAAGCAACCAGTAACTGTGCACTCGTTCAACAAAATGCTTCTTTCGCTGAATGGCCACCTGATTCATAATCTTATTTAATCTAAAACATGGAAAAACTGATATTGTATTTTTCACAGCAAAGCATAAAACATTTATTTATGGAAGTTAAACATCACATATATATGAATGTATACTCTAAAACCAGAAGTAATCACTACGTTACCAAGTTCTTTCAGTAAGATCCCTTCCAGTAAAATTATTTCTGAGGAGCAAATTGCAACCAAATACATCTGCTTGACACTGCAGTTTCTACCAAATACATTAAGATACTTCATAAAGCTAAAGAGAATCAATTTTCTTTTGTAATCATTACTGGAAGAACAAACCCAGATTAGAGCTGGAAATAAAGCTTTATGGGCATTTCAGAATTATTTTCCTATTGAAAATGAAATCAGATAAAAAGCTCCAAATCACTATGAAAATCATCACATCATTTGTTGCCATCTACCAAAAGAATTAGCAATTCATATTACAAACAATACATCTTCAAACTTTTTGCATAAAAAGATGCAATGAAAGCCTTGTATTACTCCATTAATATTAAATTTCTGACAAATAAACCAAACAAAAAATACAAAACACAGAACAATTATTATTTTACCCCACACATACAATGAGAATAAACAGAAATAAGACATAAGTGAGGATGATATAAATAGTTACAAAATATTTATATCAAAATCAATCAGTATTTTCTCCAAAGATGCTTTTTAACAAATGTAAATACTCTGTGCATATATTCATTTAAAAGTACTCAAGAAAAGTGCTTTATGAACATCACACACAACAACACTGATTCCTATTTTTCAAATAATGAGACATTAGACATCCAAGTCTCAAACATGACACTGGCTTCTGAAAACATATTAAAAAGAAAGGTTATCTGAAATCTTCAGCTGTCTGTGCCTACCGTATCTTGAAATTACAGCAAAACAGAAGTTAGAAAAAGTTAATGATTATAGAATGAAAATATTTCCTCTTTGCATGATAATGCTGGTATTTGTAACTGGTGGCAGCCCTCGTAAAATTAACACAAGATGCCCCAAGCTACCAACCCCCTGTATTGCAAGACAGATGGTTCCTTCATGTGGAGGCAGGGGTGAGCTGGAAATAGCTGGATGTAAAACAGTTACAGAAAGGATAATAACGAAAAAAGAAATCTGTTAATTCTTTACTCAGAATATTGCTACTCCCCACAGCAAAACTCTACAAATCAATAGTAGAGGGTTTATCACATATTCTTCAAAATTTAACACTAAAGCAAGCAAATATTAACTCAAGAAGTTATTAACTCAAGTCTGATTTGTAGAGCAGTACCATGAGACATTTAAGCAGAAATCATGATTGTATATACATGCTAATATTTTTCTGCTTCTTCCCTTTTTGTATTAGCAAGAAAGCACTTCTGCAGCTAAGTGATAAAAGCTAAGTAGTCAGAACACCTAATGAAAATGTTAAGTTAGAAGTAAGACTTGGGTAAAATGGTACTGAAAAAACATCTGGGGAAAAATAAATATTTTTCAGACTAACATACTCTGAGTTCACCATAGGTCATCTATCCCTGGGTTTGTCTGGACTGTGTAGAATATAAAATGCAATAGGTCTACTCAGTACTGCTAACTATAGCTAAAGTTTTCAGTCATCACCAAGTGAAAGCAGGGCAAACCCATATTTTCTTTAAAATACAGTGCCATTGCGTCCTTTGGTTCCTCAATGACACTGTTCTTTTAATTAATAACTAAGCTAGTTAGGCATTCTTGAAAAACTCTACCTAAATTTAAAGCTTAGAAGGTCTGCAGATGGACTTCAGACTGTCTTGGACATCTTTCACAGGAAGGCAGACACAGGCTCCACAAAAATTTACTCAATGCAGAACAGATGTGACCCTACTAAACTTCAAACAACATAATAACAATTAATTATAGAATGCAATCAAAATCAAATAACTGCTTTCACAAATCTCTTTGAAATGGTAAAACCTACTGAACCGAGTAGAAAAAAAAAAGCACAGCCAAATACACAACTATTTGGAAAAATCAGAGAATCATAACATGAAGAAAGGTGCCTTGGCTTCATGCCCATCTGATGTGGCAGGACTATGCAAACATCTTTAACTATAGTTTTAAGTACATTTGCCAATTCACATAAAGAACCATTCTTTTCATATATAATTAAAATAGTAGAATGTTAAAAGACGCTTAAGAATGGTGCTCACAGTAGACACTCCCCAACTTTCAAAATATAAATAAACAGAAGGTAATGTGGAGTGCAGAGACTACTTTACAAGGGTTTGGAAACTACTCACCTCTGCCTTGCCCTCTAAATTAAACCAAGTATTTCATTAAACACCACACATGGGTAGCAGCTATATGCTTGTCAAAAT
>VWZN01009097.1:14486-27440 GCA_013396955.1 Regulus satrapa
TTTCATTCTTTCTGTGCCAGAATTTCCAGCCAAGACAAATCAAGCTGTGGTAAATGAGAAGAGGAGCCGGGCTGTCGTCAGGGTCAAACACCGCACAGCCTCTAAACCCCCAAATTTGAATTAATCCCCAACATCCAGCTTGGTGTTTAATTTGTCATGGAGATTGCTGCACATCCTGGTGACTTCCCGGGATTTCAGGGGTGACTAGAGCATGGAAATTACATTAAAATTCATGCTTGGGTAAAGAATTGCAGGACTGTGGGCGTGTGGATTGGCTGCGGCTTGGCCAAAGTAATTTCAGAACATGTATGGTTGCTTGGTGATTTTGGGTTTAGTTTTGTTCCAGCTTTACAATCCTCAGGGAGAAGTGCTGCTGTGGGAAGTGTGAAATTTGGGAATATCTACTCCGCATCTTGTGGTAAATCTGGGAATGAAATGCTGAGGCTCCATGGCCCAAAAGAAAAAAAAAAAACCAAAACAAAAAAAAAAAAAAAAACCAAAAACGGGATTGTTCACTTAAAGGAGCGAAGCCTTGAACAATGACTAAACATCACAACACACCCCTGGAGCAGTGTCCCAGTGACTAAAACCAAGCCTAAAATGTACAGATCTTTCTTTTTGGCAGGATTTTCTTGTTGTTCCCCAGTTTTATACAGTGAAAGGGGGTGGCAGTGGTTGCAGGAATTCAGCCTGGAGAGGAGAAGCTTTGGGGTGGCCTAAGTGGAACCTTCCAGGACCTGAGGAAGCCAACTCAAAGCATGGAGATGGACTTTGGGCAAGGACAGGGGGTGACAGGACAAGGGGGGGATCAGTTTGGAGTGGCAGAAAGGGAGTTCAGATGGGATTTTTGGAAGGAATTGTTCCCTGGGAGGGTGGAGAGATCCTGGTTCAGGTTATTCCAGGATTCCTCATTCCTGGACGTGTCCAAGGCTGGACTGGATGGGGCTTGGAGAAACCTGGGCTGCAGAAAGGTGTCCCTGCCCCTGGTCCAGATGATCGTTAATGTCCCTCCCAACCCAAACCGTTCCGTGGTTGTGCACTCTCTGGGA
This sequence comes from Regulus satrapa, assembly GCA_013396955.1. Taxonomy (NCBI): domain Eukaryota; kingdom Metazoa; phylum Chordata; class Aves; order Passeriformes; family Regulidae; genus Regulus; species Regulus satrapa. The sequence continues at coordinate 15,536 of VWZN01009097.1, forward strand.
TCAAAGGGCAGGCTGAATTTTCACCCAAGTTTATTTTGAACATGAAATCCTTCCTCATTCTCCTGGGATGGAAAATTTTTCCAGGAATGCATTTGACTCTGGCTCTCCAGCTCCAAACAAGCCAACCACGACCTTTTCCTTCCTTCTTGAGTGAAGAAAATAAACAGGAAACCGGGGATCTGGGATGCGATGGCAGCAGGTGAGGGGTTCCCCACGGAAAAGAAATGTTTTGGGGTTTATCTGGATTATTCCAGGCAAATCCCGGCTCCCAGGGGATGGATCAGAATCCCACATTCGCCAGCCTTGGTGGCACCAAGTGTTCTTCCGTGAGGAAGGTGGAGCTGGCACCCAGGGCAGCGCTAATTGCACTCATCCAATTTGAGACATAATTAAAACCTGCATTTGAAAGCTCATGAAAAACAGGTCTGAAAAACAAACAAAACCCTCCCGTTTTGGGTGTGTTGTTTTGCAGAGCTTCTGGTGAGTAAATAATTTCTGCCCTCAAGTGTGAATTAATTTTTGGGGCAGTTTTCTGCTGTTCTCAGCAGAATTCCAGCTGGGAATTCTACACTGCCCCAGCTCCTTGCAGGAATTCTGCACAGATCCATCCAGGAATGAGTGACATTAATTTTTGGACAAACACAGAAATCATAAGAGAAATTGTTTATTAGCCCAGAGTAAGGTGCCAAGGCAAACCTGAAACCTGAATGATTTTAAAGTTGTTCATGGCAGAATCTGAATAAAATTAACAATGAAATGTTCTCCAGTCAGGTGTGAAAATGGAGGATTTCGCATCTCCCAGTGCCAAAAACCATCTCAGCTCACATGTCCTCAGCTTCGTCTGCCTGGGCTGTGCAGCAAATCCCAGCCAGGAATGAGGAGTGGCTGCAAAAACCCGAAATTCCAGGCAGACATGGCCAGAATGAAACACCTCAAACCACAGGAACACCTTCAGGGTCAAACAACTTCCAACTCAGGGGGACCTGGACAGGCTGGAGAGGTGGGACTGGGCCAACCTCAAGGGGAAAAGTGCCCAACCCAGGTTGGGGCAATCCCAGGAATCCAGGGAGTGGATTCTGACCCCTGCTCTGCTCTGCTCATGGGAGACCCCACCTGGAATTGTGTCCAGCTCTGGAATGGTGGCCAGTTATGGAAGTTTTCCAGTTCTGCAATCTGTCCAGCTCTGGAATGGTGTCCAGTTCTGGAAGTTTTCCAGTTCTGGAATCTGTCCGGCTCTGGAATGGTGTCTGTCCAGCTCTGGAATTTGTCCAGCTCTGGAACTGTGTCCAGTTCTGGAATGGTGTCCAGCTCTGGCATGGTGTCCAGCTCTGGAATTTGTCCAGCTCTGGAATTGTTGTCGTGGTTTTGGATGACACGTATCTGCTAGAGTCTCCCTTGAAAAACAGAGATCGAAGAAAACAACCCTCCCTCCCTCCGGATTATTTTGATTTCAAAATTAATGGGCTTTCAGGCAGAGGTATGGGAATAAGGAATAACTGTTCTTTACTACTCAGTTTATCAGGGCAAACAAACAGAAGCAACAGTAGCAGTGGGATAACAAACAGGGCTAGGGTTCTCCTCTCCGGTATAGTTACAGTCAGAGCTGGCAGGGAGCGCCGGTGGCTCCGGAGTGGGTGCGCTGATCCCATGCGGCTGCAAGGGAGCTCTGGCACAGAGAAGACACGAGGCGATAGCGGCCCGGGCTCAGACCGGGAGCAATGGAGTTCCCAAAGCTGGGCAAGGCGTACCAAGTGTCTGTGGTGCTGGCTGGAGAGCGGAGAGGTGTCCCAACAGGGCTGTGGTCCGGAGTGTTGAAAAGCAGGGGGAAACTCCGGATCAGCGCTGGGGAAGCGATGGGATGCAGCGGCCATGGCAGCTCCAAGCAAGGCCGAGCGCAGGCTGGTTCCAAGTTCCCAGGCCAAAACCCCGAGAGCGAGAGACCACCCCTCAACAACCACAGGCCAGGTTTTCTCTGAGAAAACCCCCTCTCCCCTCCCCTCTGCCAAGTGAGTCACCATGTCCTCCCCTGTCTTTTTGTCTGCCTTGGCCCAGAGTCTTTGTTTTTCTTAAGTACCCACATTAGTGCTCCTAAGAGACCAGTGGTAAAATATTCTACAGATAAGAAAGAAAACCAACCCCCAACAGTGTCCAGCTCTGGAATTGTGTCCAGCTCCGGAATGGTGTCTGTCCAGCTCTGGAATTTGTGCAGCTTTGGAATGGTGTCCAGCTCTGGAACTTTTCCAGCTCTGGAATGGTGTCCAGCTCTGGAATGGTGTCCAGCTCTGGAATTTTTCCAGCTCTGGAATGGTGTCCAGCTCTGGTGCCCAGTTCTGGAATTTTTCCAGCTCTAGAATTTTTCCAGCTCTGGAGCTGGCCTGGATTACGGTGGGAATCTCCAGTGGCTCCATGAAGTCCACAAGCTCAGTCCAGAATTACTGAGAGAAAAGCAGAACTCAGCAGAGGAGGGAAGGCAGGAGCTGCAAGAATTGTACAGAGGCTCCAAGCCTTTGAGGAACTAATTCTTCATAACAAGCAAATTAATTACAATCCAAAATGAATTGCAGATGCCACTCTTGGCAGGGAAATTCCCTCTGCTTCTCCATGGATTTTGGGGTCACTTCTGTGCCTGGAGACTTTACCAGGCGTGACTGTGAGTAACCTCTCTGTTCCATTTTGAATAAAAATCTCTTTTTTCAGACGTTCAGTCACTTACAGGTGTCTCAGGAGGATGTTCTCACATCATGCAAGAAGTCTTAATTATAATTGGAATATTTAAGTCTGGCCTTGATGACAAAAATCTGTGAACTCTTAATTTTCCCACTTTAATTCATCTCAAAATCAGGCCACTAAGTCGTTCCAAGTGTAAAGTAAAATAAAGGCTGGAGTTGGAACAATGTTTATTGTAATTATTTACAAGGAAGGCTCCAAACAGCTTTGAAAATATTGCCACATCTGTTTTTAACTTCGCAGCTGATTTTAAACGTGTTTTGTGTTTTCCAAGCAAAACTTGGTTGAAGGAGGAATAAAAAGAATGAGTAAAATTTTTAAAAGTATGAAAAAAAAAAGAACTGTGGATGGTGTTATGCAAATTAATTGCTGAACTAACTCCTAGAGAGGAAATATTTTTAAAAATAGCTTCTAAATCCTTAAAATGTGGAGAAATAGTGAGGAACTCACTGCTAAAAACAGCCAAGGAAATTTTTTTTTTGAGAATGCTCCTGAAATATGAGATGGCTCAAACCAAACCCTGAACTTCTCTTTTTGATTCAAAATAAAGCAGCTGTAATTCCTGCAGATAGAAACAATGACAACAATTTCACAGCCCAATTACTGCCCTGCACCCCCAAATCTCCTTAACCTATTATCAAATAAAATACAAGAATCCAGATCTAGGTCAGGGATCTGAAATGTGCCCAGGATGGGACATTTGCATGGTGGCACCTGAATAAAGCTGCCAATAAACTTTGAAGTCCTCAGGAAGCTCTGTCCAAGCCAAACGAGTTTCTGTTCCCAGGGGATCCCCGCAGAGACATCCCTAATTTAAATGTAATTTGCATGTCTCAGGAGAGCAAGAACCTCGGGGTTAATCCCTGTATCCAGGACTGGATTTGGGGTTGGAAAAGAGCTCCAGGACCATCAACCCCAACCTGTGATTGAGGCCCAGCCTGGTTACCCTCGATGTCCCCTCGTTCCTGGGACACCTCCAAGGATGGGGTCTCCAAACCTCCATGGGCCGCCTCTTCCATGGAAAATTCCTTCTTGTTGTCCTGGAGAGCCTCTCCACGCTGGGAGGTGTCCGAGGAATGAACAGATGCTGAGCTGGTGACAAGGCTGGGGTTGGACTGACCATCCTGGAGGTCTTTTCCAGCCCCAGGGGTCCTGGGGCTCTGTGAAAAGCAGCTCCAAATACTCAGGGCCTGCCTTCTGAAATCTGCAATTCTCCATGAATTGCCCTCGGGATTTACCTTGCAGAGGAGGGCGCTGCATTATGCAAATGAGGCTTAATCTCCCTTAATGACACCAAGCAGGTCCCAAAGGGGTTTGAAGGCTGAATAAATCCTGCTGAATTAATCACTGCAGTGTTCCCAGGAATGAACCTGGCCCGGAATATTTTAAGATGAAAGCATCTTGTGGTCAGATAGACAAACCACAAGATAAGGAAGTGAAGCAGTAAAAAACACAAATACTGAGGCAAAAAAGCCTGTAATCAGTCATGGCCCATAAATCCCTTCTTGCACAAAGAGTGGCCCAAGTCGTTGGGCAACTCACAACTCAGTATAAAAACCTGAGCAACTCCAGGCTCTCCCAGCCATTTCTCTTCCCTCCTTTGCCATCGTGAATAAGGTGAGTTTGAACCTCTTTATTCTTTTTATACAACGAACTTCTGCCTTGATTTTATAGCTTTTCACTCACTCTTGCTGCAGCAGCTTTTCCTCAGGGTTTTATAGCAAAGGGGGTTTTGTGTTGGTGGAGAGTTATAAAAATCATTCATTAGCCACATTAGCTAAATGGCTATGGGTTAATTATTAAATGGGTTATTTGTTAAATGGGTTATTTATTCAGTTTTGGGATCCAAGGAAGTTTTAATGCTGTGCAGCTCCACTTAAACATCAGCAGTGAATTCTTGGGCCTGTTCAGGATTGCGTGCTGGCGTCCCACCATGGCCCAAGCTGAGAATTCACCTAAGGCCAGAACACCAAGAGCACTAAAAACATGATTTCCTTCTCAATGCTCAATCCTGAACGGACCTCCGGGAAGCTGCTGTTGTCCTGGTAAACATGGGTGTAACACAGCTCCTGTATTCCAGAATTCCTCCGGCCACAGCCATGTCCTGCTACGACCTGTGCGCGCCCACGTCNGTGGCTGCGGTTTTTGGATGCCCCATGAGACAACCCCAGCCTGGAGTTAAAGGAGCAGTGGGAGTTTGGCATCTCCCCAAACCAGGCCTTTGCTTGTCTTTTGTTGTGCTTTACTCCATATTTCTGATCAAATGTCCTGCTTTTCTTGTTTGTTTGTTTGTTTGTTTTTTGTATTTGACAATAGGCAAAATGTCAATTGTTAGCAATTGTTCTGCATGGCTGGATTAGCACAGGTCATTCATCAATGAAGAAGGAAGATTTCCACTTGCTGAGTGTGTTGCTGTCAGAGGGATGACTGGGTTCTGTCCTTCCTGGACCGTGGAAATGTATTCCTGACTTTTACGTTGCTTCCTTCCCTTCCTCAGTCCATTAAATTCGTGCTGCATCACCCTCTGAGTCTGCTTGACCTTCTTTGCTCTCCCAGCCCCTTTTCCAGTGCCTTTGGAGGTCCCCACTTCCAGAAAACACAACACAAATAATTTCAGAGGAGGACTAGTCAGATTCCAGGGGTGGAAACCTTTTAAAACCAACTTGAGACCCCTTATCAAAGGCAGGAATGGACCCTGCAATGGGCGCCTCCTGCTGGGACATCAACAGGGAATTTTTAAAGATGCAGTGCTTGGGGAAAGCCTTTCACAGAAGGGAGTTCAGGGAAATGTGGAGGGAGAGAAGCAGCAGCTGGGCAGCCTTTGGGTGAAGCCTGGAGCTGTCTGGGTCCTGGCAACTGAGCTCAGCCCCTGGTCAGTCCGGGAGGGGAGGCACAGAAGGATGGGAACCTCCCTTTGCTGGATATGCTGGGGTGGGGAGCAAGCCCAGGACAAAGAGCTGAAAGGACTGAAACGTAAGGAGTTTTCAGTTCTGACCCTTTGTTAGGGTGCGTCCAGCAGAGCTGAGCTTCATCAGGTGTGGCTTTCTTCCTGCTGGACCGGGATGAAGGCACTGCTTGGACATGGGAGCTTTGCTCCATTAAGGAAGAAGGTTTGGAAAGCTTCCCCTGGAGGCTCTGGGCAACTCAACCTCCTGTCAGCCCATAAAACTCTGGGTATCTCCAAAAAGTCTCGCTTGGAGTCTTTGTCTGCCTGGCCAGAATGAGGCTGAACTGTAATTAAAGATGCTGATGAAGTTGTACCGACTGCAGTCATTAGTGGAACTAAATTAAAGGAGGTATAGGAAAGAATTAATAATTTTTAAGGTGGAGGTTTTCTTAATAGACACCAGAAGACAGTGGAAAGCTGGCAGTTTGATGTTCTATTACAAGAGGAGCTTGGTCTGGATTAAATGTGTAATTTAATGTTTTTCACCATCTCAACTGAAGCTCTTCCCTGATCAAAGGTGATGAATTCCAAAGAGCCCAATGGCTTCAAAGAGCTGTGACTGAGGCGCTGCTGGGAGGTGCCTTGGGCAGGTTCAGGTGGATATTCCTCAGGGTAAAATTCATTTCCTTTCCCTTGCAATTCCCTTCTCATTAATTGAACCAAACCCCTTTTCAGACTGCACAAAAACTCTCCTCAAAGCTGGGGTGTTTCCTCCAAGCATTCAGAAATTGCATCAGAAGGGCCAAACTTTTCAAAATTAAATCAAAGACAACCCTCAAGCATCACTTCTGCCCTTCATTTGTGTACTTATTGGGTGAAAACGTGGTGTGGCAACAACTAAAGCACAATTCCGAGCAAAAAAAGGGAAATCTGGGCAGTTTTGCAGTCAGAAAGTGATGTATTGGCTGCTGCAGAAAATTAGTGGGAGTATTGTGTTAAAATGTTTTTCACCGGGAACAATTTCTTCTGAAGACCCACAACCACTTGGCCCCATAGAAATAAAAATTAGCACAATGTGTTTTTGCAGAAATATTTGTTTTCAGTGAAAATCCCATTCAGCCCCAAATTCAGCAAGGCAGGAAGGCTCTGGAGAGCTTTTGTGGCTTTTTGGGGCTGCCTGGAGGACCCGAGACATTCCTGCACCTTCTGTCACCCAGCCCCTGCAGGAATTGTGGGTTTGCTTTGCACTTGGCCGTGCTCCCAGCAGGGAAATTGGATTGTTTACTGTTTGTGTTTGTTGTGGGCTCACCCTGGCCGTGGATAAAACCCACAACCCGCAAGGCCGCTTTCATCATCCTGGGTTTGCATCCACTGAATATTCCCGACTCCATCGCGCCGACTCCACCTCTCAAAGTGGGGATGAGTCAAAATCCGATTTGTTTAGGGCATTTTGGGCACGCAGCTGGGAGCAGCCCCTGCCATGGCAGCCAGAGCTTTAATTGGAGTCCTGAGTGTGCAATTCCAGCCTTGATAAGCACCCAGGAGATTTCAGATCACTTGCTGCTCCTTGTAATATTCCCATGAGCAGCATCCCAAAGCTTTCGGCTCCTGGGAGGAGAAGATGGAGCCAGCCAGACAAGCTGGACTTTGCATCACCTTTGGAAGTGGAATCTGGGCTCTTTTTGTCTTCTCTGTAGCTTTTGATGAGTTGTCTTTCGAACCACACGCTGCTCTTGGAGTTAATTATTGTTATAAAGGAAAGTCAGGGAATCATGGAATGGTTTGGGTGGGAAGGGGCCTTAAAAATCATCTAAACCATGTCAGGGACACCTTCCACCATCCCAGGCTGCTCTAAGCCATGTCCAGCCTGGCCTCGGACACTTCCAGGGATGGACCAGCCACAGCTGCTCTGGACAACCAATTTTTAAACATTTCTGTGTGCGCAGTGAGAACATTGGGAAAGTCTGGTTGATGTTGAAGGACGGGAGAGTTTCCCCCACATCGTGTCGCTGGCAGGTGACATCCCAAACTGAGGACATCCAGCAGCTCATGGCTAGAGTTGTGCAAATTCTGATTTGTACTTCAAGGACAAGGGGGGAGGATTGGAGCTGGTGAGGAAGTTTGTGGAATCTATCAGAAATCTCGGCTGCCCCTTTGAGCCCCTGGTCATGTTCAAAGAGTCTTGCTGATCATCCTCCATTTGCATGTCTGAGTGGTCCAGGGAAATATTTTGGGAACTTTAAAGGCTTCTGCTCTTCAGAACCAGCATTTATTTCCCAGGAGATGTTGGGGAAGATACTCCCAGCTCAGCGCTGATTTGCCTGTCTCTGCCTCAGAGATGAAACACCAGGAGAGGCTGGGATGCTCAGCCCTGCCCTCCAGTCTGCTCCTGCATTGTCTGCAATTACTTTTTAATCTGGAAATTGCCTTTGAAAAGGAACTGGAATTGCTGCACGCTGAGGTGCTCTTTGAGACGTGCAAAGCGAAAGGCAGAATTGGCTTTCAAAGAGTGAAAAAAGGAACAGGAACATTGTAAACGACTCTAAATAACTGCTATTAATTTGGGGAACAATTTTGCATAATAGTGCAAGGCCCATCAGGGGAAAGTAATAATTTAGTGGCAGATATGAAAGGGTTTGGCGTCTTTGATGACCCCAAAGATGAGCTTGGGCAAGGCTTTGAGAGTCTCTGAGCAGCCCCAAATTCCCAGGCAGCCTCCAGCTGACCTCAGCCGCTGTCCTGGCGTTTGATGCAGGCAGAAAGCCCAACCTGGAGACTCCTGAGGTGGAGGACTTGGACACTCAGTTCACAAATTGTGTCTCAGATTCCATCATGGGAGTGTGGTGGTTTAATAATGAAGGAATAGATCAGATGCTGGTCCTCTTTCATGTCTTCTGCTGAGTCACGAAAATAAAATCTGTTCCCACCAATGATCCACTTCCCTGTACCTTGGAGAGCTTCATCAGCTCTAAACACTTTCTAACAATTTTATTTCCTTCATTATCCCTGTCTCTCATTCTGTTTGAGAGGAATTTGAGGCAGAAATAGGAAATTCTGAACATTTCAGAGTGAGGCGTGCCAAAAAGTTGCGGCCTCCACGTGGGGGGAAAAGGATTCCACAGGGAATTTCACTGCACCTTTCCTGATGGTTTCATTTGTCTATGTCATGGTTCCTTAGCATGCAAAATAATTTCCTGAGTAACCCAGATGAATCAGCCTCTGATCAGGAGTGAACTCTTAGGGTTTGAGGATAAAAGAAACCTCTCCGGAGGAATGCATACATTACAGGGAGGAAGTGAAATCCAGGCAAGAAACACAAGCAGAGAGGAAAAGTAAATCCCCAGCCAGGGTTATTTTGCATATGAGGACTTGTTAGCAATTGGCTGCTAATGGGCTACAAGCCCAATTTTTGTCCCAGCTCCTGGGGCTCTCTGGGACAGGGTATAAAACCAGCCCGGTCCGAGGACCTAAAGCCACTCCTGCTTTATTCTCCTTGGAGAAAAGGGTAAGTCTCCATCTGCTCCCCCTTTTCCTGCACTGTTGCTGTCTTTGTGTTTCATTTTTCTGCTGTTTGTCTGTAGCAGCCTGTGGTTTGTGCTCTTTAAAATTGCTGGAGACACCTTGAAGCAGCTTTTTCTTCATTCTGTGGAGGGTGGAGGTTGTTCCTGTGCTGACCCCAGATTTTTTCATCTGTGCCACCCAAATCTCTCAGTCCAAGAACCTCCAAGCTCTTTCCGGAGCAATGCTCAGTAGCTGGGAGGAGATGTGGGGAATCCGTGCTTTTCTGAGCTTTTGGCTCAGAACAGAATCACAAAATATTCAGGGTTGGATGGGACCTCTGGAGATCCCTCAGTGCAACCCCTGGGTCACCTGGAGCAGGTGACACAGGAAAGCCTCCAAGCTGGCTGGGGATGACTCCGGGAGAGGGAGACCCCTGGGCAGGAGGGTCTGGATGTCTCCAGAGGGAATTCCCTGAACTCCCATGCTCAGAGCAACCCATGCCAAGGCCTCACCGCCCTCACAGTGAAATTTCTGCTCCTCATTTCTACTTGCTGTGGCATTTTTTATTTCCCCCTCTGTTTCAGGGTGCAGTTTGCCCTTGCTTTCCTGACTGCTTGCTCCCTCACTTCCCCATTTATTTCAGGGCTGCAGGAGGAGTGTGGAGGGCAAGGAGCGCTCAGGAGGAGCTGGAGCTGCTCTTTGTGGTGTGGGGAGGTCTGGGCTTCCCGGGACTCTCCCTTCAAGCCGAGACCAACCCTTCACTCCATCCTCCACGTGGCTTTCAGCACCACAGCAGCTTAATTACACCACTAATTACAGCTCGTGCCTTGCGTTCCAGGACTCCCTGCCTTCCGGACTCGCACCCCACAGCCATGTCCTGCTACGACCTCTGTGCCCCCACGTCCTGCGGGCCCACCCCGCTGGCCAACAGCTGCACCGAGCCCTGTGTCCGGCAGTGCCAGGACTCCACCTACGTGATCCAGCCGTCCCCCGTGGTGGTCACCCTGCCCGGGCCCATCCTCAGCTCCTTCCCGCAGAACACCGCCGTGGGATCCTCAGCCTCCGCGGCCGTCGGGGATGCTCTGAGCACCGGGGGGGTCCCCATCTCCTCAGGCAGCTCCTCGGGGCTTGGCCCTTTGGGCTCCTCTGCTCTGGGGGGGCTTCACAGCCGATCCTACCGGCGCTCCAACCGCTGCGGGCCCTGAGGAAGTCGCGGGAGGGAATGAGCAGGAGATGGAGAGTGCGATCCGGGTGCAGGACCAAGCCCCCTCGCTTGCTGACCCCCGCAGCTTTGCCCCGAGCTCCTGGGGCTGCAGGAGCTTGGCGTTCCCCATCTGATGCCTTTCTGTGGTACCAGGGAGGTGGAAAGTGTCACTCGATTGGCGCTGGGTGTCCAGCTGTAAAGCGCTGCCTTGAAATGAGTGATCCATTTTGATCCATATTCGGCCCTTCTGCTTTCTCATGCTGTATATATATAATTTTTTTAAAAATTCCACTTCTTGCTCATTAAATAGATGGTGCATTACAGTTTGTGGTTTGTAGCGTTTTTTCTCTGTCTTCCTCTTTGTAGCCTTCTCTGGCAAAAATTTGTGAATACCGAGCAGGTCTGCACTGAAGTTCTAACACGCTCATCACTGAGGAGTCGATAATAGATACACAATGAGTAATATCGCGGTGTTTTTTTTTTGTTTGTTTGGTGGGGAATATTTCCCCTTTGTCTCATTTCTGGAAGAACAATATGAAATAATCACTCCTGGCTAACAACACACCAGGGGAAAGAGGTGGGAAAGATAAAGCTGCTTTCCAGACAAAACTTTATTTAATTTATTCCCAGTATCCCAATATCCTCTCCATAAACCCAAACCCACTCTCTCTTTTCCTGTCCCTCCAGGCCTTCTGAAATAAATTCTCCCCGTATTTCTTGTCGGCTCCTTCAGACACTGGAAGGTGAAATCAGGTCACTCCAGAGCTTCTCTGCTTCAGGCTGAACAAACCCAGGTGGAGCGTTTAAAAGCCAACAAACAAAATGAAAACTCAGGTCTCGATCCTCCTTTGTTGACCTGCTAGCTTAGGAACGCTGCAATTATGTCTTAATTACTTGCTAAACGGTGTGGTGATTGAGGGGCCTTTCGGGTGTCACCAGGAATCCTCAGAGCATGAGCAATTACTCAGAACCTCGGGGAAGATAGCCAGGGGTAAATTGCTAAACAAACATTCCTCAAGGTCGCTTTAAGCACCCCAATTAAACTCCCATTCTGCATTTTAAAGACGTGGAGCACATCCTGTGGTAAGGAACCCTCAGCACACTGGGGAGTTTTGCTCCCGGAGGAAGAAATAAAGGACAAATGAAAACCAGAGAGGTTTTGTGCAACACAAACAAGGGTTTAATGTCAGAGAGAAGAGCAACAGCCAAATGCAGGGAATCCCAGGGGCACCAGGGGATGCAGGACTCTGGAAGCAGGGTTGTGCTCAGGACTAGGATACTGCCAGGGGATGGAGCCAGGGCGCTGAGAGGGTTTGGAGGGCTCAGGGTATCCCGAGGGGTTTGAGGGGCTCAGGGCCCACTGGGGCTGCTGGCCACACGCAGCTGACACTGCCAGCAGCTCCTGCCCAGGGTCCCCAAGGCCTGGGCTGGGCTCCAGGGCTGGAGGCTTTAGAAAGCCCCACAGCTCCCGCGGCGGGACCTGCCCCATCTCTGGAAGCCAGGCAGGGAATAGCCCAGGCCCCGCGAGGAGAGGCCTGAGCTGTAGGACCTCCCACAACTGCCAAAGGAGCCCCCATAGCCCTGGG
>VWZN01009098.1:20232-34055 GCA_013396955.1 Regulus satrapa
TTTTTTTTTTTTTTTTTTTTGTTTGTTTGTTTTTTTAATACTATGGCCCCTAATTACTTGATCATCTTTGTGCACTTCCTTGAACTCTCTTCAGTATGTCCATAGCCCTCTTGTCCTGGTACAATACCTCATCTATAACACCATCAGTGCTGAGTAGAGTGAAAGAACCCCTTCCCTCAGCCTGCTGGAAATACTTTGCTTACTGCAGCCTCAGATATCATGAGCCTTTTTTATGGTGAGGGTACAGTTCTGGTTCCTGTTCAACTTGTTAATCACCTCTCAGAAAATCTTTTCTGCAAATCTCCTTCCTAGACCTTTGCCCAGCAAAAACTGGTGACTAAGGTTGTTCCCCTCCCTGCTCCCCTCCCCCTCGCCCACAAAAAATGTTGCAGGATTTTGCACTTCTTGTTGAATTTAATGAGACTCCTGTCAGACCATTTCTCCAAGCTATTAACATCATTCTGGATACCAACATAACCTTCTAGCATATCAGCCACTTCTCCAAGTTTGGTATCATCAGTAAACATTCTAAAGGTGCATTCTGTCCCATCATCTGGATATTAATGAAGATCCTGAACCGGACTGGACCAGGCTCACAGAGAGTAGGAGATGCATTTTTATCTGGATTTTAGAAAAAATTTTGGTACTGTTCTTCACAGCGTTCTTCTGGACAAGTTGCCCACCTGTGGGAAGGCATTTTCAGGTGCACTGGGTTTCCTTCCAGAAATTTGGCTGAAGGGCAGAACTTGAAGATATGCTTCCTTTAAATGTTTGACTTTTGTTATGAGCATTTGGTTCATTCACCTAAGGCTCCTGGTATTTTTGCCTTATTTCTTGCCTGTTGAGATAAAGTGTTCTTGAGGTCAAATATTTTTGTGATATTGTAGGGCTTTAAACACTGTGGCATGGTGTAGAATTATCATTCAATCATTCCCCCTTTTTAAAAATCAAGATTTTATTTTATATGACATGAGGTCTGGTTTTCCATCAACATGTATTTTTTCTTTTGCAAGAACAAAATGAAAAGACACAATGAAATATATTGATTCAGGTCACTTGGACCTTGCATCCTCTGTGGGGATACAGGCCTCAAGAGAGTTATTAGTCAAGTGACTCATGAGCCTTTTCTCCTCTATGGGCCAAATTTTGCAACTGGACAATTCATATAAATTCTCTTTGATAGTCATGAAGGATATTTTTAACTTCTACTGCTGAAGCAAAAAGACTCTTCCTTTCTAACTTCTATCCTTGGAGAATGTTGCATGAGTATAAATGAATCCTGAAAAGTCCTGTAAGAAATTACAGTATGTTAAACCTATTGAACAAGGTCTTGATCAGAAATCAAGCATTCAATTTTATTTCTTCTACTGGAAAACTAAGATAAAGATATTTGAAAAGTGTATATAGCAGTACAGCTGCAGTATAAATGTCCTATTTGTGAAGAATTCTTGGTGTAAACAAGTTGAAGGGGACCAGATATTTTAATTAGAAATCAGATTATTAAATGGGTTTCTTCACTTTAAAATACTATATCTCCCCTCCCATTGTTGTAGCCTCTTAGTCTTCATACATTATTATTATATGGGGATTTTGAATTTAAAATAGCTAATTATATGCCTATTCATTCAGCAACAGTATCTGATTACTGTTGTGGAAGACCATACCTCATAAGATCAAATGCATTTTGATAGACATAGAGAAGAAGAAGCTATTAGGCTTGCTTGGTTTCTTTTCATCTTCTTGAAAATCCTTGCTTAAAATCCAGCTGCACTGAAATATAAACATCAAAGAAAACAAGTTATATTGATAAATATAAATAATATTAATCATTATTTACTATCACAGATAGTAAATGTAGTACATCAATTTATGGAAACATACTGTCCATCTGAGAATAGTATATTTTTTATATAGCAGGTATTGTCATCTCATATTGACTTCATGCATAAAATTTTTTTTTGTGAAAACTTTTTTACTTTTGCAGTCATATGAATAACTTATTTGGGTTTTTTTGGTCTTTGGTTTGGGGTTTTTTGAGAAATAATAGATTTTTTTTTTTTTTAAATGGTATTTAGAAATTAAAACAAAGGAATCCAGGTACCGTCCAGGTGCATTTTTTTATGAATGTAAGTAAGAAAATTTCTGCCTGTTTCCTTTAAAACCTTTGGGTGAGTTATACAGCTACATAGGTTCCAGCACTAAAGACAACTTAATTTAGGCCATTCTTTGACCTCTTTCTCCTGGCCTTTATTTACCACTCAAAGCATGCAGTTCTCTACAGATTCCTTTACAGCACTATAATATGTTGTCTGTGGGCTGCAAAGGAAATCAGAGCACAGAAAACATTATTTAAGTACTGCCTGAAGGGAGAGACAAGGTAGGTTACTTTCAATACAGATCATATTGGCAATTACTAATGATAATTAGTATAACTGTATAAATATTATATTACTATAATAATTTTAATAATATTTAACAAAAAAATCTAACATTTAGCCACCCAATATCCCTATGAAATTATAGATTGTTTTAAACCTGATTATTATGGGTTTGCCAAAGTAACAGCAGCAGTATCAGGATTTTGTGGTTTGTATCTCTAATATTAATGTTTTACTCCAAAGTACAAGCTCTTCACATAGCTCGTGAAAATCCAGTAAAGTCAAATTGTTCAGAAATTTTGACTGACTTAAGAATTCTGTCAATCAAAGTCATCTGCAAATAGAATTGCTGGGTCCCTCAGGTTCATGATCACATCTAAACAGTCTAAATTATAAGAGCTTAATACCACTGGATATATTGAAAATTTCTCTATTAGAATAATTAACACATAATATACTAATATATATTTTTATTAATGTTGTGTATGGGAACCTAAGAAGATATTATTTTACCATATTATGTCAATAAATGGACCCTTTGACATTTTCCTATTAGCACAGAATATCCAGTCACCAGAGCAACTGGGACATTCATATTTTTTGATGTACATACAAATTATGTATTAATAATAAGAAGAATAATGAGACTCACATGGTACAGACCCTTCAAATTATAGCTGTATGAAGAACATCTATTTTCTGTCTGTCTGTTGTATACTAAAGCTATACATTTCTTTCCTATCTAACATGCAAATTGCATATTTGGTGATCATCAAGCTTTTGCACATCTTGAAATTACAAGATTTAAATATATGATTCAGGATGTCTGCATCATGATTATTGGAAACAATGTTTAGTAAATAGGATATTAATTACTGTGTTTTATACATAGTCAAATACTTCAGAAGAGGATTCTACAGTTTCTAAACTTAGACTCTGCTAGAATAAATATTTTCAAGGTCTTGCTATGAAATACTTATCTATGTTCTAAACATTTGTTGTATTATTACCAGTTGACCTCGTTTTCTCCAACAGATATATAATTAATTTTTATACTGTCTCACTTTTGTCTATACTAGTCATTTGTATGTCCCAAAGGAAGAATACAAAAATGATAAAAGAATTTCACACTCCCACAACTTGCATATCCTTGTCAGTATGATGACTCCTCACTGTAGTTATTTGGAATGAGTTCTGGAGGACTGAAAAAGTAGAAATTATAAAAACAGCCATTCAAAAAAATTTTGCACTTTGTGGTATGACCATTGAAAATTGAACAGTGTCTTGAAATAGATATTCCTCAGAGAATTCTTTTTACTAGAATATAATAATTTGTCTCATTCATTAAATTTGAGGGAGAAACTTAGTGAAGATGCAACATTTTCAAGTGTTCTAATTTCCCAAGGTCATTTTAGGAGATAAAAGGAATTAAAGCACACACAATGACATGTTGTTTGATTACATTTTTAACATCTCATCAGTGTTCTTTAGTGACTTCCATTTTTCATTATCTGTTCTTCTTAAAGTTATAGCTCCTGTTGTTTTGCCTTCCATACTTTGAGACTTTGCTCAATTATGCTTAGATTCAGTCAGAGACAAGGCATAAGAAAGGTGAATTAGAAAACAATCCCTGATAATCATGAGGACATGATCTACATTGCCTCCCTTGACATTTCTACTCATATATTCATAAAAAGTGGGCCAGAGACCTACAGTTAGTGGGAAAAAATGTGGTTAGCAGTATGGGGTTTTTTCTCCATGCTTGTAATCCCATGGCTTTCCACAGACAAAAGTGATGAATTACTATCAACTAAGACAGCTTTTTGATGTGTCCTCATGTACATGAAAAACTGGGCTGAGACCACCTGAAGTCATTTCTCTGGAGATTTTGAACAAGTATAAAAAATGGTTTTGTTTTGGACTTGGTAGGCCTCAGAAATGAAAATGCCAGTATGTCAAGGACAACACATCAATCTAATTTGTTACCTGTATTCCCAATCCTATTCTTTCTCTGCTGAAACTGCTGCACAATATGTGATACAACAGAAACCATATTCCACTATTAAGCCACAGTTCTTTTCAGGAAGTGATAGTTTATCTTTTTAAAAAGCTTTGATTGTGAAAGCTGTAGGTGCAAAGAACTAGTGAAATGTTCATTTAGTAATTTTAAAATCATACACGGAGCCTATTTCATTAAAAAAGAGAGAAAGATAATGGGATGAGAAGTTACAGATAAATAATTTAATTCCATCGAATAAGTTTTTGTTTTTTTGGGTTTTTTTGGGGGGGGGGTTGAGTTTTTTGTTTGTTTGTTTGTTGTTTTTGCTCATTTGTTTGTTTGTTTGTTTCTGTTTAATAAGACAAGAGCTAAAGCAAATTTAAAAAAAACCCAAGTTCTAGTTAAAGTAGTTAGAAGCAAGAGGTTTGAGAAAGTTGAGGTTACATGCAAATATTGTTTCTTCTTATTTTCATCCATCTGAATGACAAGAATTAGTTCTGGTATTTTCTGATTACAATAGACATACTGGAAATAGAATTTTCCACAGCACATAGAAAATAAATTTCTAGAGTACAGAAAGGTTACATAGTTTCTGATCTCTATATAAGAATTCTTCAGATAACAGCATCATTTCCACCTTTTTTCCTTTTATTTTTTTATTTAATCTTCAAGAATTAGTAAAATCCTAAACTTCATTTATTTGAAAATTATTTTTAAATTCTTCATTTTCTGAGTACATGGCAGCATTCATCACACGCTAAGTTATGGAGTGGCAATACACATATGCAATTCATGACCAGTTTTAACAAACTTCTGCATCTCTGTTTATTTCATTTTTCTAAGCTTTCTTATGCCCAGTACACTGAAGGTACTCTCAGTCTTGTATGTTATTTAATGTATGATTATTTATTTGCATGTGTGAATGTACAAGGTGAGATGTAATGTCTTATTAATAGTGTGTACAAAAATTCTAACTTGAAATACTCTACATTAATTCAGATCCACTAAAATGAAGCTATGATAACTTATGTTTTATGCTAACTTTGCACTTCACCATGATATATAAAAATATTGCATGAAAAGGTTATATTTTATCACTATTTCCTTGTATCATGACTTACCTATCCAAGAGTATTGCAATCAATTTCTGAACATTATTTTAAATACAAATATGTACATTTGATAGCACACAGGCTAAAGTTAGGCCAGATGAATGTAATCTTCTCGATCCACTGAGGAAATATTGATCTTTGCTGAGGTAAGACAATTTCCAAGAGGATGAGTATTGACTTCAAATGTTGGCCTCCTGGCGGAAAAACATTTCTTCTTATTCACTGAAATACAAAGATTACATGCAAATGAGCTTGTTTGTATCCATCACAAATATTAATATCAGGGCTTTGTGGGAGATCCTACACAATAAGATGTTCTAGAAAGTATGGCACACATGAACATTGTTGCATGAATTGCACTTCTAAGTAAGAACTTATTGCAATTAGTTGAAGGCTCTTCTGAGAGTGAGTAAAACGGAAACTACTGATAAACTATATGATTTTGTACAATATGAAAAATATGAACAATAGTTCTAAGTTAAATAATTTATAGATTATATAAACATACTGCAAAATGCAGAGAGTTGCAAAATGGGAAGATGCTAAAAACGGGCTTTATGTCACAATATTGCTTCCAGCTGATGAAGAGAAAAATTACCTTTATTTATTGAAAGTTACAGTTCTGACAATTTGACACCTAAAGAATTTGAGTCAAAGAAATTAAATTATATAAAATTTGTGCACTTCCTATAACTGCTAGAAGGGAATGTGATGTAGTCCTAGCTTGCCTAAATAAGTATATCCATGGAAAACCATATACATGCAAAGAGCTAAGAAATGAAGCATAGTTCTGGTAAAAGAGATGTGTTTAGTTAACTAGGTTATTAATGAATTGACTATGAAGAACACAACCTCTTTAACCCTGTGAGGAATCTAAGCTGATAAATTGAGATATAAAGGTAAACAGGAAGACTTTTTATCCATTGAAATGCTGAAAATCCCTTCTCATCTGCAACCCACTGGAACTACTTTTTTTCCAAGAATGTGCTATTTCACTTCAGACTCCTTAATATCCATAAATATGTTTCTGCACATGCAGAATAAAATAAAAATTACATTGAAAAAAGCTTGAAAAAAATTATTATTATAATTAGAATTTTTTCTGCAGATGAATGCTAGGCATCTACACCTTGAGCTACTTTAAATCTTATAGCATGTTGGGTTTTGGGGTTTTTTTTTAACCTGAAAAATCTCCTGCAAGCCTACAGTTCTGTGTTTTGGCTTTGTCTCAGGTTATTGCAAACAGTGTCCTTGAAAATTAAAATATTTATATATCTCTGCTTGATGAACAGTCATTGTCCTCTCGCAGCCAAGCACATCCAACTTCTACACAGAATATGGTTGTTGCAGCTAAGATCAGGTTTCTCTTATAAAGGAGGCAAAATGTCAGAGTTTGTTCACAGTAAAATTACTCTGTTTCCTGAGACAATTTAAGTCTCTATCTTTCACTGCCCTAGAGACAGTTTTAACTATCAAGCTAACATGTTGATATATATTTTTTCTGCTTAAAGCCCTTTTTTATGAGGCAATGAGTTGCTCCCTTATGCTGCTGAGATGCCACAACATCAGTCAGAGTTCAAAATATTCAGCAGCTGACAACAGATACTCAGAAACTTCCCAACTGGGACAGAATTTCAGGTCCTGTTTACAGAAATGGCTGTGCGACTAAAACCAAATTACTAGTCAAACAAAACAAGCAATTTTCTTGCTATGAAGGATACAAATAGGAACCACATATGAAATAGTGTCTGCGTATACACCCCTGAGTCTGTGTTCTCTGAGTAAAACTGTTTGAATGAAATAGGATCTATATTGGGTAAAACAGTTTATTTCTTTAGATGTGATTTAAAATTTCCATTGAGAACAGAGGTAATCCAGTTATCTGACTCATAAGTACATTATTCATTTGATCAAACTACTGTAGGCTAAAGGATACACATAATAAATTTATAGACAGTCACACATCTTCATAGCTTGCTGAGTTCACATCTTTCCTTTCATATTCAATTCATCATCTGAACCTATACATGTGCAGAATAATTGTCTTTCTTATTTTGAAATGTACTAAAGACTAAACTTTTATACTGTGCTGGGTTGAGATAGAACCCAGCCCACAGAAGTAATGGACCAATCAGAAAGAGGTATAAGCCTCTGTGTTATGCATTTCAAACCAGAGTGGGGAGGCGAACTCCTCTTTCTTTCCTGTGGAGCTCAAGGTTGCATCTCAGCTCTGTCGCACCTGGGCCAGCCCCTGCCACGGCATGGCCAGGGGGGCCCGGCCCGGCCAAGTCAAGTTCTTCTCTTTGTATTCCCGGGAGGGCCTGGGGCTGGAAATGCTACTGCTGTTAAACCCCACTGGGCAGGGGGAAGTAGTGCGCTGCAGCCGCCATATCCTCGCTGTTTTCTCCCCAGCATGGCCACCATGAGGGATTATGAGCAGAGACTAAAAAGCAGCCTGGTAACACAGGCAAAGATTGGCAGGAGTCCTGGGGGCTAAAGATGGCCCAAGCCCCACCTGGCCACTGCGTTCCTTCGATACTTTGGCCTAGCTCTCAGCCTCGATTCCAGTGTTCTCTGTGTTTTAATTCTGTTTGCCTGCGTGAGATTTTTCTTTAGTGCCCAGATTGAGACCTACAGACATCAATCTTCTTCTGAGGGAAAGAAAACAGAGGCTGAGAAAGGACATGTGGAGAAACAGCATGAAGATATGAAAGCAGAAGTCCTCGATTTGGTTGGAGGGTGAGGAGAGTCTGTGGACTGAAATTCTCTAGTAAGCCTTGGTGATGGACGCTAATTAACCTTTTAAATCATAGAAAATCCTGGGGGGTGGAATGGTTCACTTTGAAACCTGAGAAAAGATTGTGGTTTTCTTGGAGCTATTGGAGCAGAAAGAGATGAAGTAGTGGAGCCCCTTCGGCCTGAGGGAGGGGTGACAGTCTTTTGTTCCCAGAGATGAAAATTATTTTAGAGGCAGATGAAGATGAACTTTTGCATTTGAACGTTCATTCTTAAAATATAATACCCCATGCATTTGATATGGCCCAGAAGCACAGCTTTGGGACAGCTGTGAGATGGGAAGGCTTCTGCAAGTGCAGATTTCCCCAGGTGGATGTATTTGTGAAGACTGTAAACACAAGAGGACTGGAAAGTAAGTCTTGTGGGGAAGTCTCCATGGTTTTGTCAGTCAGAAGCTCCTTTCTCCAAGGAACTCCCTGAGTGAATTGAAAGAAAGACTGTTCTAAAAGTGATACACTGACTAGAAATATTTTGAGTTTTGTTTTCTCTACATTGCTGTGTTGATGGAAAAGAAAGAAGGGTGTTTGGGGGGAAGAGAAGTGTTCTGAAGGTTTTATTCTGATTCTCATAACCCAGTTAAATCTGTCAATAAAATTTCCTTTGTCCCTTTTGAAGTTTTAAGCCTGTTTTGCTCTTTCTCCTAGTCCTATCTCACAGCAAGTATTCTAGCAAGTACATAGACATTTAAGTACCACTGAAACCTCTGCATTAATTTGTGCATTGGCTGGGAAACTAAACTTAGCAAACCAAAACCTCTGCACGAAATGGGGTTTCTGCCTGGTTGCAGACTGAAACCCTTACATGTACAAATATGATAGCTGTGGATTTGTGTTTCCTGTCTCATTCCACAGAGTAGCTTCCAGTACAGAGGAAGCTTGGTAAATAATTGTAATAATTTTTGTATCCACAACAGACTTCATCTAGGACTCACTGAGTATGCAGAGCGGAAAAATCTTTCCATTGCATAGTCAACACTCTACATTGTTGTTTGCAGCATCTTGAGGTCCCATTAAAGGCTTCTTAGACATTACATTTTCCACAAAAATAAAGTTATAAAATTTCTTGTACTCTTGTTTTGAAGATAACATTCCTGAAAGAGGCTCAAAATTCAGTATCCCTTATTCAGATAACAAATCCTGCTGAAATCAACAGAACTAAGTAGTAACTAAGTCATAATAGGCTTATCAACATTCCCCTTATCTGATAAATGTTGATAAATATTTTTTTAATATGTTAAAAAAAACCTTATACATTTGAATTTTTTTAAAAAATCCCAAAACCACCACCACCAACAACAACAAAAAAAACCACATCAAAAAACACCCTAAACCACTCACAAAAAAAACCCAAACCAAACCAAACCAAACAAACCAACAAAAAAAAACCCAGAAAAAAAATCTTTTAATGTGAACAGAAGATCATAAAGGCTTGTCTGTCCAATCTGAAATGTAAGAAATGCAGTTTTTTTCATTGGTTCAAAGTAGATATGCAGTACTGCAGATGTGGGGGGAGTATGGGAGAATGAAGCTTAAAATGAGGCATTTCAGGCAGTATAAGTTGTGAAAATTGAGAACTTGAAATAAAAATTGTAAATAGTGAAAAATGCAGGCTAATTAAATATAAAACAAACAAAACAAACAAAAACAAACAAACAAACAAACCCAAAAAAAAAAAAAACCAAAAAAAAAACCAAAAAAAAACCCCTGGATAATTTCTTGTAGAATTAGAAATTTTGAATTAGAAATATGCTGCATCTGAGCCACAGAACCCATTTTCTCACCATATACTACAGAATTTAAGCACTCCAACAAAGCATTTCTATATTCTAAGTGGCCCCTGATGCCCCAGTCCCAGATATTCTGACTTGGGAAGATAGGTGTAAGAACTGTAGCCCTTTCCTCAGTACCAGCTGGAGCAGCAAGCACACACCTGCAAGGCAATAATGATCAATAGCTGCAAGAATGATCCATGTAGGAGAGGACAACTTTGAAAAGCATAGTTGCTTTCCTTTCCAACAGCCTTCAGGGAGCCTATATATAAACCAAAATTTGCTATGTGCTAGGAGGGTGGCTAGTCAAAAGGTCTGAATTATACACTGGGACAGACCCAAGGAGTTTCAGAAAATGAGATGGTATCAAATGTTTCAGTTTGAAAATTTGGCTTTAACTCCCACTTACTAAATATAAAAAATGCAGTAGCATCAGGCAAGGGGTCTGATCCAATTGCTCAGGAAATCAATGAGTGTCTTTCTTGTGACTTCAGCAGAATTGGCATTTGTCCAACATCCTCTCACTCTATCGATTTCATTCCTATTCTTTCTTTCTCCTCCCTCACTTTTCACCTTCAATAGCTTTTCTTCTGTCCTGCACCTCCTTCTGCTGGCAATAAGTATCATATTTATATGAGTCTCTAAGTTCTTGGCATTTAACACAATAATAATAACATGCTATATTGAAAGGCTCTGTTTGGTTAGTTATTTAGTTAGGGCTGAGAAAAAAATACTGAACAAGCATTTCAAAGTATACATAAAATGCAGGTATAAAATTATAATTTGAAAAAAAAATGCAAATACTTCATGGAATAAACTAAACCTTCAGTATTAAAAATTTGGGCTTGTTTCTTTCATTTAAAGAACACCACAGGTAATTTCTTGAAAAATTCCAAGGCTGGGATTACTTCAACATATTGAATACTTGAATTAGTATCACATAAACAAATTTGGAAGATATCTAACCACTGGGTAACATAGGGTTTCCTGGGTTTCCAGGAATTTGCTGGAAAACTGAAACTGTATGCCCTATAATTAACAAATATCAGATCTGGAGAGGACAAAGATGAGTCATTCAGAGAAAAATAATTCATTCATTCTAAAGCAAGCATTCTGGATTATAAAAATCTTCACATACTACTGAAATATACAGAAAAAAAATGATTTTTCAAAACACAATCCACATTATATTTTAAATTAATTGTGTAGGTAACTTTTTGAAACTTTAACTAATTAGATTAAATTTAGTTAGGATGGCAAAGGGTCATGAGGAGAAGCTGTATGAGTTGTGGCTGTGGTAACTCAGTCTGCTCAGCCTGGAGAAGAGGAGACTGATGGGAGATCTTGTTGCAGTCTGCAAATTTCTCACTAGAGGAAGAGGAGAGGCAGACACTAAACTCTTCTCTCCAGTGCTCACTGGCAAGATCTGAGGGAATGGCCTGAAGTTGTGTCAGGAGAAGTTTAGGCTGAATATCAGAAAAAGGTTTTTCACCCAGAAGAGACTGGGTACTGGAACAGGCTCCCCAGAGACGTCATCCCAGAACCAGCTGGACAGAGTGTGTTTAAAGAAGCATTTGGCCAGTGCTCTCAGGCACCTGGTGTGACTCTTGGGGAGGGTATTGTGCAGGGTCAGGGCTTGGACTTGATGATCCTTGAAGGTTTCTTCCAACTCAGCATATTCTGTGATTCTGTAAATCTTTGAAGAAAAACTTTATTTAGGAAAAGAAAGCAACAACAAAAGAACAATCTGTCTCATGACTGAAGGTTCAAACTTTTTGAACCATGAATCAAATGGATCCTGAACATAATATTGTAGTTACATAATATATAATAATTACTATAATTTAAGTCTAGATACATACAATTTATCTGCCAGGGCAGTTTTTTACAAAAAAACATTTTTACTGTAAATATACTTTTTTTTTTTTNNNNTTTTTTTTAAAAATTTTTTTTTTTTTTTTTTTTAATCCAAATAAATATTCTACCTTTTATTAGTAAGTGACATTAGAGTTAGAGGGAAAGCACTGCCTTCATTCTGCCTAAAGAATTACTAGCATAACATTGGTAGAACATCTTAGTATGGATTTATTCCAGTTTAAGCACAAGGAATATTTATCTCTTACATTAATATTACAATCCATTAAGAGCCAAATTCTTAGTAAGATATTTACAAAATATGTGTCCTACAAGTTAATGTAAGTACATTATAAGCGGCAATAAATTATTTTTAATGATTTAAAAAAAAAATGTTCAATGTGCTAGCTCATCGGCTTACTTCAGCAGCTTGTTCTATTACTTTTACTTTTAAATTTATGGGGAAAACTGAAGTGATGATGAGATTAGGCTATAGACAATTTCCTTAATATTATTTTTTTTTTTTTTTTTTTCTGCCAGAAGGGGAAATAATAAAGACCAAACTCTAGGTTATATTGTAAATAATAATTATAGCCCAAACTTCTTTAGCAGGTTTCAATCTCCCGATTATTCTTCAAGCATTTGAAATGTCTGAAAGGAAAAATAAAAAAAAACCCAAAACCCAAAAAACAAAACAAAAAAAACCCCCAAACAAACAAAAAAAACCCCCCACAATAAAACCAAACAAGCAAACATATCTAACAACATTAGAATTAAGAAGTCTTTGTGAAATGTATGAATAAGCTAAGAACAAAAGAAGACATTCAGATGATTTAGAGACTGCAAGTGAAAAATGATCAGTTTCAGCAAGTTTCTGTGACGGAAGGAACTGAAGAGATATCTACCAGATATCAGTATAAATAAACACATTGAGAAAAGCAGTAATGAATAGCTGCTTTAAAAGACACACAAATTGTGAGATTGGTGATTAATGCAAATCTTGTTATTTCTATTTTCTTTGTTCTGTTCTAAACCATTTAACATTTCTTTAGTGTTCGTTTCATCCAGTAATGCTAACTTTTCACAGTTTATGAGCCACGGCTATAGTCCATATTTTTCCTGCTAAGGAAGTAAGAAAACTGCCTGCCAACAAATTATGTAACCCCACTTACGCACACGCACACATTCGGCTATCATTGCTCACTTAAGGTTTGCATGACATTTCATAAACATGTATTTAAGAAGATTAATACTAATTTGGATTAACCCATCTACTTTTTAATTCATAAAATACTTTTACTGGTTGGAGATTTTAAGTGCCAGCGCTGATCATTTTGTTTAATATAGATTTGATCTAAAATCCTATTTTAAAAAGCAGCAAGGGCATCTCTACAATAATTATGCCATTGTTTTCCATTTTTTATTAAAATTTCAGTTTTAATCCATATCTGTAATTTTAATTTATATGAGAAGTAAGCTACATAATCAGCAGAGCTGGGAACATGTTCAAGGCCAGACTGAATGTACCTACCTACGTCTGTATTGCTAAATAAAGAGAGAACCAGGGAGCAATATGAAATATTGCACCTCTATATTACTTAATTTGCATAATTGTTAGATCTCTCATCTGTGCACACTTCACCTGGATGTCTCAAGAGGTATCCTCGGGCAGAACTCATGGCAATCTTTTGTTCTATGAGCTGCTGTTGAATGGCAGTACGAATATGAGGACGGGGATGATTTCCTTTGCCCAAAACAGTATTCCAGCAACATCCTAAGGGTTTCTAAGACATGAGAACCCTCATATTCTCTCCTGCAACGTTCTTGTACAGGTAACAGCTACCCTGAAAGTCCCACTGAAGAACACCATAACATTTGTTATTATTTTAGAAGTGGTGACCTGTGATTAAAAAAAA
>VWZN01009098.1:45400-68488 GCA_013396955.1 Regulus satrapa
AAAAAAAAAACCAAAAAACCCAAAACAAAACAAAAAAAACCAAAACAAAACAAAAAACAGGGTAAACCAGTAGGGCTTTGGAGCCAAGGAAATCAAGGATCTGAAGCTCACTACACTCCAACTAAAAAAAGTAATTTTAAAAGACTATAAGGGGGAGTTGATCTGCCTCAGAAATTGTTGGGACAGAAGCATGTCTCCTCTTGGCACTACGATTGCCCATGTCACACTGGATGTTCAGAGGAAACATACCCTTAACACATCTTATAATCAGTGCTACATGGAATCAGGCGTTGCACTGATTATACAATGAATCCAGATGGAAAAATCCATTTTAACAGGAATTCTGGAAGAGGTTATGTCTGGCCGAAAGGCTGAGATTTTGAAGCATTGCCAGAGAGGTAACTTAGATGAGATAAGGACACCAAGATTTAAATAGTTCAGGTAGACCTAGACTGGGAACAAGGGTTGAGCTATTTGTAGCCCAATGGGCCCATGGAAGATCAGGACACCTAGGAAGGGGTGCAACATACAGATGGGCTTGTAATTGAGGGGGGGACCACACAGGCTATCACACAGGTTAGCCACCAGTATGAAACATGCTGCCATCAAGCGAGCCACATGAGTGAAATCTCCTTGGAATAGAGGGTGGCTGGGTTTCCAATACAGTGAGGCCTGACAAATTGACTACCTTGGACCATTGCCATGAATACACCAAGGTGAGAGCTACATACTCACCATGGGAAAAACAACAACTGGCTAGCTGGAAATTTGCCCTGTAAACCATGCCACTGCTCAAAACACCATCTTAGGTCTTGAGAGACACATTTTGTGGTAATAAGGTACCCAGGAATAATTGAATTCAGCAGAGGGACTTATTTCTGAAAGTACCTTCTAAACTCTTGGGCAAATAAATATGGCATTGAGTGGATATATTACATTTCTCATCACCCACAAGTCTCTGGAAATACTGAGAGGTTTAATAGACTGCTGAAAACCATGATAACAATACTAGGTAATGGGACATGGAAACATTGAGGTGTAAATATAACTAAACCCACTTGGCTAGTGAGCCTTAGGGGATCTGCTAACCACCCTGGTCCCACCCAAACTGAACCCGTACACGCTGCGGGAGGAGATAAGGTACTACACATGGGGAGGAGACTGGGGAACTCTGCGTGGATTCATCTTCTTACGAGAAAAGGAAAATTCATTTGTGGGATTGTGTTTGCCCAAGGACCTGGGTGTATTTACTGGGTAATGTAGAAGGACAGGGAGACCCGGTGTGTAACTCAAGGAGGGGAGGGAAATAATCCGTATGTATGTTCCAAGAAGTAAAGTAGCAGGAATGGCGTGAACTGATAAAAAATTAATTTTAAGCCCAAGTCAAGGATCAGGAAGAGAGGAGGAAGCCCACAAAATGAGAAAATAATATCTATTTGTGATAGGACAGGGGATAGTAGTTAAGGAAAATGTACAAATCTGCATGCTGGATGTGGATGGTGATTTAAGGATGCACTTTAAGAAGAGATTTCAGTAATGGTACATAATAACAGTGGAACAGTTAGAAGACATATAAACTATATGGCATCTGAGTACAATGCAAATAGCATGGAATAAAGATTGTACTGGGTCTGGCTGAGACAGAGTTCATTTTCCCACAGCAGCCCTCACAGTGCTGTGCTTTACATTGGTAGCAGCAAAGGTGTTGATAACACACCAGTTTTGGCTCCAGCAGAGCAGTGCTGGCACAGCATCAGTGTTGTCTTTCAGCATTCACCCCACATCAAGAGGTGGGTGCGGTTAAGATCCTGGGAGGCGACCCGCTAGGCTGGCTGACTCAAATTGAATGAAGGGAAATTGCATACCACATGACATCAGCTCAGATATAAAGCTAAGGGAAGGAGGAAGAATGAGGTACATTCATTTTTTACAGAGTTTGCCTTCCAAAGCAACCACTATGCACACTGAAGCCCTGCTTCCTGGGAACTGGCTGGACATGCCTTGATGTTGGCAAGTAGAGAATAAACTGGTTTGGGGTTTTTTTCCTCTTTGCTTATGAACCAACAAATGTTCTCTTTTGTTTTAGTAAACCACTTTATCTCAACCTAAGAATTGTTTTCCATCTTATTTTGTCTTCCTTGTCCAGCTGGGAAGGAGAATGGTAGAGTAGCTCAGTGGTCACCTAGCATCCAGCCAAGGTCAACCCACCACACCTCTGCATTAAAGTTACTTGGGATCTAATATATTTAAACAGCATCAAACATAAATCATACCAATTGGTTATGGAATTTTAAGTGCTTTAGTGCTTAGTGCTTTGCAAGTATGACTTACTAAATATATTACTATCCACCAGGCAGTGAAAATTTTTATTTTTATTTATTTTAGTGCTAGTTGGTAGGATGCTGAAACTCAAAAGAAATCCTTCTATTAGAAAGGAGAACTGATTTTATGGGAAGGAAGGTGAAAAACACCCTAAAGAATTGACTATTCATAGTGGATTGACATGGAAGATCTTCTTTCCTGGAATGAAATGCAGTAGAGGGGAAAGTACTAAGATTCTACAGATTTCAGCTAATGTAACTTAATTATCTTACATTCATTAATCTTATAAGAAATGGGAAAGATTTAAGGAAGATATGCTTATCTTTAAAAATGTGTCAAATTTTCAAGAAGTTTCAGTGGAGTAAAGTGGATTTTCATTTTGAGACTTTAGGTCCAGGAAGAGGTCAGGATTCCCTTATATTAAATATATAAATAAATACATACATAAATAAATGGATGACTACATTCTGCCATGGATGACAGCCTTCTATCACATCTGTGTTTTGCTTTGTGAAATTACTTGTTGTGACTTCTGTTTATTGATTCCCTAGCATATGCTTTTAATTGTATTAATGTAATTAAGTTGGTTTTCTTTTTCTTTTCAGTATGAGTGATTATCTTGATTGATGCAATCTT
Source organism: Regulus satrapa (assembly GCA_013396955.1). Taxonomy (NCBI): domain Eukaryota; kingdom Metazoa; phylum Chordata; class Aves; order Passeriformes; family Regulidae; genus Regulus; species Regulus satrapa. The sequence goes on from VWZN01009098.1 coordinate 48,359, forward strand.
GTAAGCTAGAAGTTTATTTTTTACATATACATCATAATTCACTGAAGTATAGAGAATAAATTTAAAAACCCAGTGAAATTAAAGTCTCCTATTAAGAATAAAAAAAAAATTATACCAGCAGTGGTTTGAATTTTCTGCTTTGTTTTCTATCTTTCCATGTAAACTTTAGATTTCTAAGTATAAGCCCTACACCCCCACATTTTCACATTGACGAACAATTCTTAATTGTGGTTTTTCAGCTACACCCTGCAGGAGCAAAAGAAATTAAAGTTTCATCCATTATGATAGATAAGTAGATAGATAGATAGATAGATAGATAGATAGATAGATAGATAGATAGATTGATAGACAGATAGATAATTTTGTTCCTTTGATTAAGTCAATATATTAAATTTAAATGTCCAATGTAGATTATACTGTTTCTTTTCACAGACAAATTTTGAAAAAGATTCTTAGGTGGTTCACTCAGCACTTAAACATTACTTTGCTTCAGCATATCTTCAGTATTCCTCTTGCAGCATAAAACCAGGTTTAGCCTAGTGGACTCCTTCCACACAAATTCCCTCCACACCCCACATTTTGCATGCTCTGCCATGCAAACATAACAGCTAATGTTACCAGATAGGTGGTGCTATGATTCTATGTATCAAAGGGCAGACTTCAGCCTTAAAAGCTGAAAGTACCTCTTCACATTTTATTCTGAAAAGCAACTGGCATTTTTTCCCCTCTATGCTCTGAGGGAGCTTACAGAATAATAGGTGAAACGTCAAGAATAATTAAGAAAAATGATGGTGTTATATAGCAGCACAAGAAATTCATCTTTTCTGCTGTGATCTTCCTGCCCACCTTCCCTTCTGCTTTTAAATGTCATCTCTGTTCTCAAATTATTTAGGATGGGCCTTGAGAGAGGGTAGAATATTTTCTAGGTAATTTAACACACTCTTTGCATTGAATTCCTGACATCTATTTTTCTTCATACCCCTCCAGATAAAGAGGCTCCTTTTAATTCCTTTTCTGTGGTCAAGTGTGATAAAATTAAGTGGGGTAGTTTATTTATTATTAATAATTAAGTAGGAAGGTGGTCAAGACCTTTTTCTTCCTCATATAATGAAAGAGGTTTAATATATTTTATTTTACCATTGCTCCACTATCTCTTTGTTCCCAAGTATATACCCTGAGAAAATTCTTGCCTACTCCTTGAAAATAAGGTGTCCAGAATGCAGTAGAGCAATGTTATTTTAAAATTACTTCAGAACTCAGACTTGCTTCAGTTTTACACCAGAAATGTGTTGTAAATTAACTACTATGCATATTCTGCTTTCTACTGTCAGGGAGTAGGATTTCAGTCTTTATTTTGCAGAATTATAAAACAGAAAAAAATTTCTTTGTGGATTTTTAAAAACTCTTTTCTTTAGTATAAAAACTTGAACAAAAAACCTACTGTACTTTCACTGTGGAACTTAAGGATTTGGAAAAGAAAATTAAGAGAAAAGGCAGCATGAGAAACTGAACATGAATATTGAATAACTGTAGATAGTCTACACATGGATAGAGTTCACACACACAAATTATGTAAAACTAAAAATGTAAAATGTTTCTTGCTTAATATAATAAATTTGATTACTAGGACTAAAAGCTTTCTTTTCTTTCTTTCTTTCTTTTTTTTTTTTTTTCCATTATCCCGTTAAGACTTTTCTCACCTGTTATTCCTGCAGAATCCTTGAACAACTCTCTCTTACTTTTTCTGCAGTCTCACCTTTTTTACCTTTCATGGTGCTAACCTATGCAATTTTGTCAGAACTCTTTCCCAGAGTTTTGGCAATTTTCTTGGATGCATGAGCCAAGATTATGCCATTTTGTTGCATTAAAATTAGGCTTTGGGTCACAAAAACTTGTCATCTAGGAGGTTTAAAAGCACTTCAAACTATTTTGATAGGAGACTCAATTCTATTGCCTGATCATCACTGCTTAATATCATTTGAGATGTCCTGAGATGTCAAATGCACCTTCACGTGGGACAGATGTGATAAGAGACTACAAATGCAGGTCATCAGTGTGTCCAGATAGCCAAAATGGCCTATGGCATTCTGACCTATATAATAAAACTAGTATGGCCAGCAGGACCGGGGCAGTGATTGTTCCTCTGTACTGGGCACTGCTGAGGCCATACCTCAAGTGCTTTGTCCAGTTTTGGGCCACTTGCTGCAAGAAAGGCATTGAGGTGCTGGAGCAACTATAGAGAAGGGCAACAAAGCTGTTGAAAGTCTAGAGAGTCAGTCTTATGGGGAGCAGCTGAGGGAGGTGGGGTTCTTTAGCCTGAAAAAAAGGAGGCTGAGAGGAGACCTTATCCCTCCCTACAACTGTCTGAAAGGAGACTAAAGACAGGTGATATTTAGACTCTTCTCGTGGGGTACTAGTGACAGGACAAGTGGACACGGTCTAAAGCTGCACCAAAGGAAGTACAGTTTGAGCATCAGGAAGAATTTCCTCACAGAAAGGGCTGTTAAGCACTGGAATGGACTTCACAGGGAGGTGGTGGATGCACCCATTCATGGAGGTGTTCAAGACAAGATTGACTATGGCACTTAAGGTTATTGTTTAATGGACAAGGGCTGTCAAAGGTTGGACTCAATGATCATGGAGGTATTTTCCAAGATAAATAATTCTGTGGTTGTATGAAAATCAAACCGAGAAGTTGATGTGTGTGTTTTCCTCTACTGAGGCACAATCTGGAAGCAGTAAAACAGCCTAAGTTTCTGATAAGTTTGAATTCACAAATAGAGTTTTGCCAATCTCAATGTTTAAAAAGATGAGATAGTGCATTTTGTAATCTTCAAACCCTGTGAAATTCTGCATTCAACAAATAAAGCAAACATAAATGCAGAAAAATAGATAATTATCCTTCTATTACTGGAATTCTATTCTATTCTATTCTATTCTATTCTATTCTATTCTATTCTATTCTATTCTATTCATGTTCTATTCTACTCTATTCTATGTGTAGACAATAAACATGGATCTTATTTGGATAAGAAAATATGAGGGAAGTTGGAGGTTTACTTCTGTCTTCTGCTTTATTTTGTTACTGTTGAAATCAGATAGGAGTACAAATTTCCTCCACCAAAAGCTTTGAATAATCTTATTTATAACATAAACTAATGAGCAACGTTACAATACCATTTAGTTGGACTAGAGGAGGTAGAACTGTATCTTTTGGATTTATTTATATCAATACAAAGAGTAATCATTTTCACAACACCTGTGTCAGGTAGATCAATCAATGCAATAATATTTTCTGACTCTCAAGCACAAAATTGTAACAGGACCTTGTATAAATGACCTCTAGTCACATATTGTTCAGCCTTTTTTACCCACTCAGACAACCAACCTGAAATTTGTCTCTCCTAAATTGACTTAACTGAAGTTGGACATTCAGTCTAACACTGATGTCTAAAATGCCTCAGTAGAAAATAGGAAACAAAAAATCCAAGAAACAGAAAGACACTTGCAATCAGAAAGTAATATCAACATGAAAAGGCAATTTTTTATTACAGCAAGAGGTAATCTGATGAGTTATTTAGACTAGCCTTTTGCTTATTTTGATTGACTTAGGTTTTGTAAACTTTTTCCCACTTGACTTTCTTTAAGACTGGGTTCTGAACAGCAGGTTTAACCTCTCTGTGATCTTAGTATCTCTATTTTATACATCTCCTTTAATCAAATTTCAAAAATTACATTAACAGTTGGGGAGAGAAAAAGAACCAGAAACAGACTTCATACATTTATTTGGTCATGAGTAAAATTGTCCTCAAACAGCTGCTACAGTTATGTTCTCACATTTTATTGTCTACAGCCATACCATCAACCATTTTGTTTTCATTTTTTGACAGATCAGAATAGTGGCAAATTAGGCCTAATTAACAAGACAAATAATCTCTAGTAAAATTCCCCAATCTTTCCACTTGCCAAGATAATGTACCAAGAGGTAATGCACTAATGATAACACTTGCCCAGATATTAATGTCTTCAGGTACTAGCGAGTTAAAATTCAGCCTATGAAGTTTGGAAAGATAGAGTCAAAGACTGCTACATTAATTATATTAAATTTATATCTACAGCCATTCAGAAAAAAATGGATAAAAATATATCAGCAGAAAAGTGAAAAGAAGCATATATTTCTAATATATAAAACGAAAATCAAGATTTCAGAAAAAAAAAAAAAAAGACAGATGATAGAAATAATTCTAGTACTATAGGATCAACTAAGATAAAGGTTACACATTTTTTAAAAATATATATTTCTTTAAAAAATGTAAAGCAAGTTTGCATCTTTCACAGATTAATTACCATTGAAAATACCCATGCTGAGCAAACAAATGAATTTTCTAGTCTGTGTTTGACCTATAATTTTCTAAATTGCCTGGAATTCCATATTTTTTTGCTTATGCTTAGAACTGTTCTTGTCTCCTCTTGAGGATACACAGCCCTCAACTATCTCCAGATGGAATTCATAAATTTCCTAAGAAGACCAATGCGGTAGGGCTGAATTTCTGAAACGTGTAATGTGACAGTTCCTGACAGTATTTGAGCTACCTATAAAACTCTTTATTTCAACTGCTTTGCCTTTAAAACAGAACAGAGAGAGAAAGGTGATGAGGGTAGGCATTGCTCATGAGACTCTTTGTTAAATAAATTACTTGGAGATCAGAGTTCAGTATCCTCAATCTAAAGGATTTCAAATTAAGATCACTTTTTTTTCTTTTTTTTTTCCTTTTTTTTTTTTTTTTCTCTCAAGTAGTATGTCCTGATTATCACATAAGCATAAGGGAGGAAAGCAGGAGACAAGAGGGAGAAGAGAAAATGGGAATATCCTTTTCTCCTCATATTGAAACTCTGTCACTGATTGGTCAAGAAAGCAAGATTCATGAGCCCTGCAAGAGAACAAGCACAACTCTTTAGCTTTCAGAGCTAAGAAATTCATACCTAAGGAGAGGCACCAACACTTGTTCAGAACTGTGAGTTATTTTTTGGTTTTCACATCCTTGATCCTAACTCCATGGTAGAGAGAATTGTATTGTTCTTGTACTCAAACCTATCCATGCAGGCTCTGTCCTTCATGATCACTGGCTCAATGCAGTAGAGTTTCCTGGAAACAGGCAGTGATGCTGGAAGTTATGATTGTACTGGTAACAGAACTAATATTGGCAGCGCAGGGATAACTGAAATTCACTACTCTTCAGACAAAAACAGGATCCCTCCTTCAGCAACCAAAAAGAAACTTGGAGAATCATATGAGAATTTTTAACCTTTTCACAGATATCCTCAATATTTTCCTTTTTTTTCAAGAGAAGTAAGCTGAAACAATGGAAATGTAGTACTGGCTCCAGCAATGTGCATTTAACACCTTTCCACCTTCCCATTGCTGTTGTGAGCTGATGTAGATATTCTACCACATTATCTAAAAGAGTCCAGGTTTACCTCACAATAAATTTTCTTTAAGTGTTATTAATTTCTTTATATTTTAATTTATTTATTATAGGGCCTGTATCCTTGTCCCACTGATTTTCCATGTTTTTCTTTAGTGCAAAAGTTAGCATATTATTCAGCTCACTACAAAAGCATCATGGGCAGAATATGTAGCATATAGCAAATGCAAAGTAGGAGCCCACACTCTAAAGCAATTAAAAATTTAGGGTATGTCTTAGTAAATGCCACACAAGCCAGTGTCTTTCATCAGATAATGACCCAAAACACATTAGCAAAACTGCCAGAGGGAAGCAACTAGTTAGGATGGCAGTCACATTCTTGGACAAATCAGTATTTGGGTATTAAATGGGCAAATGTTGAAATAATGACTAGATAGGGTTCTAAGGTAAACATTGAACCAGGTTCTCTCTTACCAGTCATCTTGCTCGATATGAGTTTAAAGTGACTGAAAAAAAAAAAAAATTTCTTTGATAATTTCTTTTGCCCACTTTTTATATATATATATATTTTTTTTTTTTAACAACTCTGGAAGAAGAATTCATTAAATTAAATGAATAATCCTGAGCACTGCAGATGTGGGGATTCTCTGATGCTGCAGCCCATCATTCAAATTTAGTTTGCTTAACATACATATAGAGAATTAGCAATGGCAGAAATTGAATTTATTAAAATAATATTGATCTTTAAAAGATTTAAAAATAAAATTAAAAAAAAACAACCAAGAGTTTATTTCCTACACTTTGTAGTGTATTATAATACCTTTGATTTTAAAATATGTGTCTGTTTATCCTTTCACAAGCAGACACCGGTACAATATTTCTTTTCAACCACTGATTTATGTTAGTCTTGCAGATATACACAATACCATACAGGTAACATGCCAGTTCGAATCACAAGAGGGTGTTTTCGAGATCCTGGGGGTCATCTGAGCTTACACAGTTTTTGCAAAGAGCAATAGGAAAGAAACATTAATCTTAGAAAGAACAACTGAGCAGCACTTATGGGAGTCTCCTGGTCTGCAATTATATCAAAATTGTTTATATGGATATCAAGTGAAAGCCAGAATAATAACATTTGAACTTGAATTTTGAACAAAACAAAATATCGGGGTTTAGTTCTTCTTATTATTAGATAGTCATTAAAAGATGGTCAGCTGTTGGATTTGGATACAATTTTGAATATAATCTGAAAAGTATCTGTGGTGATCTCAGAAGGTTCAGGAATGGCTTTGTCCTGATGACAAATGAATGATGGCCTCATGGATGACCAACCTTTACAGCCTGAGGCTCACCACTTTCCCTATAAAAGGAACACAAAGAACGCAGAGACTAATTTTGAGAGAATTGAATAATATCCTGGTTTTTCAACTCAAGAGTAACTCCTGCCTGCAATGAATCTGAATAATCCAACATACAAGTTCCTTGAAATTAAAATTAAGCTTTCCTTCCTCTCTATTTACCCCTCTGCCTTGGGCACAGTTCTATACCAAACACAATCCTGCATAATTTCCTAAACAGTGAAATATAAATGCAATTTTGGGAACTCATCAATGACTTGGGGACAGAACTTTGTCTTTGCATTTGTGAAGATGCCTTTGCCTTGGAGAGTGGAATTGTGGAAAATGAAATATTTAGGAAGTCAGAATTTGCAAAATCAGTTAATGCTTAAGAAATGCCCAAGACCCATAATTTATCAAGTAATTCTCAATGTTTACATTTATAGTTATAAATCAAACTGTGCCAGAGAACATAAATTTTGATGAAGATCGAAAAATGCTTATCTGTACTAATATATTTAAACTGATCTCTGCCACAGTTTTGATCTGGCCAAGTAACAGCTGAGGACAATTCAGATGTTAGCATAAGCCATGGACTGTTCCTAAAAGTCCATATCTATTCCCAGAGGTGGGGCAGGGTAGGTAACTAACAGGCTTTAGTTGAGCAGACAGGAAAATGGTGTGCTGGTTTGTCTCAAGTTCAGGGAACAGACTCCAATCTGGAGTTTTTTGGGGGCATTTTTGGTTTTTTTTTTTTTTTTTTTTTTTTTTTTTTTTTTTTTTTTNGCATATAGATCTTAATAAATAATCATATTTAGCCTTCTGAATCATGGAGTCTATGTAGCTCTATTGCCCCAATCAGGGGCTGAATTTTCCTACAGATAAATACTCTAGAAAATCCTCTATTTTTTTTTTCCACAGACTGCTCCGCTACCAGAATTCTAAGCCACTTTGCTAGAAAAAGGATACTTTTACTTTAATCTAATGTACTGAAAAGTTGTTCATGAAAGATGCCTGCTGTTTTCCTATGCATGTATTTATACTCTCAAATTATTGTTGAATAAATGATCAAAACACAAGAATGTCAATTTGAAGGTAAGTTCAAAAAATTCCTATTTGATTTAATTCTTATTTGAAACTGAAATAAATATTCTCACTACAGAACAGACATAGTTTGATCTAGAAAATAAGACACCATGTTTCAATATGATCTGACTGGAAGCCGTCTTTGATCACTTAAACACAAAATTACTTATGTATAGACTAATTGACCCACCAAAAAGGTGAAGCTGCTGCACTAACAACACTACAAATTAAAATTAAATATTAAATATATAATTTCAAGATTTTACTATAATCAAAATTTTAATTACATTTCAAAATATTCTGGAGCCATACCATTTTATTTTCATTTCTAAAACACTGATATAGGAGTGAAAAAAAAAATCATTTCAAGTAATAAAATATTTTTCAAACAGAAACATTTGCCAAGATTTCCTATTAGATCTTCCTTATAATTGTATTAAAAGACAACTTTAGGGTGCTAATGTTTATTCATAGAGAGTATGTGCCACAAAGAGTAACTGTGCATGTATCTTCTTAACAAAGATCCTAAGCTGTCCTAAGTGTTCTGTCTCACTTTTTAAAAGATTAGTAATAACTCAACCATTCTATTCCTTGTCAGAATTTCAGTATTGTAGACCTATACTAGAAGATGGCCTAAGTACTTCAAGGTCATTTCATATCTGGTAGTATAGTCCTTAAAATAATAATTTTCATTAATAACATCAGAGCTCTAAGCTTACATAAAAGTAAAGTTTTGGTTTGTTGGCAACAAATCATACAAATAATGCTGAAACCCTTTAAAATCTGCTAAATTGCTTAATTGTGTGATGATTTTTGGGTTGGGTTGGGCTTTTTTTCTGTCCCAAACTTTGAAAAGAACATAAATCTAGGGGTTTTATTTAGTGAATCCATTTCCATGTCAAGACACATCCCATTGGGTTTTCACCTTCCTATGCAGTGTTACACAAATCTTCCACAGATCCTATGCGGCTTCTATCAATCAAATATTAAAGTCACAGATACATGAGGCTTTCTTATATGGCACTGGATACCTTTTATTAGGATGAATCAAACTAAATATCCAAGGAGTGTAAGAAGAACTTTATAAGCCAGGATCACTGACACATGGAAGTTGTAGTGAAACTGTATTGCTTGCAGTACAGAAATTAACCCACACCACAGAAATGACTCTCACTGTTAGACACTGACGAAAATTAAATTAAATTCAAAATGTTTACACTGTATACACAGAGAAAGGTTATTCTTCTTATGCATTCTTATTTTCACAGTTCAAGATTTAATGAACTTAAAGGTGTTTTCTGTTGTGTTGAACAGAAAATAAAGTTCTAATAAATAATAAAAAATATATGGAAGAAATTTATGAAAGTCACAATCTAGAGAAGTTCAATGTCACACAAAGCAGCACACAAAAATAGAATCTGGAAGACTGGTTACTGCTTTTCAGTGAAAACAGATCATGGTCACAAAACCCCAGTAATCAAAATTGTCTAAATGGATTTTTTTGATATGGCTATAAAAAAATCCAAAAACCCAGGATTTAGTAGCCCTCATAACCCGCATGAAGTTGTAGATATTTAGTAGCTCTGGATCTGTACAAATTTTAGCACAATATTGAGAATCAAGGCAAAGACCTCGGGGGAGAAAAGAGACTGGAGATGTATGAAAAGGTAAGTCCAAGGTCAAGAGTCAGTATCAGGAACAGAGAATTAAAAACTAATCAGGAGTTAAAGGGAAGAGCTAAAAGAGAGCTAGTGTTAGATGCAAGTTATCAGGAATGAGACAGAGGAACAGACACAAATAGGTGTTCTAGCATACAGCTAGCTATCTCTTAAACACTCTGATGGCTGTTAGATATTCAGTCCAAAAGCTCTAAACAGTAAAAAAAAAAATAGTCAATTTGTATTATTAGAGGGAATTTATATGAAAGTTTTTAAAACCAGAATCAGAATCAGTTAGGCTTGGAAAGACATCTCAGATCATCGAATCCAACCCAGGACCTAACATCACCATGTCAACTAGACTGTGGCACAAAGTACCTTAGCCAGGCTTTCCTTGAGTCATTCAAGTGAAGGTGACTCCATTCCCCTCCCTGGGCAGCTCAATTCAATGTCTAAGCACCTTTCTGTGAAAAATGTCATCCTAATGTCCAAGCCAAACCTCCCCTGATACAGTTTAAGAGCGTGTCCACTTGTCCTATCGTTAGTTTCATGACAGAAGAGACCAACCCCCATCTGGCCACAACCTCCTTTCTGGCAGTTGTAAGGAGTGACAAGGTATCCCCTGTACCTCCTTTCTCCAAGTCTAAACAACCCCAGCTCCCTCAGCCACTCCTCATGGGACTTGTGCTCCAGATCCTTCACCAGCTCTGTTGCTCTTCTCTGGACTCATTCCAGCACCTCAGTGTCCTTCCTGAACTGCGGGGTCCAAAACTGGACACAGCTCTAGAGGTGCAGCCTCACCAGTGACAAGGACAGGGGACAGTGACTTCTCTGGTCCTGATGGCCACACTGTTGCTGATACAAGCCAGGATGCCACTGGCCCTCTTGCTCACTGGGCACATGCTGGGTCATGTTCAACAAACTGCTAACCAGCACCCCCAGGGGCTTTTCAGCTGGGCAGCTTTCCAGCCACTCTGATCCCAGCCTGTAGCACTGCATGGGGTTATCCTGGCCAAAGTGCAGAACCCTATACTTGATCTTATTGAACCTCATGCTATTAACCTCAGACCACTGATCCAAGCTGTACAGATCCCTCTACAAAGCCACCCTATTCTCCAGCAGATTGACAGTGCCACACAACTTGGTGTTTTTCTGCAAATTTACTAAAGGTAGACTTGATCCTCTCATCAAGATAATCAATGAAGATATTAAACAGGACTGGGTCCAGTAATGATTCCCTGACCTCCAAAAAATTATGAAGATTTTCTCCACACTTGGAACACACACTGTTTAGAGTAAAATAGTTGGAAAATATTTATTACTGCAGAAATTATTATGTTCTATAACATTTCTTTTGTATTTTATGCAATAGCTGAATCCTAAAGCCAGATAATTTCAAACTGGAAATTCAAGCATGTGCAGGAGGACAGTAAATAAAACAGAAGTAAATTTCTCATAATCATAAGTCCTTCACCAACCTATCTGAAAGATGTATACCAAAAATGGCCACTAGGTCAGATGACAGAGGACAAATAAAAAACAGTAGGACGAAGAGTACATTGAATATTAAAAGACTAATGCATTAAGAATATACAATCAGAAGCACTATTGTTAAGAAAACTTAATTTGATTACATAAGAAGAAAGATGAAAATAATCATTGCATCATTCTGAAGAGAAGTGCCTTAGCAAAAAAAATATCAAGATGGAACTTTTTCATTAAAATTGCCAAATAACCAACAATAAAAAAGCTGAGAAGTAATATTGAAGAAAAAGATCCAGGAAGAGAGTATCCCTTCCCAGAAATGTACAAGTTTCCAGACATGTGTAGATTGTGCTTATCCTGTTTTTTGAAGCTATTAGTAGATTCTTTGTTTAATGGTTTAGGTATTAACTAATTTTTTGGGGAAAGAAAAGAGGCTTTATCCTTATTATTATTGTTTATACTTCAGCCCTTGAACCCAGATTCAGCAGGTTCCTAAAAAATTAGTTTGGGAATCTTGCAATTGCAAAGGTCAGCTCATTTCTTTGTCTGGTGTGTGTGTATATATATATATATGTGTATATATATACACACACACACAGCACTAGCGGTGTTAACTGCTATGAATCGCATTTCTTCTTTTCTACAAATACCACCCTTTAGATGATTACTTCATTACTCTGAATTTCATTCTTAGAAGAAAGTTTCTAAGTCATAGGCAATGCGACCCTATGCATCATAACACTTAAGGGCATTTGCTGAATGTCTGCTTTTGAAATACACAATTAGCATTTGTGTTTCAGAATTCACAAAAAATGGATTAAGTTCTCAAGACTAAGAATATAAACAAAAAAAACCCAAAAAACAACAACAACAAAAAAAAGACAAGATGTCTGTCTCTAAAATGGCAAAGAATGGGGAAATAAGTGAGAACAGAAGAGATGTTGACCAGCTGGGTACAAAAAAGAACAGCTGGAGGCCATGGTAGAGAAGCAAAGCTATGATGTAGTTGCCATCATAGAAATGTGGTGGGATGAATCACATAGCTGGAGCACTGCACTGAAAGGCTACAAGCTCCTCAGAAGAGACAGGAAAGGGAGAAGAGATAGAGGGGTGTTCCTTTATATTGGGGAGGTTCTGATGTCATGGCTATTGAAACTAATGACGATGAAGTTGAATGCCTATGAGTAAGAATTAAGGCCAACAAGGCTGACATCTTACTCGAAGTCTGTTATTGTCCACCCTACTGGGAAGAAGATCCAGACAAATTATTCTATAAGCAGCTGGAGAACATTTCAGGATCATCAGCTCTTGTTCTTGTGACTTTAACCTGTCAGAAACTACTGGGAACTTAATGCAGCAGAAAGAAGGCAATCCAGGAAGTTCTTAGGGTGTGTGGAAGACAACTTTTTGTCACAGCTGTTGAGTGAGCCAATTAGGGGAGGGACTATTTTAGATCTGCTGTTTGCAAATAGAGATGGGCTGGGGGGAGATGTGGTAGTTGGAGGCTGCTTGGGGCATAGTGATCATGAAATTATAGAGTTCTTGATATTTGGTGAAATGAGGAGGAACACCAATAAGACTTCTACAAGGGAATTCTGGAGGGCAGATTTTGGCCTATTTAGGAGACTTATTCAGAGAATTCCCTAGGAAACAGCCCTTAAAAACAAATGAGTCCAGGAAAGGTGGGCATGCTTCAAAACAGAGATCATGAGAGCACAGGGACCAACTGCTGAAAGTTGAGTTGACAAGGCAAACCTCCAACCTGGATGGGCAATGAGGTTTTGAAGGAACTCAGGAATAGAGGATATATCATCTTTGGAAGGAGGGTCAGGTCTCTCAGGAATTATTTAAGGGGGTTGTTAGGACATGCAGGAAAAAGTTAGAGAGGCCAAAGCTCAATTTGAACTTAATTTGGCATGTTTTAAAAAGGATAATGAAAAATGTTTTTACAAATATATTAATGGCAAAAGAAAGGGTAAGACCAACCTTTGTTCTCTACTGGATGCAGGATGGAACTTAGTAACTGCAGATGGGGAGAAGGGAGAAATGTTTAATACTTTCTTTGCCCCTGTCTTTAGTGGAAAGATGGCTTGTCCTCAGTACAACTGTCTTCATGTGTTGATATATGGCTTCAGGGAGCAGAATGGTCCCTCTGTTATCCAGGAGGAGGCAGTCAGAGAACTGCTGTACTGCTTGGATGTTCATACATCTATGGGACCAGATGGGATCCATCCCAGGGTGATGAGGGAGCTGGCAGATGAGCTTATGAAGATGCTTTCCATCATTTACTAATAATCCTGGCTCACTGGTGAGGTTCCAGATGACTGGAAGATGGCCAATGTGATGCCCATGCACAAAAAGGGCAGGAAGGAGAACTCTGGTAGTTATTGGCCAGTTTGCCTGACCTCAGTGCCTGGTAAGGGAATTGAACAGTCATGTTTGACCAAAATAGTTTCTTTTTATGACCAGGTGATCCACCTGATGAATGCAGGAAAGGCTGTGGATGTTGTATACCTGGCCTTCAGCAAGGCTTTTGACATTGTCTCCCACAGCATTTTCCACTCTTAAAAAAGGCTGCAGTCCATCGCTTGGACAGTGACACTCTTTGCTGTGTTAAGAACTGTCGGGATTGCCAGGCCCAGGGAAGGGTGGTGAATGGTGGTCAGTCACAAGTGGTGCCCCTCAGGGGTCTCTGCTGGGGCCTGTTGTGTTCAATATCAATATTTACTGATGACATGGATGAGGGTGTTGAACCTTTTATTAGTACATTTGTGGATGACACTAAGCTGGGAGTTTGTGTCAATCTGTTGGAAGGTAGGAGGGCTCTGCAGGGAGATTTGGAACAGTTGGATGGATGGGCAGAGTTCAATAAGATGAAGTTTAATAAATCTCAGTGCTGAATCCTGCATTTTGGCCACAATAACCCCCTGCAGTGTTCTAGGCTGAGGACGGTGTGGCTGGACAGTGCCCAGGCAGAAAGGGATATGAAGGCACTGGTCAACAGCTGGCTGAACATGAGCCAGCAGTATGCCCTGGTGGCCAAGAGGGCCAGTGGCATCTTGGCTTGTATCAGGAATGGTGTGGCCAGCAGGAGCAGGGAGGTCATTCTTCTCCTGTACTTGGCACTGGTGAGGTCACACCTTGAGTGCTCTGTCCAGGTCTGGCCCCTCAGTTTAGGAAGGACATTGAGACACTTGAGCACATCCAGAGGGGGCAACAAGGCTGGTGAGGGTTTTAGAGCACAAGTCCTGTGAGGAATGACTGAGGGAGCTGGGGTTGTTTAGCCTGGAGAAAGGTGGCTGTAGTCAGGTGAGGGTCAGTCTCTTTCTCCAGGCTGCAACTGACCGAACAAGAGGACACAGCCTTAAGCTGCACCATAGGTTGGACACTAAGAAAAGGTTTTTTACAGAAAGAGTGATAAAGTGCTGGAATTGTGTGCCTGGAGAGGTGGTGGAGTCACCATCCCTGAATGTGTTTTAAAATAGACTGGATGCTGCACTGGCTTCCATAGTTTAGTTGAGGTGTTAGGTGCATGTGTTGGATTTACTGATCTTGAAGGGCTCTTCCAACCTAGTGATTCTGTGATTCTGCAGTAAACTTGATTTTGCAGAAAAGTACCATATAAATAATAAATAAAATTTTTGTAACTTCACAGGAGATAACAAGGAGAGAAAATAACAGCAACATTCTAAGAACCACTCCAGTCAAACAATCTTTTAAATTTTTTTCCTAACTATGTAAAGGTAGCAAACCTTATAGATAATGGAGATGCTGTAGATTTTCCACATTTTATAAAGGCTTTTTATGTGTTACTATTACTAATGAGACTTGCCAAATAGCTAGGAAGTATCAGGTTTTTCAGGAGTCTACTAAGCAGTCAGTGTGACTTATTAATAATGATTTGGACAATGCAATAGGAAGACAGGATTAGAAGAGAAAATGACCCTAGCAACTGGAAAAGTAGAATGATAAGATAACATGACATCTTTTAAGTCTGTGTCTGAAGTCCTAGAATTAAGTGGAAATAATCTTCACATATACAGGTTAGGAAGCCACAGACTCTATTGCAGTTACAGCAAAACTTCTAGGAATTTAAATGGCTGAATAATGCTGCACTTAGTCAAATACAAAAATATCTAAATGGATATAATTACAACTTTATCTCTCAATTTAAGGTCTTAATACGAGTTGAAAAAAAGTAAACATTTGAAACTGTCTGGTACAAATTGTTTGGCATTTTGTTCCACTGGAAAAGGGTGATGGTCTCCCTGTTTTATAGTCACCAAAACAATATGAAAGATAGTCCTTTCAAATGGCACTAAGCATTTATATTTATGAAACTGAACCAGTGCCCAGTTACTGACAAATAAACTACATGATTACATGTAGTCAAAGGAGATGCAGCCAATATGGACAGGGATGATGGTTCATCCTGGGGATGGGGATTTGGTTCTTTTATGTAAGGATAGGTTTGAGTTACCACATATAGTGTCCCAAAAGCTTGAGAAGTCTAAATGGATAGAACAGATTTAACACAAGAATTTAGAGAAGATCTGGCACATCCTGCCATAGTATTGGATCAGAGAGAGTGTACCAAAGCATTTCACATGAATGAACACCTGTGTAATTCTTTAGCTTAAACTTTTATTCCATTGTTATACTTTAGAGTAGACTAAATCACTAAATAATAACTAAACCACTGCTGTTGGGTTTTTTTAGCCATACAGTCAGTTACTCCACAGGAAGTTATCAGGTCTATGTCAGATGTGTAGATGTGGAAAATAATTTAGATGTCTATAGCATGAATATCTCATACAGGGCCATGAGGGTACTAAGAGTCCTGACTGTCCCTGAGCAGGCCCCCTGAGTTCTCCCCAACTTGCCAATGGCCTTCTCAGTTCCCTGGCATCTGTTGGTCCCTGCCCCAGTGACACCACAGTAGGGCCAGTCTCTAGCTCTCCACAACCCTGCCCTGCCCAGCCATGGGTCCCACCAAGTTGACACCACCTCTGGGTTTGCTTGCTAATGTTATTTGAGCCAGTCTGATGTCTGGGGCTTCCCAGTGCCCCCCAGCTGCCCTGCTCCTGGTGAGTTCCCCAGCTCCTAGGTTCTAGCCCATGCAGCATCCCAAAGTGCTGTTATCTTACTGTGATGTTCTTATTGAGCATAAACTGCAGTATAGCAAATGTTATTGCCTTCAGTGTAAAAAACAACAGACAGAATTGATAGTATTTAATATGATACAATGGCCTCCTCTTCTTTAAATTTAGTGTATAAATTTCAAATCCTTCAGTTTTTCACTGATGACAATTAGTGTTGAAACAAAAAAAATAGGATAACAGGATACAATGTAGAAAACTACAACCAAGCTAATAGGAAAAAAAAGTACAGCAAAATATCCTTGAGATTGCAAAGCAGTCTTTAATGCAATGGTGACCAGTAAGCTTGTACATGATTTGTTTTTTGTGATGGGATGACAGAAGAAGAAAGATCCCCCTAAATAATTTGTTTTGGGTCAAATAAATAACATAGAGAAGATGCTGAGAATAGTTTCAGTTATCACAATTCCCAGTACTAACTTTACCCACTGAGATTTAGCTATACTTTGGCTATGATGGAATGGCTCCAACACCAAAGCCTAGTAAAGCAGTAATTCTTAAGTGACTCCTACCCCAATATAGCTATAAAAGAGAGGGAGGCACCATGAATATTTTCTACTGGCAGCTTCACTACAGCTAAATTAAGAAGCAGCTTTACCAGCTAGTGAGTTGTTGAGGGGAAGTATGAAAGTATTAGCATCTGCCCATTTTTAGACTTTTCATTGGAGATGTCCTTAAAATGCCTATCTCCTTCTATCGATTGTCTGAGGTGCCTAAACTCAAATCCTAATTTCAGATTTGCTACAATATTAATTAAAACTGATTCACTCAGGATTTTTAAGCTAATTAGATAAATTATAATTACTCAAAAATATATGGCAGTTTTCTATTTTTAATACAACTTTTCTTCAAAATCTTTACATTTCCCAGAAAATCATTTTAGACTGCTAACTCAGAAATGAAAGGCTGGGCAGACTCCAGCCTAAATGTTATTCTTTTATCTTGCCTGCTAAATTTCTTCCTCTCCACATAGGTGCAGATGAGTTTATGAAAAATGCATTGCAAACATGAATTCTAAACCCCCAGAACATATGGAAACCCATGAAGAAGAATGCCTCCATAAAGACTTTCTGAAAATTAAAGGGTTTTAAATACCAGAACAAAACCATTATAACCAGGAAGCCTACGACCACTACTAGTGGTCCACATCCTCTGCTAAAGGTGCAGGAGGACTCCTTGTTTGATACAATGCCACATGGGTTACTGTGATAGTTGTGAAAGCAAAACAGTGTGCACCACATTCCAAAACTGATATATAGACACTCTTATATACCAGTTCTTATATACCTTATATAGACACTCTTAAGGCAGACAAAGATCCTCTGAACAGGGAATTAAAAATTAGCATCTCATGGCTCTCTGCTTATACCTCATCTTTCAGAACTCTCAACTACTTGAGAAAAGCAGGTACTATCTGAAGTCATTGTAAATTTTTAGGGGAGGAAATTACAGGGAGCTGCCATGAAACAAAAGAATTTTGTAATGCCTGGAAAGATAGTAGACACACTTAGTCAGGGAGATGAATTTTGCCAGTATGTGAGATGGACATATAAAACAACAAGGATCACTATGCATCTAAATCTGCATAAATAGCATTAATAGAAATTGAGCCTGGAAAAGGGACTGAGGTTTTCTGACCTGAAGTCCTCTTTTATGCCTTAATGGTATAAATGCATTAATAGATAAAAACTTTAGGTGTAAGTTAAATTTCTTGGAGAGGTGGAATGACTCCTATTTTGAACTACCATCAAATTACCCAAAAAGTATTGGCAATCTGTAAAGGATTTGAGAAATATGGGGAAAAAAAAAAATTGAAAATGTAACACAATTTAGTAATTTTTTTATATCTACAGTTAAATTCTCTGTAATTTGGCTTCCAGTATTATGTCTTCTCTGTCAAATTGTACACACTGTAATTGGGAAGAATTCAGAAAATCTGTTGGAGTCTCAAACATTCTTTGCACTTTGTAGACTGTTTCATGCTCATATTCTCACTGATTTTTAAAACTTAAATTATTCCTTAACTCATTCACAGACATCTCTTGTATCTCATCTGAAAAACAATAAAATTTCATTTGGTCCACATTTTTCAGTAGATATGAAAAAGCCATAATGTATTCCAGATAATAAGTTTTAGGGGGTATTTTTCCTTACTCAATTTTAATATAATTCAAAAATTTACTTCAGAGTTAAATGTTACTAAGATTGTATTTCTTTTTCTGCTGCATGAGTAACATATCTATACAAAGAAAACATTTTTGCAGTATCATGCAGCTGTGAGATCTGCAGTGCTATCAGTTTCCTAGTCAGATCTTACTAGTTTTGTACATCCTGGTGATATGACATTTTCCTAAGTGTATTACTACCTTGTATTTATCTAAATTAATTCCTTTACTCTGAGGGAACCTCCTATGACAGGGTATAATCAATCAATCATGCTCAGTTTGTAATAATTCAGCATGACAAGTCATACTTTCGCATTTAAGTGACCAGATTCATTCTGAATGTTTACACATGTGGTATTGCTGCATCTTTGCAGCTCCTTAGTGCCAAGTTTATCGCTGCTATTCTTGGCTCACAGAGACAGTAAACATTAAATTTCACTATCTCTATCCAAGAAAAAGGTGATGGAGTAAAGGAATAAAGAAAAATATGTCTGGTATTAGCAGAACTTGCCTCTAAATACAGCATTGATGGGAGAAGTCTTACCCATACAAACTGTGAGAAATATCCATCTTGTTTTAGTAATAAGGAGTGTGCCTGACTTGAATTAGACAGGACATTTTATCTGACTTTGTGTTTCAAGTAAAGAGTGCATCTAAGCTTAGACTCACTAGGACATGTTCTGAGGTGAATCTCATCCTAGAGGTATAAGTTTTTAACATGAAAATCATTTGACATCTAAAAATTCAGGGCTTCAGGGTTAATTAAAATGTGAGGAACCAAGTTGAAAACCACTGATGGAGACAATTAGGTAATAGATAAGTTTTGGTGATTGTTTCTTCTGTTTTTTGGTTTTGGTTTTTTTTTTTTTTTTTTTTTTTTTTTTTTTTTTTGTTTGTTTGGTTGGTTGGTTGTGGTTTTTTGTATTTTGAAAGCTCTTGGCTGTATATTCAAACTAATTATAGGGTCCCTCACAGGCATTGTTTCCAAATGTAGCTTAGAAATAATAATTTAAATTATAATAGGTTATAATGTATTTATACAGCAATTTATTTAGGAGATTGGTAAAACAGAGCATTTTCATATGCAGAAAATCCTTTCAAAATCTTTTATAATTTCTTATATTACTAGATTTTTTAAACATTAAATTTAAAGAGATAAAGATTTATCTCTTCAAGGATTCTCTAATTTTTTTTTTTGTTGAACTATTGTATGATCACACTAGAAACTATTATCAACATCATATCTCAGAAGAGAATATGTATTAACATCATCCTGATAATTATAGACAAAATATGATTTTAAAAAAAGGGGATTTTCTGACCTTATGAGACTTTTTTGCTTTACTGTAGATACTTCATATAATGCTAGAAGATTGATAGCTGAACTCTGGAATGCACAATTTTATTCAGAATAAATGGCATCTAACCAAATTATTTTAATACCTGAATGGAAAATATGTAAATGCATTGATATATTTTATAGAGATTTACACAGACTTGCCAAGAGTGAAGAAATAGACTACTTTAAATGTATAAAATAATAATTTGGACTCTCTTGAAAAAGATTTTAGATTTACACAGATGTCTATTCCATCTCTGCCTTGTGATAAGTGAGTGTGAAAGTTCTAATGGAACCAAACCTTGCTACTGTTCAACAAAAAGTGTCTGTGCTCCTGACATAAACACAACGATCAAGCACTAAAACAGTAACTGGAGAAATATTTCTGATATTCCTTAAAGTTCTTTAGTAGAGAATAACAGTTTAATAGGATTTGAGCATCACTGCTTAGGAAAATGACAGAGATAAACCAATG
>VWZN01009110.1:2456-18761 GCA_013396955.1 Regulus satrapa
TTTTTTTTTTTTTTTTTTTTTTTTTTTGTTTTTTTTTTTTTTTTTTTTTTTTTTGGGGGGGGGGGGGTTCAAATTGCAATTAGATTCTCCTCTTCTAAGTGATAAGAGATTAATTATTTCTCTGAGTTCTGGTTGACCAGACTATGCAGAATGAATTTCAGAATTCTGTGTAATTGGAGCAGGCATAGAATGTATATACTTTGTTTCCTGTTGTTTTTCTCAATCTTTTGCAACTTTTAAAAAGCACTGAAGTCACATACAGATCCATTATACTCTAGCACAAATGCACACCTCTTATAAAAGCCTCTTCTGTGCCATAACATGATAGGGCATTAGGCAACGGTCCAGACACACATGAAAGCCACATTTGTACTTCTGCATTGCTTAGAAGGAAGATATCAATGATATTGTCACTTGGCAAGAGAAATAGCTCCTGGAAATCAAATTGTGTGAGCTTCTGAAGGTTACATCTGGTGGGCTTTATTCAATTCTGTTTCTTATTATGGTCTCCAAAAGCACAGTTGTGTCACCTCCATGTGTTTTCCAAACACCAAGATGAAACTTGTCTCAAAAAAGCACAAGTTCCTTTGTCTTTGGACATTCTCAAGCAAGGTGGGAATGGTTACCACTATGCTTCCCATGGTACCATAAAACTGGCCCAAACCCACCCAAATGTAAGATTTTTGCAAAATGAAATGTTTTCTTTCATGCTTTTAGATATTATGAGATCCATAGTAGCATGAAGAATAAGGACCCATAGTAAATACAATGCATGTGAAAAACTCAATGCACATGAAAAGTAAATTGTTTGTTATTTGCAGTAAAACTTCAGAGGCTAGCATAGTTGTACAAACAAGAGCTTCAGAGTNTCTATATCATTCTCAAGTGGCTTTTAGAGCTCTGAAGACAACTCAACATATTAATGGTTTGATATTCATTATATTATTCTACTGAAGGATTAGAAAGATAAATAGAAGATGAAATGAAAAAATCTGCTCCAGTAAACCCAAAGTCTCCCATGCATCTTATAGCTCTATGATTAATGTATTTTTAATACACCTCTTTCCTTTTGTGATTAGACTTGTCAGAACTAGAGCTCCAAGATCCCTAACACCACAGTAGGCCTATGACAGTTTTCAGAACAAGTCCTCCATGTGTGTAAAAGGAAAACCTGTTAGCTAAAGAAAAGCCATTATTGTGATGTATACCCTTTGTTTTTATATTTTATCATCCTCTAGAGCACTGCAGTTTTCTAAAGGAATACTTAGGTATATACAATAAATAGTCATCTGTTTTTCATCTTCCTAAGCATGCTAAGCTAAGTGAAACTTAGTTAACCTAAGGTAAACTAAGTTAAGCATGCTAAACTAAGAACAATAACAGTGAGAGTACCCACTCTTTTAACATTCACCTGCATTCGTACAGGAATGGAGGCCTTTCTGTTGTTTGGGTAACGCAAGAATTATGGATTTACTATCCACAGCACCTATTCCATGATGACAACCACTGATTGTCCAAACTGGCAGCTATGAAAAATGACCTTCAGGAATATTTTTCCTTTTCCCATTATTACCCATGTTACTTAACATGAAAAAAGGGCATCTTCATAGTTTTTTAGCACATAGCTTATTGCCCTTAAAATGAAAATATTTCATTGCCACATGAATGAATTGCCACATGAAATGCCACATTTATTTCTATATGTACATAGAAGAGAATAAAGCAACTGCATAGAATAAAGCAACTTACTTCCTCTATGTATGGAAAAAAGCACATTATCTTAGTACTACTTGTGCAGGGGGGACTTGTATATAAGGCATTTCATCTTCAAAAAAGATGACAGTAACATCTAATGAAATGTATTCCTAGGATAAAAGTTGGTGTTGAAGCCCATACAGAATCAATTTTAGAAGGTAAATCTTTAAGCATTTGATTCTTTTCCTGTCAAGTTGGTACTAATCTCTAGAGCAGAAAGAAAAAAGAGGGTTTTTTTATCATGAGTTGTACACTTCTCAGAGATTTAGATGCTATTCAGATTCACAGAAAATGCATTACATTATTTTAATATCTTGTTTTTCTACTGGGAGGTGAATAAAAATCAGAATAAAGTTTTAGTATTTTATGAAGAGTGTGACTCATATTTCTACAGAATTGGACTGGAAGAGGGGTACTGAGGAATGAAAAAGCAGATGAAAATCTTCACAGAGTGATAAGGTTGATTTTCAAAAAAATCAAGAATACCCACCATTCTAATGAGTCAATGAAACAATTAGAAAAGAAAATTAATTAACTGGTTTCCTTATTGTGAAAAGACCCAAGTTCTGTATGCTTACAGAACACCAGTTCTGTGTTATCTATCCTGAAGAAAGGATCTGAAACATTCTCATTTTACTCAAAACTTAATTTGAAGAAAAATGCTCTTTGATGATAACAGATTATTTTATTTCAGCTTCTAAAACCCCAATCTAAATAATTCCACTTATTTTAATGAGTTTAGTTGAGATATTATAGCTTCATAATATCTTTGCTGTAGTAAAAATGCAGTTTCTCTGTATTTTTTAGGTAACTGGCTAATTCTAAACTAGCACAAACTTCAGAGGTGAAAATAGATATGGTGAAACCATTAATATGTGTCTAATATTATTACAGGGAAAGAGAAAAGCCTGTAGTTACTTTCCAAAGAAGAAAGCTAAGAAATTAGTTCTTAAATGTACCTGTATCACTTTTACTCTTCTTTTGCATGTTCTTTTGTGTACCACAGATATTCTTTGTACAGTAGGTGCTCACGCAAATAAAAACAAACAAAAGAGAAAAATCTGCAGATACAAATTACATTGGCAAAGTTTACATTAATATACCACACAGTACATCTAGCAGAGAGGCAATTAAATCTGTCATAGCAGCCCTTGTCATAGAATCACAGAATATTCTGGGTTGAAAGGGACCCACAAGGATCACAGAGTCCAATTCCTGGCCTTTCACAGCACCATCCCCAAAAGTCACACCCTGTGCCCAAGAGGAATATCCAAATGTTTCTTGAATTCTCTCAGGCTTGATGCTCTGACTGTTGCCCTGGGGAGCCTGTTCCAGTACCAGAACACCCTCTGGCTGAAGAACCTTTTTCTGAACTATCTAAACTAAACCTCCCCTGACACAACTTCAGGCCATTCCCTTGGATCTTGTCACTGCCACCATAGAGAGGAGATCAGTGCCTGCCTCTGCTCTTCCTCTCATGAGAAAGTTGTGACTGCAGTAAGGTCTCCCCTCAGTCTCCTCCAGGCTGCGCAGACCAGGTGACCTCCGCTGCTCCTTGTATAGTTTCCCCTCAAGGCTCTTCACCATCTCTATTGCCCTCCTTTGGA
This sequence comes from Regulus satrapa, assembly GCA_013396955.1. Classification (NCBI taxonomy): domain Eukaryota; kingdom Metazoa; phylum Chordata; class Aves; order Passeriformes; family Regulidae; genus Regulus; species Regulus satrapa. The sequence goes on from VWZN01009110.1 coordinate 5,819, forward strand.
TGCTCTCTAATAATTTAATATCTTTCATATATTGTGTTGCAATTGATCCTAAATCCTGTAATTCTGCATATTACGTATTTAGTCAAGTGCAAATTATTCATGTCTATTTTCCTACAAATCAACAGTTTTTCCGAGTCACAAAACATAAAATCCAGATGAATTTCAACAACCAAATGAAATGTATAGATTTTTATAAGGTTTCAAATGGTAAGAAAAGTATTCCAAAGTCTTGAGAAGTAAAGGGATAAAAATGCATCGTCATCAAGCAACTGATATCTGCCATCAATAAAGTCACATTTAAATACTCTTATCTATCTGAAGTTCAGGAAAGAATTTGCTGCCATTCCATAAGTGAACTCATTAGCTAAGCACAAGTAGAGAATGCCTTTGAAAAAGGGAGATGGTGACAGTTGCACTAAAAGCAGAAATACAGAAGCAGAAATACAGAAGCAGAAATCTCTATGAAAACATGGAAAAATATTTCAATTGGCAAAAAAGCTTCTAAAGATTTATGTGACCTGTTTTGAAATATTGGGGAAAATCTAGTCACTTAGACTGGGAAGGGGAGGAGGAGGAAAAAGACANTCAGCTGTTGCATGAGAGATCAGAGTGAAGTTACCAAAAGAGATCAGTAGTTCCAGTCTGAGATCCCACGCCACACAGGAGAACTATTCTTGCAAGTGTACTGGAAGAGATCAAGATAGAATGAGAAATAGTTTCACATTTCTGACATTACGGAGTAAGAAAGAGATGATAGCAAATGCTTAAAATGCTTGTCAATTTTTTAATTATTTGGTATGTGGGTTTTCAATATTTACAGCATTTAGGTGTCTATTGTTATTGTAAATACATAAGTCTGTATACATAAGTCAACCCAATGTCTTCAACTTCATGCATAAGTGAATAAGGTTTGTATGTTTGGAGTCTTTACTGAAAATAAAGATATACTAAATAATTTTGCCTGTGATACTACATTGGAAGGACTTCTGATCCCTTCAAAGGCAGAGGCTCCACAGTAAGTCTTGGACATATCTGAGGGCTATGAAATTACCCACTGTATTAAGATTAACACGGGAAAGTTCCAGATTCTGCTCCTGGGATGGGGCAGCCCTGGATGTACAGACAGACTGGGGAATGAGAGGTTGGAGAGCTGTGCCATGGAAAGGGCTCTGGGGTTCTGGCCCATGGCAAGATGAACACGAGCAGCAGTGCCCTGGCAGCCAGGAGGGCCAACTCTGTCCTGGGGGCATCAGGGACAGCATGGCCAGCCAGGCCAGGGAGAGAATTGTCCCACTGTGCTCTGCACTGGGGCAGCCTCACCTTCAGTGCTGGGGGCAGTGCTGGGTGTGTGAGACATTAAACAACTGGAGAGAGTCCAGAGCAGGGCAAAAAAGAAGGTGAAGGGTCTTGAGGGGAAGCCTTATGAGGAGCCGCTGAGGTCACTTGATCTTTTCAGTCTGGAGAAGAGAAGACCAAGGGGAGACCTCACTGCAGTTAAAACTTCCTTGTGAGGGGAAGAGGAAGGACGGGCACTGATCTCTTCTCTGAGTGACCAGTGACAGGACCTGAAGGAATGACATTAACTGTGTCAGAGAGGGAGGGAGCTTTGTCAATGAACATGGACAGAGACAGGGGCTAGCTTGAATATTAGGAAAAGGTTCTTAACCCTGAGGATGTTTCAACCCTGGAACAGGCTCCCCGGGGCAGCGGTCACAGCACCAAGACTGAGAAAATTCAAGATGATTTGGGATATTGCTCTCAGGCCTACAGTGTTATTCTTGGGGTGTCCTGTGAAGGACCAGGAGTTGGACTTGATGATCCTTGTGGGTCCTTTCCAACTCAGGGTATTCTGTGATTCTATGAAATTAATCAGTCAGCACTTTCACACAAGGAATAAATGTCTGTGTAACAGAACAAACCCAGAGAATCAGTGAATTTGATAATAGACATTGTTCCACAATATCTGATCCCGCTTAATCTACTTTACGACTGCAAATTACTGGTTCTCCAATGTGCAAAGTATATCTGTTCATTAAAATGAGTCCTGAAAATTTATATTAATAGTAACTGATGTAGTTAAATGAGAGTTGTTGATACTTTCTTTCCAAAAATAATTAACAACAATTACTGAAAAATTACAAGGTCTGTTACCAAAAGACTTGTAGGAATTTTCATTGTAGTGGAACTAAGCTTCCTTGGTATATCATTTTTCCTTGTTTTATCATTTTATACCCACTGGGATAATTTAGAACTTGCTAGAGCTTTATGATCCAAGGGCAGCCTTTTTTTCAATCATCTTTTAGCTTCAAACAAAGCTCTTTTTTCTTTTTTTTTTTTTTCCTACTATAGAATAATCATAAACATAATGATTTTGGAGAAATTTAAATGATAAAATGAGATTATTTACACAGATTGCTTAATTTTAGATAACAGTAATAGTGATTAGTTTATATTAAGACTAAAATAGCTTTGACACTTCATTTTAAGAGAAAAAAAAATGTACAAAAGAAGAAGAAACCTACTTTGAATCACAAAATTCTTCCACATCTCAAATTATTACAGAAGGCTAAAGATGCTTTTCCCCAAAGCTAGTAGGACACCCTTAATCAATTTTCTACAGGGAGAGAAGAAAGCAACGTGTGCTCACAAACACATATATTCTTAAAAGTGTAAGTCTGTGATAGTGAGAGACTTCATAACACATTACTAGTCTCATGAGCCATTGAGTCCAGGGGATTGGTAAATGGACTCTGAAGCCTCCACTACTAAATTCATATTAGGAGCAGCTTTTGTTTCTCAGGACAAGACATCTTACCATCCAATGACTGTGTGGTCAACTGTGTGAAATGCATTGGTGGCCTCAGTTCAGATCCTAGTGGACAAGTAATTACTGCTGCTGTTTACCTGCAGGCTCTTTTTCACTCCGTTACGCAGGTACAAAACAACTCCAAGTGAATTGAAGTAGTGTAAATGCAATTAGATTCTCTTTAGAGGACACTGTAGCAAGCCTGCATGCAAGCTTCACATAGTCGTGTCAACCTAACCATCTCCCACATTAAGCAAAGTCCAGCATAACCAAGGACATCCAGAGTGTTATGCAGAATTTACATGGGCTGCAATCTCACTATAGAGCTATAAGACCATTTAGGAAAAGTCTTCAGTCTACAATATGTAAAGAGGATGATGCTGATTAGCATTAACTGTTAAGTGCACATTGTTAAGAAGAATATAATACAATCTAAATTAAATTGATAATTCTGAATTCAGAATATTGTAGCAAGATCTGAACTTTCAATGTGAAGAAATGAACATCTTAATTCAGATACAAGATACTGTGTATGGGATTCAAATACATTTCATATAACAGAGAAAAACTGACATGAGATCTATTTTTGTCATATTTGCTCTGACTTGAGTACGCATGAATTTTGTCACTAGAATAATGCGTTAATAAATGCTCACCCATATAAATATAGTTTGAAATACTGCCATCCTGAATAGACATGGATTTATATATGTTTTGAAATCATAACTTTAACATTTTCAGAAATCAAAATAAATTTCTTACTTATCAAAACATTAGATGTGTTCAGGAAAAGTTAGTTAATTAATTTAACTGGGGCCAGTCCAATGAATTAAAAAAGATGTAAAGCCAGAAACATAAATCAAGCAAGCTCCTCTTATCTTCCTAATAGCAGAGACCATTAGTGTAAACAAAAACAGGAAGTTCCTGACAGAAGGAGTTTTCTAGTAAATATGTTCAGATCTATCAAATGCAGATGAACAATTTTCAGGGAAAGCCTGGAGATAAGAAACCAGTCCTGAGGCAACAACTGGGAAGTTGGATCCAAATATTTTCTCTCTTTGATGAAAAACACATACATGAATCTATGTTCCCCATGCAAAATGAAAACAAATATTAGGTTTCTCATTTATGAAACTCAGTTTCCTCTTTTTTGGTACTACTCTCTTTCCAGAAAACAGGTGAAAGGATGGGGAATCAGAGCTTAGTTTCCCAAGGACAAGTAAGAACATGAATGGTCAGGAATGTAATTCCTGCATTCATGCTTATTTTCTACCTACCTCTCTCTTTTTAAGCTACCAATTCCAACATATTGTAAGGCTTTCAACTTGCTCATCCTGTGGGATGGAAACACTTTTCATCACACAGCATGTCCACTGCACGAGAAAGTGTGTTCTCCTTGTCTGTCACAAAAGGTACACAGAGATTTGGCCACAGGTAGTGCAAGCTGCTGCACCAAGGCATGCATGGAAGCAAATGTGCTAAAATGCAGTGAGTGCATTCAGTGTCTTGGTTAATAGAGGTTTAAATCTCCAGCTTGACATTATTTGAATGTAATTCTCTGTGGTTTAATTACTACCATTATTATTATAGATACATTAGTAATTATCTCTTCTTAATGTCTCATCATGTTTTGATCAATTCACGTAAAAGTTTACTGTAAATATATGGTTAGGTAACATTAAAGAAAACATGTAATTATGGAATATATAATCAAATACCTTCTAAACAATTATATATTTTCCAACAATTAAAAGCTTTAAAAATAATTAATTTGTTTTTAATAGGCAATATTCATATGCTTTTGAAGCAATGAATATCTAAAGCTTTATTTGTTGACCTCAAATTACTTTACTCCAGTTATATTGATAACATCTAGGTTTCTCAAAAACCTGCTGGCACAAAATCTTTTCAGCTTTATTAATGATTCAGATGGCAGTTTCTGAAGAGACAAGTTCCCACAGAGAAGGAGCACTTGATTAATGACCTGGAAACACTTTTCCTTTTCAGCTGATTAAATAAAATTGACTGGATTTTTACATTTTTATAATAAAATGACCCGCAGGGCTGAGATGACACGGTGAAAGCAGCATGTTCACTCTTCAACAGATTTTTATTTTGTCACTTGTAAAAATGAAAGGGCTAACCACCCAAGCAGAAAAATGCACTTTATCACTGTCCACTGCCATCATGCTGACAATTGCTGCATACAAATACAAAAACACGGAGGAAACTAGGCTGTGTTTACACTCAGCCTGATTTTGTCTAATGATGACAAAAGGTCTATGACTTCTCAGGTTCGGAGTGATACTATTTAATTATTATGCAAAACAGATTTATAACACTACTGTTAATCATAAAAGGCTTTGTAATATGGTCACTTAGAAGTGATACCAAATATCTTTCCAGAAATTTACATATAAGATCTTTTATTTTCTGCAGCAAGACAGTAGCTACTGTTAAAGAGCAGAATTAAAATCTAATGCAGTTGCCAGCTAAAATAATTGGAGAGATTATGTTAACCATCACAGAATCCAACTGAAACATACCTTGCAACAATGAAAAATTACAGATGAAACACACAGTCTCTTTCACTTGCATTCACAAGGGCATAGAAGGCTGCTGTATGCCATAGCAGTAGCCACTGTGCCTAGTCTGTCTCAGCTTGTCTTCCAGACATCTCTTCTGCAGTTTCTGTTTTGTTGTTTGTTTCTTTGACCCGACCCTTTTCTTACAAGCGCCCAGTCTGATAAAACAATCAATAATTTCAGACTGAGTAAGTAATCAAAAGTGTTTTGTACTCTCTTAAAAGCTGTTTGTTTGTCTTCCTAGTATTAAACTGCATCAATATCAGTAATCTCTTGTGGATTCAGTGGGCTGATATAAAAGATCTATATCTCATATGAAATCTTATATTAAATCTATCCCCTTGAAAACAGAGCTATCTTATCCTGACTACTGGGAACAGCCCATGGTTGACCCTAATAGTGTAATCAAGCCCAAATATTGGCTGAAGGTTTTAAATGGACTGAGGCAAATGCACAGCATTAAAATGTGGCAGTTGTTAAACACTGTCACTTATCATACCCCTGAGCCTTGACACAGCAGCAAGCCTAGAGTAACAACTAAGGAAATGCAGAAAATATATCCAGACATACCCAGGATTGCCTGGATTATTGTACACATGCAGTTTGTGTGTATCTTCTTTCTCAAATTTCATATTAAGTGTAAAAAAAAATTAGTGGTGCCTTTTAAAAATTATTGCTCTTAAAAAGGATGCATTTTATCACTCATCAGTCAACTGTTTTGTATCAGAATATAATCAGAATATTTGAATATCAGAGAGGCTTAGAGTTTTTGAACCTGCAAATGAGGGACATGCACAGCTCAAAGAATATGAACCTTTCATTTCCAAGTTAGACTACTACTATAATGTCTATAATACACTGGTTAACTGCAGCATATAAACATGTGTGTTTTAAAAAATACTGATTTTTTTTTTGCTTTCCGCAAGGGTGGCATTGTAAGCTTAGACAAGGCAATTGGTAGAACCAGTGTACTCACAATAGTGCTGCAAAGAGTAGCATAATTAAAATGATTTCTGACATCTACTCATTAAGACCTAGGACTTCTGATGTATGTGTCACTTTTGCACAGGGACTATTTACATATTTAAAACAATAATTCTAGTAATTTGTAAAATAGAGTTTTTACTCTCTTGGTTTTTAAACAGATAAGAGAATAGCCAGTCTAGAAGTAAATTAACAATTTACTTCTGTTTCAACTAGAAAGTTAAGGGAATGTAACGGAAGATAATGCAGATAAAGCTATAGATATAGATGTGCAAGATTAAAGTAACTTTGACTGGTATATATAAACAAAGTTCATCCAGTTTGAAATGTAAAGTTTGGATTACCAGCTCTTGAAAAGTCACAAAGGTCATACACTCTCTAAAAAAAATCTCCATCAAAATGAAATTGCAAATAATGTAAAGAAGGAGAAGCTGAAGTGTAGGTTCTCTTAAGCCTGGAGAAATGAGCATTAACACATGTTTAAATTTAGTCAGAGTGAATTTAAGACAGAATTTCCATCTGCTAAACCCCTTCCCATCTATCCAGACTGGCAATCATATTATGAACAAAAGGAAGCAAAACCAGTGGGGACATAGAAACCATAAACATTCTTCAATTAGCTTATTTTTCATTATAAATTAAAACAATCCCAGTTTCAATACTGTGTAAAACAGTGCTCAAATATACTTAGCTTCCAAAAAAATTACTCTTCACTATTCTGGTTGAGGGGAACCCTAAACAGGATAACCCAGACAAAATGGCAGATCAGATGTGAAATGACAAAGGGCGAACCACCTACCATAGCCAGGTACTACTGTTGCAGCAATCCATATATTTCCATTCTTGGCCTTTGGTTTTGGTAAACCAAGAAAGACATTGAGGCAGGAGGAGAAAAATAAACTTTAACTGAAGCCTCTGATGAACAGAGAGGACAAAATATTTATTTGGAAGTAGAGATTACCAGAAATAAAGGATATTGGTTATATATTGTTTCACCATACAAATCACGTCCTACTAATGGAATGCATCAGGAATTGTTCCTCGCCTGTAGGTGCATGGCAAGAGAGTCCAACCATGGAAACTCATTCTTTTAAGATCAAAATTTAGGTGCTGATATTTGCACACTGTGAGTACAAACTGTGATCCTTTATTTCCCTCAGTAACCAGAGATGATTGTTAATTTAATCAAAAGAAAGAAAACAAGGCATTGTACTTTGCATGAATAATCACTTTCACAAGTGCAGACTGTGAAATAACTGGCTGAATGTCAGATCTGCAGAGAAGTATTTAATGGTTAATGTGAGTCAACAATTTCATGGCATTGCTCTAAAGACAGACCTTTCTGTGATAAACAGGACCTATGTAACTTTCAATGTCCCTTTCAACTCAAACCATTCAATGTGGCCTTTAACAAAAGGAATATATTTTGGAATTCAGATTTTCCATGCCAAGAGAAACATGCTCAAATGGAAAAAAACCCAGAGAATGGCAGCATGAATGATCAGAGAGCTGGTAAAAATGTTTTGGAAGAGAAGAGTTGAGAGAATACGACTAGTCTAGAAAAGAAAAACACAGTGACATAGTGCTTTTTGAATTTTTAAATATATTTCATAGTTGTTGCAAGCAAGTATAATTTATTCCTTATGCCTGGGGCAGACAAGGTAGAAGAAGAAAAATAGGCTGACTGCTCGGAAATACTTCCTAACCATAAAATTAGCAAAGCAAATGGATGAGCTGTCTGGGAAGATGCTGACATCTCCTCTATGAGGAGATCTCTTCTCTTTCAGGAAGAATTAAACAAACATCCAATTTTAGTATTAGAATAAAATAATGAATACTCTTCCAAAGGGGACACTCTTGTCTAACTGATTTTTGGAATAACATCTACTTAGGTAGAACTTTTTCTTGCCTAAGGAATAATTCAGATTTTGCAGTGAATTTTAAGATGTTAAGATTAACAGCACACATTCAATATTTTTAACACAATGAAATCCAATGTTTAACTTATCTGTGTTTCTCCTTAGTCCAAAAGGCTTTGCTAATGAAGAAAAGGTTTTCAGTAATAAAATCACATATTCAGAAGGGACCACTGTGGGATTGTGGGTTATCTGGTCCAAACTCCCTGCTCATGCAGGGTTATCTTAGACCAAACAGCACAGTGTTGTGTCCAGATGGTTCTTAAATATCTCCAGTAAGGGTGATCCCCGTCTCTCTGGCACTCTGTTCCAATCACTCACACAGTAAAGAAGATCTTCATGGTCAGGAGGAACTTCCTGCGCCTCACTTACTGCCTGTTGCCTCTGCATCCCTAGGCAGAGCCTGCCCCTCCCCTGACCCCTCTCTGCAGACATAGATGGACACTGATGAGATCCCCTCTTAGTCACCTCTTCTCCAGGCTGAACAGGCCCAGCTCTTTCATCCTTTCCATATAATGGAGATTTTCCAGCTCCTTAATTATATCTGTTGCACTGAGCCCAGAACTGGGCAGTCCAGATGTGCCTCATCAGGGCAGAATGAGGAGCAGGATCGCCTCCCAGAACTTGCTGATGATCACCTCTAATACCATCCAGAATACGATTGTCCTTCTTGGCAAAAGGTCACTCTGCTGGCTCACGGGCAGTTTGTTGTCTAACAGGACTCCCAGGTCCTTCTCTGCAGAGCTGCTTTCTATCAAGTCACTTCCATAATGTACTGATGCATCTAAGATTTTGAGAGAATCAGAACATAAAAACACAGTAAGAATCTTAATTATTTCGATCCTATGTTTTTTATCTATGAAGTTTTCCTTCTGGTTTTCTGTTCATCCTTACAAAAATACCCAAGAGAAATTTTCTCTTATTGAGGCTTTTTTAACGTTCCACAGGCCTATATTAATCCCCAGTTAGGCTGTGGAAACACAGAAAACTTGGAAATCCAGTTGTCATTTACAATAAATATTCAATGCGAAGAAAATTTCTGATAATTTTCATCAGCATTTATGCCAAAACTCCTCTCATTCAATGAATACTAATACAGTCTGTCTAAATTGTCAAGTAATATTTAGGCTGGAACACTTAAAGAGCAATTGAATACATAATTTCAATTGATTTCTCATTGCCATTTCACTTTCATCTTTGCAGACGACATGCATCTTTGAAACAGATAAGAATGAATAGCATGAAATTTGTTGTCTTATTATAACCTGTAGAATTTCTTTCCAGTAAGTTATGCCATAAAGAATGATAAATACAAAACACTTCACAAAACCTCAAAGATTTTTCTCTTTTTTTTCTTCCAAAATAAATGAAATTTTTAAATTAACAGGGTAATACTTGTTTAAGTATGTAGAACATTCACAAAACAGAAATCTTATCAAGTAACCAAACAGGAGAGGCAAATCATTTCCAGTGTCAACTCTTTATTCAAGTGTTGCCTTGAGATCAGTTTTGTCCTCCATATTTCAGGTTCTAATATTTGACCTATCACTACTTGGAGAGCAATACAAGATATAATGAGCAAAAATTTTAGTCTGCCAACATGGCATTGAACACCAGAAGAATTAAATATCTGTATCAAATTCTGTACTGATTTTTTCCTATGACAAAAGGTTCACTGTTCCTAGTATTAATTTCTGTAGTATGTCACTGTATGACTTGGTGGCATAGGAGTACTTATTTTCTTTTACTCCCTTCCAATTAATTCAGGTGAGAAGATAGGAAGTAGATTACTGGTTAATAGTTAAGTTTTTTTTTTTTTTATCTTCATTTTGTATGTTTAGGCTACATGGAATTATAAAATCACAGTAGAATTTTTTTTGGAAGTGACCTGTAAAGACCATCTAGTCCAACTCGCTTGCAAAGAGCAGGGACATCTTCAACTTGATCAGGTTGCTCAGCGCCCAGTCCAACTTTTGAATTTTTACAGGGTTGGNCTCTTTCAGTGTTTCACCACACTCATCATAAAAACTTTCTTCCCTGTATCTAGTCGAAACCTACCACCTTTTAGAATAAAAATATGGGGTTTAAACTTAGCTATTGTTTAAATTTTCATAAATTAAATAAGTTTAAATACATGAGTGACTACAAATACTTTAAGTTGGGTGTACATCTAATACATACCTTTTTTTCCTTCTTTGTCGTGTTTTCATGGACCCAAATACACAGAAGAGATGGAAGATATTAGGATGGTTTTCCTTGTGCAGACTGGTCTAGATGAAAAGTAGCTTTAAGCACACAATTAAGCTAATTTAAGTATAATCCATGGAAATATTCCTGATGCCAGTTGAAGCCAGTGAAGTATGCATAAGTATATATGCAGAAGGTAGATCACCCAAGTGGGACTACTGAGGAATTTTATTTTTGGAGTGTTCGGTCTTTTCACAGTAGGTGTTCAGTAATTTGAGCCTCTGTTTCAGCAGTGCAAGGACATAAATTATGGTTTTGCAGCCGTTCCCTGAAGCTAACACATTTCACCAGAGCAAGGGCATGAGGTTCAAGCATGGAAAGTTCTATCACAGATACAGTACCATGTTTAGAAAGGGGAAACAACAAAAGATGCTATAACTGATCATTTACCAAAATAGCTATTTGACTTTTTAGATTTCTTACCCTCAGGATACTGAAGTCCTCTCTAATGCAAAGTAGTCTATGTTTGAGAATTATGCGTAATGTTGTATAGCTATTTGCACAGAAATCACTATTGCTGATCATTGCAATATCTGAGTCTCCAGAATAGTTTACTTACATTAATCTTCAAATTACTGTATATAAAACAAGCTCTATCTACTTTGACGAGAACAGCTAACTTTGCTTTTATTCACTTATTCAATATCAATTCTTCTTGACAAAACAATACTGAGAAATAAAAATTATGAAGAGGGAAGGAAATAGTCTATTCATATATCAATATGTTCACTTGAGAGAGAGTATATGATATATGCTTTCATATGAGAGAGAATAGAGGAGTATCACCTGTAACTTACTGTTTTCCATCTCAGTTTTAGACTGCTGACTACCTTCAGGTTGCTTTTATGTACAGTAAACATTCAAAGACATGGTTTTTGGCAGAAGACCCCTGACTCTGGCAGCACTTCAAGCAGGTGTCAGCCATGAGTTGTCCCAGCTCTCTGTGCATTACTTCAGAGATTGCTATCCACGAGTAAGTGACCAGTTTCAAATCTGTGTTCTCATCTCTAAAGAATTCTAGAATATTACTTTTAAAGAATTCCAATTATTGTTAAGTATTTTATGCAAATAAATAGCCAACAACACTGTGTGCAGTTTTCCTGTCCAAAAATACGGACATTCCACATAACCATTAATTGTTGTTGTCCATTTGTTAACCTGCTTCAGGGTGTTTCACCAGACTTTTATCCTGGTTTTAAGGGAGAAAAAAATCCACACATAAAGGTGTTCCTGTCCTATGAAATGTACAGATATCCATATCTATATCTATATAGAATTTAAACTCATTCACACCCATTTTATCCAGGATACTTCCAGCAGTTTTCATGTCTACCTGTAGACATCAATTGGCTAAAACATATACTTCCATTCTGAAAAGAATAGGGATTTGAGGAATTAAGAAAAATTAGTCTTATAAACTTGATTCATTACTATTGTTTTTATTTGAATAATGACAATTGGATTCTGGATTCCTGTCATGGGGAAGGAAAAAATAGTGCCATTCATTTAAACCTTCCTGTTGGACTGTCATACAATATTAAAATTTTCAGATTAATAACACAGAAGTGTGGGCAAACTTCTGAGAAAGTATTTGATGATTTAAAAGTATCATTTTGATATAAAATAAAACTGGCTCCATAAAAAACAAATTTAAAATATTTTTTAAATCTTCAGTCTCACTTTATAAATACATATCAATTGCATATCAATTTATGTCTTAAAGAAAAAAAAAGCTATGCTGTCTATTGTTAGCTGCTTTGGACCACTCGCTACTGGGTGGCCAGTGTCATTTTAAATGAGAAAAATGAATTTATTGTGCATGCACAAGGCATGACTTTTCCTGGCTACCTGCAGTAGATTTTTAAGCAGACAAAAATGTTTTATAATATTGGGAAAACAGGAAAATAATTATAGCATTTTCATATGAAATAGATGATGGTAGTTATAGAAAAGAAATGAACTTGCTAATGCAGATTTAAGTAAAAAAGATCTTTAATGAAAATCATTTATAAAAACACAGGTCAACATTAGGTAAAAAAGGGTTCTGAAGCACTTAGTGGAAAAAACAGCTGACTTAGAGATTTGTAATTCACTCCAATTTGGTGAAACATTTCATTTTTAAAATGGAAGTTTTCTGAAACTTTATTAATACATTTATCCAATTTTGTATTTTTGGCTATAAGATTTTCTACGTCATTCATTTATCTCAAGCCAAGTATTACCATAGAACTTCAATCAGGCTCATAGAGAGGAAACATCATCACACGTGTCAATTCTACTTTTTTTTTCGTCCTTTTTACTTTTTAATATCCCAGATAATTAGAAGGATGGATATATTAGGCAAACTCATAATTTTAAAATAGCTTGAGTCATAGCTGCTGGTATGTGCAAAGAGTTTTAGACAT
>VWZN01009112.1:3938-14919 GCA_013396955.1 Regulus satrapa
AAAAAAAAAAAAAAAAATCTGATAAATTCAAGGATTTGATCATGCCTATTTTCAGTGAAACAATCAATTTTTAGCAATATCCCATTCCCCTCCAAGCTACACTAACAATAATATTTCCCTTTTCCTTTGGACAATTATTTTTTCAGTTTTTCGACAAAGTAGTTGCAGTGGGAGATCTACCATCCATGGAGAATTTCAAAACGATTCACCCAGCTGAATAGAAGCTATAATTTTATGCTTGATAATGACCTTGCTTAATTACAGCTGAAAGCACAACCTGACTTCACAGAGCAAGCTGGTAAAAAAGCAGAATATCAGCTGTCTACCACACCACCTGGTATCCTCAATCCTTCTAAGGCAGCTCTTTAATCTAGGGAATAGGAAAGAGTCAGTACTTGCTGCTTTAGCTTCTAACTTCCTTCTATCCTGAAACAGCCAAGTGTGTCATTTCTCATAATACCAAATTTCCCTGTGGTACTTGGTGCGGCAAAACATCTAGCGCTGCTGTCCTGCCTTCCAGAGATGACAAGGACAAATTAACATGCCCTTCCAGTCAAGCTGAACTCCTTGGCTACCTGGCTGTTGCCAAGGAAATGTCCCCTCATAGCTAGTACCTGCACATCTGGAGGCCAATGGGGCTCAGTTGCACTTCCAGCCTAGTCCAAAGCCCCAGGACGCTGATGGGGGGGATGGCTAATGCCAGCAGGAGGGACCGAGGGCTGTACACCCGCGCTGTTAAGCATAAATAGCACCACCTTGTGTTCTCAGCCATGCCATTTGTAAGACTGCCCTACTGTAAATCATTACTGTACACTCCTTTCTGTAGTAATTAAAACAACGCTCTTTGCTATGCCCCGGGTTAATACAATTTGTTTTATTCACAGCCTAAGTCATTTGCCTCCCTGCAGCACGCTGCTATATTATGTCTATCCAGCAGTGTTGAGGGAGCAAGTAGAGTACATTTCAAGGTGCACATAAATCCAGTTCAGGTTATTTCAAATGAAATAATAAGGTAAGTGCTATGTGCTCAACTCCCATAGGGAAAACTCATAGGAAGATAAAGAAGAATTCAGGAAAATCAAAGCTTTGCCTCAGGTTCCTTCATTTAAAAATATGAGGAAAGGGAGAAATACAAAGAGGAAGATAAAGAATTGGGCACACACATGGAAATCTCGTTAAGGACAGGGCTATGGCCACCAGGGGAATTCCAGTCTCTGTTTTGAAATTGGGTACCAATATCATGCCCTTCTTTCCAAGATGACTGAAGTCACAAAATCCATTTAATAATATTGACACATCAAAATCAGAGGAAATCTTTAGAGAACTCTAAAAGGACCTGTCTTAGAAACCAAATATTACAGAAAAAAAGCCACAAGCCAACTAGTCTAGTTCAGTAGAGAAGCAAAAGAATGGAACCTCTATATATAACAATAATATATCCTTTCAGATTCTGATAATTTTCCATTCAGAGATTTTCTTGCGTAATTTATGGTATAAATATAGACATAATCTTACACGTATTTTTAGTAGTTTACACAACTTCCTGCAGAAATTAATTCCATTTCTAGGTTTGGACTTGGTTTTCAGTGATGTAATTTGATGGTCACCTGCTCTTTTAGTGAAAAAGACAGAAAGCAGTGTCTTCCTCTCATATACCTCCATGCCACTGACTATTTCTATGGAATTCCTAATGATCTGTTTCCCAAACTGAGAAGTCCCACCTTACTTCATTCTTCGCCATCAAAAAATTTTCATTAAAGACCTTTGGCCAACTTTGCTAATATAAATTTATAGAGCTGCTTAGTGGCCTTTTCTGGTTAGTTCTCTATTCCTTTCCTAATAATTTGTAACATTTTATCTGAAATTTGAATGTTACCAAGACCTGAGAAATTTTCATACAGTCATTTTTCATGACTCCAAACACTTTGTCTTTGTCAGCATAATGTTCATTATTTTTATTTCCTTTTCTTGTTCTTTTCCTTTTCCCCGAAGGAAGCTAGTATTCCAAATGTGAGCACTTTAAGGAACATATTTGTGTAACTAAATGCAAAATTGCAAATTTTAGCATCTTAGCAGGCAGATGCCTTTAGAAGCCATCTTAGCACTTAGAAGGCAAAAGGAAAAGAACAAGAAAATAGTTCTCTTCCTCCCCACACCTGTATATTTGCACACCATAATATTTGCACTGAATACCATCTGTCATTGACAAATCATTTAGTCCTTCTGAAATATTTAAAAGGTATAGCTTATTTTTAGTACATTGAGAAGCCTTGTTTATTTGGATCTAATCTGAGTAATTTTTGAGTAAAATAAGTTCCTATGTGAACTCTTAAACAATGGAGTTTGGCGTGAACACTGAAGTCAGTAGGGAAGATAAGAACCAACTGTAAAAGGGGTCCATAGTAGTCATAAGTCACTGAAATTAATACAAAATAATGTCTTGGGAACTGAGATAGTACAGATTATCCCTTTTGTTTGATTCTCTTTATGTTCCAAAAAACTGTGCTCTGAAGTCAACAAAATATTTAACTGGTGCACTGTATCCTGGGAATGACTAGTTACATTTTAGTGTGAATATTGACAAGAGCTTAGTGAAAACATTGCAATAAACTCATGTTTTGTCTCAGTAAGATAAAAAACCTTTGGTTAACAAGAAGCAAAAAGTATCTCTAGCATGTGAACCATTCTGAGAAAAAACAAACAAAAGTTAATAATTTTCTGAAGGCTTATTCTGCATATTAAAGAAATTCTTCCAGGAGTTCCATCTGAACTATTTTGGGGTGAAGTACTGTCCCATGGTAATAAATCTTATGAATAGAATGCCATGATTACAAGTATTGGAGGAGGTCTTTGGATCATTCAATTTAATTTATTATTTTTGTGATACCAAATTGTTTTATTTTTCTTTTATTTCAGCCCCTGTGAATAGCAACCACGTACAATTGTGAGCAGGATAATGATAGTTATAAAACAATTTACTTTATGATGAACTAGTATATTCCCTGTTGTTTGTTTATGAAGAATAAAGCATCTAAGGAAGTAATTAAACAGATGTTTATTGACATGAGTTTTACCACTTTGGAGGAATGTGAATAATGAGGTTTAACTCAGAAGGGTATTCACTAATAGCAGTGGAAAGTTACAAATCTAGATCAATAGGGACCCAGAAGCTTTAGGAGCAAGTGTTTCATTGCACTTACATCATCTGCATTTATTTTGTGAAAACACTTTTTGTGCTAAAGGGACAGTATCACTTTACTGCCTTGAAAAAAAATGATAGAAAACAACCATAACTAACATCAAGAAGTCATTTCTTCCCTGGCAGCACGTGGAGAATTACCTGTCACCTATGACTCATCATCTGCTATATCTTTTCAAACAGATCCTCTTTGTTATTGACTAATTGGAAGAACAATAGTAGGCATGCAAAATATTCTGAGAAAGATAATGAAAACCTTGGATTCTTATTGTTCTATTAAGGATGTAGCAATTCATCACTTAGCATCATTAGTGGCTGATAACTGGAACTGTGTCTATAATACCCATTCAATGTTTTATTGTGCTTCAGTCAACATAAAGCATAGGTTAACTGTAATAGCTGTCTGTATTAAAATTTAGATGCTGCCTGTTGAAACTGGATAGTAATTTGGTGATTATTCATATTTTTTAACATTCTGCATTACACTAATTTATTATGCAAAATTAAATTAGAGTGCATGGAGCATATGGATTTTTTCCATTTTTTATACTTATTTGTGTCAGTGATAAATGGCAGATAATTTATAACACTGAAGTTTAATAATTAAAATTACTTTTGTTATTCTGTTTACTAGTTTCTTCTTTCTGCAGTCTCTTATTATTTTGCCACATGATTAGCAACAAATTTTGCACAGCAGCACCTTCTAATAGAACACAGCATGGACAATTTTCCATGCAGATTCAATCTCCTTCTATATTCCACTAATCCCTTGATTGTTCCTAGGGAAAATAATCAGATTCCCGTTGTGTTCCTGATGCACTGAGCATTTGTAAAGATAATAACAAGATTCAGTGCATCAAAGGACTCAGAAAATGCGTCTGTTCTCAGGCCTAACTGAAAAGGACCACACGAGGAGCCTGGTCGATTATTCACTGAAGATTAATTAATACAGCTTCATTTGTGGACTGTTTCTACTTGTGGAAATATGGTGGTGTGGTGGCTTAATCTTGCCTGGCTCACAGGTGTCGACCCAACCTCTCTCTCACACTCCATCCTCAGCATAAGATGGGAATAAAATAAGATGAAAAATCTTGTGGGTTGAGATAAGGACAGAGAGATCACTCAGCAGTTGCCATCATTAGCAAAACAGTCTTAACTTGGGAAATATTTGTTTAATTTATCATCTAATAGTAATGAATTAAGGTAGTGAGAAATGAAAACAAAACTAAATATACACATCCCTTTTCCAGGCTAAACTTAAATCTTTACCTTTCTACCTCTTCCACTCCAGTGGTGCAGGGGGAGAGGGAATGGGGGTTGTCCTCAGTTCATATTAGTTTCTGTTGCTTCTTTCTCCTTCTGCTGTTCCTCCACTCCAAAATGGTTCCTTCCTGCGGGCTGTAGTTCCTTGAACTGCTCCAGCATGTGTAGGGTGCAGTCCTTCAGGAATGGATTGCTCCAGTGGGGGTTCTCCACGGGCTGCAGTTCCTGACAAAAACTCTGTTCCACCACGGGTTCTGCAAGGGCTGCAGCTTTCCTCTGGTTACAGTCAGCTGTTCTAGCATGGAGTCCTCCACGGGATGAGATGTGAGTATATGTTCTACCACAGTCCTCCGTGGACTATACAGGGGATAATTTGCTTCATCATGGTCTTCTCCATGGGTTGCGGGAGAATCTCCACTACCCCTCTTTCTTACCTGACCTTGACATCCTCAACAGTTCTTCAGAGTTGTTATGCAACATTTCTTACACTTTCTTAAGTAATTTATCAGAGAGACACCTCTGGTGTCACTGACCAGTTCAGCTTTGAGCACTGGCACATCTCCTTTAGAGGCATCTGTAACCGGCTCTGTTCAGTGTGGGGGCAGCACTGATCTCTTCTCTGAAGAAGCCATCCCTGAAGACCTCTGCTGCCAAAATATTGCCATGTAAACCCAGGTGTCAAACTAGCCAGATATCCAGAGACACTTCAGTTGAAAAACAACAAATAGCTTTTCTCAGAATGCTCACTGGATGTTCACTGGGACCTAGCTGACCTAGGAGATACACCTGACATAAGAACCAAATAAAGAGCTGGAGCAACGAGCTCTAATCAAGTCTAGATGAACAGTTCAAGTTTGTTGTTATCTATAGTTTTCATCACAGAAAACAAGCACTTGACTAGGGATCTCCCATCTAGTTTGACTGCTGAGTCAAACTTGATTATTGGAATTTATCTGTTCATCTGGCTACATTTATGGGAAGAAGTCCATAGCAAGTTGCATGCATCTTGATCTTGCTCTGAAACAAATACCTAAGCTGTCTTGTCTCTGTGACTCCTGGAGATAAGCATAGCCTTAAATTTAAACCTATACTTTCTACTATTCTGAACTGGATTTTTCAGAGTAGCAATTTCAGATTGTTATGGCCTAAAATATGGAAAATATGGAGTTTCCATGCATTGCAATTTCATTAACCTTAATCTTCCTTTTTTTGCTATGCTATCTATGTGGTGATATAGAACAAGAATGGCATTTAAAAACCTTGTAAATTATATTTGTACCTGTTTAAAGGCCTTTTGCATTGCTAACCTGATAGAAAGAGACCTTAATTGAAACCTGCTTCTGCTTTGTTGTGTTTTTCATCTTACATAGGAAAATAACTACAGAGTGGGTTTTGGAAAGCTTTAGGAATGGATTCTTTCTGCTTTCATGTTGATGGTAGAACTTCCACTGACATAAATAAAAAACAGAGCAGACCACTTCAGAAAAGCTCTGAAAATGCCTTCTAAGTGATAAAATTTGCAATTTTGCATTCAGTTACACAAATATGTCCCTTAAAGTACTCACATTCGAAATACTAACTTACTTCAGGAAAAGGAAAAAGAAAATAGTATTATATGTTTTCCATGGTCAGAGTACAGCAGAAACATGGATCAAATGAAGAATTAAAAAATAATAATTGAGTTGTTAGACAGGTGGCATATTCATTGATGCCAGAAAGCTTTTATGCTAGAAAATAAAATTGACAGCTATTGCCTTCTTCATGACCACTTTAAATTATTACAGATATTTTGACATTTGCAGAAAGTGCTAATGAGACCAGCCATGAATCTAAACTTTATATATCTGACCCTTCCTGAAATAACCATTTATATTCAATATTTTGGGAGGTACAAGGGCTAAGTAGTTTGGCTTATGATATTAAATATCAGCTAAACCATACACAGCAGTCTCCTATTTCATGTCTACCCTGAAGCGTATAAGTAGAGGTAGGTTTAATGTTTCTTTTGCAATGGAGCACCACAGTCTTTCTCTTACTCCATAGTTAGCACCATGTTGTCAACAATTCAAAAGAGTTCACTGGACTGAAAGCACTAAATTTTAAATAGTATTTACCCTTGGGCTTGTTTTCTTCTCCATCCCAGAACCCTGTATTCAAGGGAGCCCATTAGCCAGCATCTTCCCTGGCACCAGTAGAGCAGGATAACTTTAATAGTGTTGTGGTTTAACCCTAGCTAGCAGCCAAGCCCCACACAGACGCTCCCTCACACCACCTCCAGTGAAATTGGAGAGAGAATCAGAAAGGTAAAAAAACCCATCACCTGAGACAAAGACAGTTTAATAGGAAAAGTAAAAGCCATGCACACAAAGGAAAGCAAGGAATGAATTCCCAGCTTCCCAAGGGCAGGCGGGTGTCCAGCCATCCCCAGGAGAGCAGGGCCCCATCACACCTAGAAGTGACTTGGGAAGACAAATGCCAGCACTGCAAGCATTCTCCCCTTCCTCCTTCTTCTCCCACCTTATACACCAAGCATGATGTTCCATGGTCTGGAATGTCCCTGTGGGCAGCTGGGGTCGCTGTCCCAGCTGTGTCTCCTCCCAAGCTCCCCCAGCCCCTCCCCTGCCTGGCAGCACAAGTTTCAGAAAAGGCCTTGGCTCTGTGTACGCCCTGCTCAGCAATAACAGAAAAACATCTCCACATCAACATCACTGTGTTCAGCACAAATCCAAAACACAGCCCTGTACCAGCCACTGTGAAGAATATTAACTATACACCAGCTGAAACCAGCACATTGTGGTAACCCCACAAAACAGAAAGAGCCCTTGTTACCTTATCCTCTTTCAGTCTCTTCACCAAAAAGAAAGCATTCTGACATTTGACTTCTTTTCTATCTGCCCATAGCATAAAAAGAGAAATATCCCTAAGGAAATGCTCTATCTTCCATGAGCCCCTTCAGTCTCAATGTTTCACTTTGGCCATCTAAAAAGTATATTAATTAAAAAATAAAAAAAAAAAAAAATTCTGTCTTCAAAAATTAACAGCTTCCTTTTTCTCTTTAAGGGATGAAAATGGTACAATCATACAAAAGATTGATGTAGTACAGATTTACATGGCTCTGCTAAAAGTATTTTACATATATGTACTTGTTAAATTAAAAGTAAATTGCAAAATGTTGAAGCATAGGATTTACTTTTACAGTATAATTAAACTTAGATATCAAATATTTACAAGAAGCATATTAGAAACACATGTAGAAATTGAAATGTGCAACATTCCTTATAAAGTATCTTAGCAAAATTTGCTTTGCACACTATCAGCAGTTTAAGTAATTGCAAATAAAATGGTAATTTTGTCATTTGGAAAATTAGGTATCCTCCTGATAATGGTAAAAAAAAAAAAAAAAAAAAAATTAAATTCTAACTGAACATACAATAAAGTCAAATTACAAATAACTTTATCTTTTCCAAAGAAAGGTGAAATGATAATGTATTTCTATACTCTGATAAGGGATTTTTGTGTGCCAAGATGCAAAATCACAATGACTAAAAAAATGAAAAGAAATCATTTAAAATAGCTTTAACAATTTTTTAAGTACACAAGTATAGCATGATATTAATTTAAAATATAAATTTTGAATTTTTTTCTGTGCTTTTGCATCTTACATGGAGCAAGGTGCTTAAAGATTGAAATTTAAAATGTCTTGGTACATATCTTCAGGAAAACTTCCATTGATTTGTAATGTTCTGTATCAGTATGTCAGCTTCATTTCAATACTGTGTGAAAAAGCAATATGTGAAATGTATACTTGGAGAAGTATTTTAAGTCAGCATTTTGGTTTTCTTGCAAATTGCAGTTCAGCAATAGCACTTTGAATCTGAAGGTATTTTGTGAACAAGTTTTTGTAATATTTAATTTTCATAAAAACTTTGACATTACCAATCAAAAGAAAGGTGACCCTGCATGCTATCTCTTGCATAAACTGCAATATCGATTATCTCTAGTTAGTTTTGGATTCACTGAGAGTGTACATTACACTGCTTTGTTCACAAAATTTATTTCCTAATTCTCCTTGCCTCAAAATTAATGCTTTTTGTAAATTAAAATAACACCAGTAGAAGAAGGAAGTCATGGTGCTCTTTAAAAACAAAGTACTGAATTTAAAATCGTTGTGATAGCTATAACAAAACATATATGATATTGGTTTAAGTCTTTCAAATACACATTAAAATGGAAAAATCTCACAGTTTAAAGATCTACTTCTGTTCTAAGTCAATATGGTGAACTCAACTAATGCTGCTATAATGAATTTATATCAAGGTGGGCTGAAACATATAGTATATTACAGAAAATATTGAAGATAATGAAAGATAAATTCTATTTCCAAAAATTATTAGTGTTTATGATGAGTATTCATCATGATTAAGATAATATTATCAGTTTATTATGAGTGTTCTCCATAATACTGAAGAAAATGGAAGTTCTGAGTGAAAATCTTAGATCAAAATATAGCTATACATCTTCCAGAGACATGGCTCAACAGCGTACTGAGAGTTCGACACACTATATGCCACAGCAGTCACTCATTCTACATTTTCCTCAATACAGTTTTCTTTGGAAAACAAACTGTTTATCACCTCTTAAACAATCTTTTAACTGTTCAAAGAAACAGAGACAAACTGGTACAGTGCTGGTTTCTCACACACTTGTGTCTAGTTGTCTGCACTTGAAAAGAAAAAACAGAAAAACATATCGTGGACTTAACCCACATACACAGGTAAGTATTTTCTAGCTTTTGACAATCATTCAGGAAACAGCAACCTGAGATAATATGCTGCATGTGTAATGCTGACATTTTACTCTTAAAATAGTGATGTCAATTAAGAGTATAAATGCATTGGGAAGCGGCAAAAAGAGCATATAACTATTATACACTATTTTGACAAGATTCTAAAAAAAAAAAAAAAGCAATATTTTATTATACAATGACATGAATTAGGGATAAAATAAACCAATATTTATAAATAATACAGAATCTGGATGATATATGGTAATGATAACATTGAGATCTGTGAGATGGCTTAAAATACTTTTCTTGTATTAGTTACCATAAGGCCACATGCTGAAACATTTTCTTGTATGAGACACTAGCAATTTTCTATTGAAATATACAATATCTTGACATTAGATAGTCCCAGAACACCCATAAGGAAAAGGAATGTTGTTTCCTTGCTCTGAAAAAAAAAAAAAGATGTTATCTTAGCAGAGGAAAATGGAAATTATGCAACAGCAGTTTTCAATCAGTGCAAAACCAGAATTTCTGCTCATGCTGTTCCTCTGGGCTTAATTTCTAAAATCTTGGCTGAGATTTTAAATATATTGAGATAATTTATTTTTCAGATATGCAGCACTAAAGATTAGGTGTGCAACTTATTCAATCTTCACTCCTAAGAGGCTTCTTCTTTAGACCCTAAATGTGTCTTTTTGTTGACTAAAATGGTTGAACTTGCATGTGATACAATATGTGAGCTTTAAGCTCATAAAGCTCTCATTTTGTAACATGAGGATAATATGTCCTGAGAAAAGTAGGCATTGTTCAGAAGCAAAGATCACTATTGAAGAGGAAACATGGTTTGTTTCTTGATGGCTGTGTATTTGTAAAATTTTTGCTATTGCCTAACTTGTCTGCACAGTTTTGTCATAAATAATAGTGTCATATATTTAAGGAAAACATGTTACCAAACACAAAGAAATTATCTTTGTTCATTGACCTTGAAAATTAAGTAGAGAATTGCTCACATTGTTTAAGTGCCACAGTACATCTAAAGCAAGTATCCAACCCCAATTGGACCACTGAGCTTGAGTGCATTAGGTGTCTGGGATCTTTTACAATAAATAGTTATAAAATCAACAATGTGTATATGGCAAGTGAAGAACTAGAAGACATAGTACAAGAATAAATAATACTTTTATTTCTATATAGAACTTTGCTGTAAGATTGTAGACTGTATATTAAGGTATAGCTGTTCATTTAATTTTCAGAATCTGAGAGTTTTGTTTTTGTAGTTGCTTCTTTCCTGAACATAACATTTAATTGCACAGCAATTGCTCTTGAAAGACTGAAGAGACAGGTTGCCCACAAAATGAGAAATTTGAATTCCCAAACTTTTTCTTTTTTGAGTTTACAGCTTTCACACTCTCCTAAAAGGTGGTAAACATATTAGCCAAGGCAGGTTTTCCTTTGTTGTGCAAATAAGATAGCTAAAATAAGACCACACACTTCTAACACTTATAATACTTTTTAAAAATCAGAGAAGACAGATAGTGGCAGTGTTTATACTAAAAATATTATCTTCTTTTCTACTGAAAATAAGCCATTGTGAACTCAAGAATAAAAGGGGAATGAGGCCAGCCAGAGAACAAATACCTAAGCAGGCATTCAAGGAGAAGACTAGAGAAGTCTCTTACTTTTTTTTTTTTTTTTTTTTTTTTTTTTTTTTTTTTTTTTATCACAAGAATATA
>VWZN01009120.1:0-40650 GCA_013396955.1 Regulus satrapa
AGCAAATAAATAGTGACCTTTGTCAGTGTTTCCTGTTGGGTGAAATCATCACCTTGTATTGTCACTATAGTCTTTTATAAAGATGACCTATGCCTGCAGTATCTGAATTATTTTAAATGTATCCTGATGATGTTCAGAGCATATTTGAGTCCACAGATGCCTCTTGAATAATCTTGTTTTTCCAGCAAGAGGGAAGATACTGACAAATACTAAGACAAAGGAGATCCAGAATTAGATGCATATTTATATACACTGCTCAAATTCATAATTTGTTTATAATGATTTCCTCAAGCTGAAGGACTATCTAGTACATAGAGCTTTTCAGTTGGTTGTTTCCCAGTGGATGAAAGGAAAAAAATTAAGGAGAGTCATAGACTGCTGAAATGGTTGTCTTTTGCTTTTTACAGTATTAACTTTGAAGCACATTGTCCATAGAACAAATATATTACCACGTTTTTAGTCTCTTCCACTCCTCCAAAAAATAAGATATAAAACCTGGGTCTAGGATTGTAGACTGTGATGCTTTAGATCCAAGGTTTTTTTAAAAAACAAAGAATAGAAAGGAGGAAGTAAGTAGGCTGGCAAAATTCAGTTCACAAAAGGCCAGGCAATTTCACTTTTCTTCCCAGCTGCATCATCATCAGAGTCTGGCTGTACAAAAACAATGTTTTGTGTGTCCTAACCTGGCTGTGAAGTGTATACAATAGCACTCCTTTTTGCAACATGCCAAAGGAGATGCCATGAGATGTAAACAGTGAAGTACTTGGAGATAGCTGGACAGAAGACAAAGGTAAAAAGTGAAGTACAAAGACACCACAGGTTTTGTTTTTTAATTATGTATCAAATGGTAATTTTTCCTATATATAATTTTTTCCTTTTCTCTTCCCCTCAAACCACTACAAGGTTTTGGAAGAGGAAGGATTGCTCTGTCCCAGACAAATGTCTTGAGAAGCTTGGAACAGGAAGAGCCATTTGATCTTTCCCAGAAAAGCCAAGGGAAGGGAATCTCATTTCATTCTGATGGTGAGAGTGCCAAGGGAAGCTCATGCCAGGAAGAAGAAGAAGACAACTGCTATGAGGCAGAGCGATACAGCCCTGCCGCATACCATCATGATGACAACAAGCTGTACATGGCTCAAGATCTCTCTGGCAAACCTGAGTGCATGATGAAGGACTTCAGGGAGTCCTACTGCAGTGAGAAGGAAGAGGTGTTAAGTGAGGGAGGACTGGGGAAGAGAATAGGAAATTCAGACAAAGAGGAGAGGTGTGAAGAGGGAGAGCTTGCGAACAGCAAAGAACATCTCAGCTTTAGATCCTTTGAAAAGGCCAGACTTGGTCACTCTCTCTCTGATTACTTGTATTTCAAGCACAGGAACAAGAGTTTGAAAGAATTGCTGGAAAGAAAAATGGAAAAACAAACTATGCTTATAGGCATTTAAAATGGACATTTTAAAACAGCTGGAAAATGGTAACCAGATAGATCTTAACATTAATTGTAAGCTACTAAAGCCTGGAAGTCTGTAGTAGTATTTAGAAATAAATAAGCCAAATTATCAAAAAAGAATTTAGGGTAAACCACATACATTACAAGATTAAAGCAGCTCGAGGTCACCAAGAAATGCAATAGATATTGAAAAAAATAACACTTTTATATTTATCCATTAAATGTATAACAGACAATGGGTTGGGTACAGGAATTTACTTCCTATTATATGGGGATAGATACTTACAAGCAATTTTCTACTTAGCAGAAGCAACATACTTTAGCATCTGATTTATTATCTGACTAAATATATATGAACACTTCTAACCATATGCCTCAAAAATATCTGAAAATATGAAGTATTTCATGTTATAAGTCAGAGTACTATTAAACATGGCATGCATGAAAATGCTGTCAACATTCAGAACTAACACAGTCCAAATACTTTGATTTGCTGAAGTGACTCTTAGTTCAACTACTTGCAATGAGAAATGGGAAACAAATTAATAAGAAATTCTAATGTCTTGGGAGGCAGTAAATGACAGTTCTGTAAGGCTTTGGAAGGACTGGAATTTATTTAATTTTATTTATGAAAACTAGTAATCTGGCACAAGGAATGTTTGTGCTTTCAGCTGGTATGGGAGTACTCAGAAACTCTTGAAGTGAAATAGCATAGATTCTGTTGGCATTTTGTTCTACTGCCTGCTTAGACCAGTACATTTACTGGGCAACGTCAGCATGCAGCATTCACAATCTTGCCATAGTTACACATAACACAGTATGAGTAATTTTATTGAAAAAATTATGCGGCTTTACCATTTATCTCTTCAGTTTATCATGATTAGTAAGAGTCATTTTGAAATACACAGTTCTGATCAATTTTTGTTTCAGACAGTAAAAATCACCCTTACAGAACGAGCAGTACCTCACAGAGGAAAACCTTCATCTTATTGGGGTCAGACATCTTCTCTTATTAAACCCATCTTGAACAGTAAGCTGCAGGTCTTTCAGACAAATTTCCCTCGTGCTGTTTTTACAGAGTCAAACTTAGCTTTTCATCCCCTTATTTCCATACAATTATAACTTAATAACAAAAATGAAAAAAGCATATTACCTTAAACTTTTCATTAATTGCATGAATACTTTGAACAGCATATTAGTTCCTGCATCTTCAAGAGAGACGGAAAGCAGCCCTGCACCATCCTATTGCTTACATGGAAATAAAAATTTAATTAATCATAAAATTTATCCTATACCTTTGGACATCCCAGCTCAAAAGTTTAAATCCATATATATGGTACATCTTTTCCGAATATTGCTACCTGCTTCACTTACCTGCCAAGTTCTTGATTTGAAATCCATTGCAATCATGCTCTTCATATAGCAAGTTATAATTAAATATAGTAATCTACTTATGGCTTGCTAAAACAAGTCATGTAGCTGCAGCTCTCTGACCCTGTAAGAAAACACACACCTTTCAAATTAATGATCCTCATGCCTACCAGTTAATCAGCATTCCCACAGCAAAGTCGTTATTCCTCATATAAAACTGGATTTGCATGGTCCAAGGCTGCAGGAAGTGTTTTCCGTTTTCATGGCATAACACATGCAGAAATTCATGCAGAAAAAGCTGTTCATAGAAGAAAGAGTAACATCCAACTGACTCTTCTAAATTAACTCTATGTCTGATGTGCATATTTTTTAAAATAAATATGTTATATGAAATTGAACTGGAAGGTAGGTCACTTTAAACCTAGAATTTAAAAACTCCTTAAAAGTGAGTTGTATTTTAGAGGTACATAATCTGTTTCTTCAGGGATTAACTGTTCTGTCATAAACATTCATCTTCCATCCTTTAGCTGTAAGACAATGCCTATTGAAAAAGGAGCCATCTTTCTTGTGAGGAAGACATTGTGGTCCAGCAAAAAAATTAGAAAATTTTTAGAATAATCAGTGTAACTGTATTCTTTCTTATAGAGGAAATTATCAGGTAGAAATTCAGCATGGTCTAGCAGATGGTCCCTCAGTAATGGGAGTAACTCCTTTAATTAATTTCTTGACACTAGCTTGTCTCTACCAGACAAAAGCTCCCATTTGAGCATGCATACAGCCAAGAGCTGGGGGTTGCTTAGAAATGTCTCCTTCTTGGTGGTGTAGTTTCCAGCTGTGCATAGCTCAAGATCAGTCCTCTCTGCCTTTCAGATGCATTAGTTCCCATGGTAAAAAGTAAAGTGAGGAATCAGGAATCTCTTCGCAATTTCTGGAAAGGTGATCAGACAGGTGGGTGGAATTTGTCAAGTCCTTCCCTCATGTGGTGTGTAAAGCAGGAAAGTACACAGCCTTTCTATTGCAAAGTATTTTCTATTAGTTAGAGAGTTCTGAGGGACCTCTAGTCCTTATCAAGAAAGAAACAAAGTATTATATATCAAGCCCAGTCCAGACAAATGGAGCAAAGGAGATACTTTCAGCAGAGTTCAGCTCCCAGCCACTAGTATCGAGGATGTACTCTGTCTGGGCTTCAGCAAAGCCTTTGATACTATCCTCCATGGCATTCTCCTGGAAAAGCTGGGAGGTCTTGGCTTGGGCAGATGAACTCTTCGCTTGGGTAAAAACTTGGCTGTATGGCTGGGCTCAGAGAATGGTGGCTAATGGAGTTAACTGCAGTTGGCAGACAGTCACCAGTGGTGTTTCCCAAGGCTCATTACTGGGCCCAGCCCTGTTTAATATCTTTATTAATCATCTGGACGAGAGGATGTACTGCTCCTTCAGGCACTTTGCAGGTGACAGCAAGCAGGGTGGAAGTGCTGACCTGCTGGAGGTCGGGCAAGCTCTGCAGAGGGATCTGGACAGGCTGGATCAATGGGCCCAGGCCAGTGGCGTGAGGCTCAACAAGGCCCTGTGGTGGGTCCTGCCCTGGGTCACAACGAGCCCAGGCAGTGCCACAGGCTGGGGCAGAGGGGCTGGAAAGCTGCCCAGGGGAAAAGGAGCTGGGGGTGCTGGTGACAGCAGCTGAGCAGGAGCCAGCAGTGCCCAGGTGGCCAAGAAGGCCAGTGGCATCCTGGCCTGGACCAGCAGTAGTGTGGCCAGCAGGAGCAGGACAGGGATTGTCCCCTGTACTCAGCACTGGGGAGGCCACACCTCAAATCCTGTGTTCAGTTTTGGGCCTTTCACTCCAAGAAAGTCACGGAGCTGCTGGAGCACGTCCAGAGAAAGGCAACAAGCCAGATAACATCCCACTTAGAATAGTTGACCAGGTAGTGATTGGTCAAAGGCTGGACTTCATTATTTTAGATGTCTTTTCTTACCTAAATGCTTCTGTGATTATATGATTCTGCAATTGCAAAAACTATGTGTACTGAAAGCATGCGGTTCAGAGTTTCCTCACTGACCATGAAAGAGAATGTGCCAGATGTGTCCTTAGGAAAGGAAACCACTGCAGACAGTTCTGGGTTGTCTAAATGGTTATTCCAATCTCCTTCAACCACACTCACTGCAGTCAATATCCCTATTTCTACAGCTGCAGTTCTGTTCAGGAGCAGAAGCACCTGACAAGCACATACAGACAAGTGGAAAAGATTCCCAGAATGGCAATACTATTTGCAAGAAATTAATAATGTGAACCCCTCTTCATCACATTTTTCTTGTAAATAAAATATTTGTTCACAATGAAACTTTGAGATTCTGCCCAGCTACAAAGTCACACTACGGTAATTCTCAAACACACAAGTTTAATTCATGTTCAATTAGTAAAAAATGAATTTTAAACTGTAAATTATCAATAAGAGAAATTAAAAATAAAATTCTTACTGAGGTAAGAAGGCAGTGCCAAGAGACCCAAGCAAAGTGGTTAGGAGATGACAGTCATCTCTACTGTAGAACATAATGCAAATGGATCTAAGACACTTGTTACAAAGACGCCTCAAGGGACAAATTAAAAGTGAAATAACAGCCTTCATTGTGAAGCACCTTGCATTTCAAACATAAGTTATTTTCACACTATTTACATTGGCACTGCTTTGGGAACAGACAGTAACAGCCTTTGCTTTTTAATAGCTTTGAAAATGCTTTATAGAAATTTGCTCTCATAATGAAGCTATTTCCCATTTGTAATTTTCAAGGGATTAGCTTCCTTATTTTGCCTTGTGTAGAGGCTCAGAAGTCCAATAGAGACATTGCCTGTGTCCTGGACTTTGGGGGATATATTTTCTTCTTTTTCTCTTCCCTAATGTGAGTTTATCTATTGTCTTCTTGCTATATTGTGGAAAAAAAAAATCTTATCTTACTGCTTATCTTACTGTTACTTGGGTTTTCAATTTACAGGGACACATGAAACTAAACCCCAGACTCCAGCATCCCTAAATAAAAGCACATTTATATCATTTCACTGAATTGTTTATGCAGCCTTGTTTCATCCTTTCAGAGAGCATTACAGAAAATAGGAGTGGCTACAAATTTGCACAGCTGAGATGCTTCCAGAAGTTAGGTTGAGGAAAGATAAATTTGCCCTACCATGAGTCTGGGCAAATGAAGGCATGTGGTTTGTTAAGTTAGAGGCTTTTCTGATGTTAAGGGTAGCAGGGAGAGTTCTACAAGACACTTTGGAGCACAGAGTAGGTGGAGGAAAAACCAAAGACTGGACTAGTAAACTTTAAGTGTGAAGTTAGGCAACATATTTACAGGGAAAGCAAAGTTGTACGTGACCTTGGAACAAGGAGTTTTCAGTCTGGCCACAAGGACTCAGCCATCCCCTTCTGAAACTGCATTTTCCTGGCTGCCAGACAGCCTTCAGTTTGTGACAGCAAAGACAGGTGCTCTCTGTTCAGAAGCTCAAAGGTTAAAATACTTTATGATAATATGATAATTAAAGTTTATCCTGTCATGTTTCCTGTAAAACAAGTTACTGGAAAGACCAAGTAATGCTACTGCACCCATCTTTTTAGAACTCTGTGTTTGTCTACTACCTATTCTTTGATTTCTCTCTTCATATGGTGCTGCTGGACTCTGCTGTTTTGAGTGTACAGTTAAGAAGTAATATAAGTACTGTATTTATTATTCCTAGAAGTTTTAATAATGATTAACAGTTTTGAAAATGTCATGTCTGCTTAGCTGAACAAGATGTAACAGAGCTAACATTTTGTACTCCTAACAGATTTTGCAAATATGCAAATGTGTTGCATATTTATTTCATGTAGAACATCAAGTTCCTATTTAAAGCCACAGTTCATGAAGTGAACCAACTACATGTGGATCTTTAGTTTCTGGCTTTCTATTTCAATAGTAAAAGCATGTATGATGTATTGTATTAATTTAAGCAAATAAATATGTAGTGGAGAAGCTTCTGTTCTGTGTATTGAAATGGATATGGAGTTCTTGGTATTCTAGGTATTTTATATGGCAAATACATACAAGGTCATCCTTCACTAAGCACCACAAAAGAGTGATTCTTGTAAAAGGAAGGCTAAGTCAGTGATGGAGGACTAGTTAGAAGACAAGAGCAGAAGAGCTGCCAGGTCCTCTAAGGCAGAGAGATCTTTTTATTATCACAGACTACATGGAGAACATAAAAAATGCTCTGGAGTGACTATGGTATTTTTCAGCTTGGCTTCAGACAAGCTAAAGGAGAAAGATCTTTTTCTTAGATGTTTTTCAAAGAGTGGCATCATGTAAAAAGAGAGGGGAAAACCAGATGTATTGCAAGATGGAAGTTAAGAAAATAGAAGAAAAAAAGAAAAAGAAAAAAAAAGAAAAAAGAATAAAGAAAAAAAGAAAAAGTTTAAGGAATAAGCAGAAAATTGGAATAAGAGACTTAATATTACTTTTTCTAAAGGAAAAGTCAATTTTAAATACTAATTAACCTCTTGAATTTGTTTGTTTGGATGAGATCCCGATGGAATTAGCATCTTCAGGCTTCACAGAGAGCATGTCAAGCGTTTTGGGCATCAAGAAAGCAACTGGAATGTTTGCTATAACTCAAATAATAACAAAGATAGAGATTCTGTTTCTAACTCTAATTCTCAGTGGTATATGCCTTAAAAAATTAAAGATGGCTTATGCAAACACTAGGAATACTTGCTGGAGGCTAAAAAACCTAGATCTAAGCCTTTGTTTTCTTCTCTTTTTTATTTTGCTTTATTTTATTTTTCCCCCCCTTGATGCTTTGATGATAGGTGACAACTACTATTAGAATTATTGACAACCTCTACATGAGGAGGATGAGGATATGTTGGAGAGTGACCTAGTTCATTCCCATATGACTCTGTACCAGTGAATCTCAAAGTTTCTCCTTTGTCAGTCACAAAAAAAAGTGACCTAGAAAATTACATGTTTGGTATTTTTTCTCTTCAATTCAAAATTTTCTTCTTTAACTTAAGTTGAATGTTCCCGTAAGTTTTCACTTACATTTCAAACTATCAGAAATCAAGTAGAAGAGAAAGAGAGCCTCTCAAATGCTCCTGGGGGCATTTCTGTGACAGTAGTAACATGTCAAAAGGCCCAGAGTATCTAAAGGTATGGAGACAGCCAAATTAATACACTACCTCTTACCAAATTTGTCCCATTAATACACTCTTAGGCTTATGTAGTGTGATATGGATAAATGTATTTGTCCTCTAGTTCATAAAGTGAAAATCTGATTTAAAACCACATGCAGAATGTCAGTAATTTCAGCATTTCCTAATGATGAAACACACTTTATACACGCTTTATATTATATATTTATATTATAATGTGTGATATGATGGTGTATGCCATATGATGAATCATGTGGCATATATTTTTCTAATCACCTGTAATGAAAGTACAGCTGAACAAAGAACAGATACATTATGAATAAGTCTTCTGGTGTCCTTTCATTTTGATTACCCTCTCTGAAAAAACACTTTACATCTATCCCATCATAGAAATGATTTAATTTAGGTGATGCCAGACTTTACTGAATTATTTCCTGTACTGACGCACTTCTTGTAGTGGGAACACCTTATTCAAAAGACCTCTATCAATTTACATCAGTAGAAAAGGTTAACTTGCATTTTTGGAGTTGGGATTCTCTGATTGTACTGCACTTATTTTCAGTACTTAAATCTCTTACACTTCTGAATGGAAAATCACTGAGGAATAAATTATGTTCAAGACACTAATTAGCCAATGAACAATTGGGTTGCAGTAAAACTGATCAAAATTTTTATTGAGTAAAAATGATGGAGTTGTGTGAAAACTAGATAGGTATTTCTACCTTGTGGAAAACTATTATGAAATTCATGGAGATAGGAACTGTCTAAAAATGTCAGAGAAGGTGTCACATAATGTCTCTTAAAGAAATACAGTTATACAAGTGGCAGATATAAAGAAGAATATTTATTGATACAGAATGATATGTTGCATGGGAATTCTGCAAGTTGATTTCTTCATTACAGAATTTCTGCTACAAATTATAGGACTTTTCTTGATACAGGAAATCATGGTCTTTTCTATTTGTTTCAAAGCTCAGGATGATTTTTCATAATCAGGTTATAAAGTTAACCAGCTACATAAATGTAATGACAACAGACAGCAGTGGTTCAGTGTTGCTGTGAAGAAAGTTACACTAAAATTGGAACAGTATTATGCCTAGTACATCTATTCTGGAGGCCTGCGAGAGCAGCACCAAGATCAGACAGGTCCAAAATTAGGCCAACATAGGCCTGATAACCATGCATGCAGACCCTGCCTGGAAGTTTGATCTTACTTTCGTGGGAAGCATTAAAAGCCATTCCCTAATGAGAGTTTTTATTAATGCTACTACATAGCAGGTTCTACAGCGATTGTATGAGGCAGACTTTGCATGAACAGTCAAGACTGGACACCAGCAAAACTAATTCCACTGAAATATTTCCTGCAGAAATGTCTGGGGTTGCTCACAACCGCACTGGCTCATACATGTTTGTACCAGTGCTCTGTGGGAGGAACCACCCCCAGCCATCTGGCAGAATGGATCATGAGGGAACGCTGTGCAAATGTCACCCGTTATACTGCAGCTACTTCATTTTAAATGTATTATCCCCAGGTTAAACAAACCTGCCTAATTTCACTCTGAAGGGGATGAGACATGCTTGTGCTGTCTGTTCTTTTGTAACATGCAGCTGTAAGACAGAAATATTTTGAATAGTTGGATCCATTTCACTAATGAACATCTGATGAAGACATGCACTAGCATTGCTGATTTCAGCAGTGACATCAGTGGTCCTCCTACATGATTGTACTAGCATAAAACCACACCACTACAAATTCCTTTTGGATACTTACAGATTTATTTTATTCTAGGGCTTCAGTTGTGCCTTTTTAGGCTTTCATGTAGACTAATTTTTTTTGTGTAGATCCTGTTATGCATAAAGAGGAGAGTGAAAGATTATTTGCATGTGTTTTTCACAGATAATGGTAAAATAGCAAAATGCAATTTCTTATTCTTCTGTTCTTTTTTAATTAAAAATAAGTTTTTTCGCTTTTCATTTTACTTGTTCCCATTAATTCCTTAGGACCCTAGTGCTTAGACTACCAATCACGTTTCTACAAAGAATTCTAAGATGTCAGGAAGATCTCTGAGAACACTGCTGCAGAGCCATTTCTATCATTTTCTTATGAAATGCTTGAAAGAAAAAAAAATACTGCCCAGTGTGATGGATGAGCAGACAGAATGACTGGCATTGGTGCATTTACCATTTTCAAGAAACAATACTGTAAGTGCAGTACAGTACTCCTTGCTGTCATAAGTCTTAAGCAAAATGAAGATTTAATCAATTTTATATTACATTTAATGAATTTTAGACTAATTTTAAAAACAGTTTCACTTTTCAGGTTACAGAGTGAGTATGTGAGTAAGAGCACACAGTCAGAACATACAGATTTGCATGGTGCAGTCAAAATTGTTAATCTCACTTTTATTTTTAGATCTCATGAATTAACAGTCCAGTCAGCCAGAGTATATTTATAATGCATCAATTTCCATATTTGAAAATTTTCAAAGACAAATGAAAACACAAATCCCTTTGGATTGACAGTAAACATAAAATCCTGCAATCAGATTATGAGGAGTGGTCTTATCCTGCTCCTATCATTCTGAAGCAGCAGCTTTATAAAGCAGCACAGTCAGCAAACCTACACTTGCTTATGTGTCTTCTATGTGGATTTGTTGTACAGTTAGAGATCTGTTTGCCAAAAATTATCTGCCACCATCTGTGGAAGTGCCCAGGCAGAAAGGGTCCTGGGGGTACTGTTCTACAGCTGACTGAAAACGAGCCAGCAGTGTGCCCTGGTGGCCAAGAAGGTCGGGGCATCCTGGCCTGTGTCAGGAATGGTGTGGCCAGCAGGAGCAGGGAGGTCATTCTTGCCCTGTCCTGGCACTGGTGAGGCCACACCTNTGCCCGGAGAGGTGTTGAAGTACCATCCCTTGGTGTGTTTAAAATAAGACTGGTTGTGGTGCTTGATGCCATGGTTTAGCTGAGGTGTTAGCATGGGCTAAACTGAATTATGCTGAAAGTCTCTTCCAATCTAATGATTCTGTGATTCTCTTTTCTGCAGCTCATGCACCTCAGTTCCAGTGTTATCTAAAGGAGAGGAGCAGTTGCTTGTGCATCAAAAAATTTCTGGTTTGATTTTTTTGTTTTCAAGCATCTTCAACTTTTCACCTTAAAATCTTTTCCCAAAAAGCCATGAATCATACAAAAAGAGTTTTAGGGGAGCAGGGAAAACAGCATCATAATTTTGGAGGTCTACTTTGTCTATTGGTCTACCAATAATTTCATAACAGATAGTTTAATAACCAATAATTTAATCTTACCAATATTAAATGCCTTCCAAACTTCCAAACAAAATTTCTTTTGCTTTAGATCTGCTTTATGTTGTTATGAAGACAAGACCTAGTTACCCAGCTAGCAGAAAGCATCCTATGCTGTTCAAACCTGGAAGACCTCCAAAACCATTTAACTAAATATGTAGCTTTTCAAGACTTTGCATCTTTTCTTTGGTATATTGTACCCTCTCAGTTCTGACCTTCCTGCTGCTTTTTTTATTCAGTTACACAGGAGGATGCCTGGAGGCAAGGCTATCAGAAGAGCCACATCTCCCTCACTCTATAGCCCTATCCTCTCCATCCAAGCAGCAGACTGCATTTTACAGGCAGAGCAAAACCTCTTCATCTTGGTCTTGTGGGGTATAAGCCATTGCAGTCAGGTTTGTGGGAGATGTTAAGCTTTTCCCCACTGTGACAGAGGGTCACAAGCTTCAGACCCTGTGGCTCCCAAGGAGAAAGTGGTCAGGGTTGCCCTTTAGCACACAGCAAAATTGGGGTCAGCCTTGCTCTAGGGAAAAAAAGGATTGGAAAAGTGTTAAAGAAAGAACACACATTTGTATGTGACTACCATGAGTCAACACATAATCTATCCCATAAAGCTCAGTCCTAGTGGATTCAAGAGACAGGGTCTTGATTAGACCCATTTTGTACAGTGGCTGGAATTATTTTAGGAAACATGCCTTTCAGGACAATATGGACACACTCAGGAGCAGTCATTTAGGTTGAAAACCAGCCCCATAACTGAGTCAGGGGAGAAAAAAGCAGCCATAACTGAGACACAACTGTGTATTTCACTTCTTCTAGCTCCTCCCTTCCCTTAGCTCTACTTCCGTTTTCTCAGGTCCTTCACCACTGCAGGCTACAAGCCATGCTCATAACACCTTCAGCAACCATCTGACATGGATACCCAGTCATTGTGCTCCTTTTCTCATTTTACTGCTATGGATTTCCAACATCTGTAAAGCAAACATACCACACCCCCAGATTTAGCTCCAAGCTCTGGGGAAACAGCATTTCTTCCCTTCAGCCCTCCTGAGTGCCTCTCTCCATCTTGCTGCTCCCTCAGCAAGGTGACTGACCAATCTTCCTCACTGAGTGTGTGAGCTCTCCTGGTTTCCATGCTGATGGACACATTTGAACCAATTTCTTCTCCACCTCCTCACACCTTTATTTCTACCACTCTCTTTGTGCTTGACTTTACAACCTGAATACCATCCTTTTGGGGTATATGTTTAGTTGTTATGTAGCTCTCCTTTGTGAGGGGAGGAATAGCGTCACTTGCCTCAAGTGCCATTAGCTGGCATTGAGCTGGCACTATTGGAACATCCTCTTAACGAGTGGGAAGCTGAAAGCGGTTATGTTAGTCAGACTGTAAGATCAAATACAGAGCAAAACTGCATGCTGCTCCAAAGTGTGTTAAGGTCCACTGTGTGAGAAAGTAAGAGTAGCTTGATATTGTGGTGGATGGGATTCCACTACCCCCATGTCTAAATGCAAATTTTATTCTCTTGTCTTCAGGCATTTTATTAATGTTGCTTTTTAAAGGGTAAATTTTAAAACCATGATCTATGAGGAAGTTTAATTGACTTTCAGAACTAACTTTACCACAAGCCAACTGTAATGCATGTGAGAACAAAGAGGACATCATGGAGACAGTTCAGCATACTTGAACAGAATCTCAGGTCTGCCTCCTTTAATGCAGCAGATTGGGCCTGATAGCCAGAACTGTGGTCACCTCATCCAGCAACAGTGGTGACACCAATACCAGCCTGACCTCTTTGTCCCTAGGCAAGGCATGCAGGCAGAACTTACAGGACACCCCACAGCTCAGATGGAAAATAGCTTTAACTCTCAGCTGAGGCTGCTATCTGCAGCTTACATTTTCAGCCCATAGCGAGGAAGGGATGTACCTAAAACAGGTGTCAGTAGACCTTTCAACTTTGAATGTCTGACCAGCTGCCAGTTGTGTATTTACAATAGAAGATAAAATAAGGATTCTGTCAGCCGAACTTCCTTTGCTCTCTCTTCCTTCTCCCATGGCTGAGCAGACTCTGATCTGAAATGCTCCTATGCTGGTGTCTGGATAGACAACATTACCCTGGTAAAGTGTAAACCTGACCCAGTTTGACTTGGCTGTTCAATTTTTAATGGCACACATCCAACTTGCTACCAGTTGGGCTATTCATGCTGCAATAGGAAGCAATCTTCCTGACATGCAAACTTCCTTCTTCTTTTGCCTGAGCAGCAGTGCAGTCAAAGATGCTGAGCTAGATAATGAACAATTTGACCCTATAAAATATGGGTCTTGACCCAAGGCTTTACTTCAGCTTTATTGTGCTAGCCAGCAGTAAAAACCCTATCATTACCCATGGCAAGTCAGAAAAGACAAAAATTAGTTATTGTGATAAAGAATCACTGTTGCAGCTCCTAGAGAAGCATTTACTCCATATTCAGATGTAAATTTGTGACCTGTAAATCCCTGGGGAAAATTGGACCATGAAAGATGGTAATTGAAACAGGAATTCAAGGTGCCACTGCAGAGTTTGATTACATTTATCTTGCTGGCTAGGAATACTAACCCAGCAGGAAGGCTTTGTGACTTGTTGGTTAAATTGGTTATATGAGATAATTTTCTTCCTCTTCTTTTCTGTCTTAATGGAAACTCCTAATCGTATTAAAGAAAAGCCTGCAATGGGTTTCACAAATGGATTTCACTAGTCTTGTCACTTCAGCTGATATACAGTATTATTCCTGGAGGACAGCAAGTTACAGAAAGAGTATCTGCTCTGTCTAAGAACATAATGACATCAATATAAGCCATGTGTCTCCAAGAGTCTCCTTAGATCCTTAAGGGGAAGGAGAAGTTTGGAACAGCAGCAGGAAAAAAATAGGGAGTCTTTATTTTAGTCTCCAACTGAAAAAAGAACCCCTGTTGCAGCCTATACCCTAACACTTATATTTTGTACTGTTCAATTGAGCAACTGGAAATTAAAGTCACTGATAAGAAAAAATTTAAGGAAATAAAACTTCAAATAATTTGAAGTTTGTAATAGCCAACTATGTGCTCTGTAGTGTACTCTCTACTTGCCTAAGCAGGAGAGACAGGAAATCCAGAACAGGAATGAAGAAAGAGTATTCATAGAAGAACATAATACTTATGGCAGAATAATTTTCCCTCCAACTTGCTTCATCACTGTTACCATGGTGGTTTTGAGCAAACACCCCATGGAAATCTTCCACCTCTTGCAGATAATTTCCACTAGTATCCACCAGTTTCCCAGAAAACTCAGAGGTGAATTAAGGCAAAGGATATTCTCACAAAGTTGCACAGTAGGATGTGGATCCACACGGGCTTAAAACAGCCCAGGCCAGTACCTAGATGTCTTCCTCAGGAATGAAGACTGTGCTAGCCAATCCCCTTGGTCAGTTCACAGACAACACCCAGCTGGGTGGGAGTGCTGACCTGCTGGAGGTCGGGCAGGCTCTGCAGAGGGATCTGGACAGGCTGGATCAATGGGCCAAGGCCAGTGGGGTGAGGCTCAACAAGGCCCCGTGCTGGGTCCTGCCCCTGGGTCACAACGAGCCCAGGCAGTGCCACAGGCTGGGGCAGAGGGGCTGGAATGCTGCCCAGGGGAAAAGGAGCTGGGGGTGCTGGTGACAGCAGCTGAGCATGAGCCAGCAGTGCCCAGGTGGCCAAGAAGGCCAATGGCGTCCTGGCCTGGACCAGCAGTAGTGTGGCCAGCAGGAGCAGGACAGGGATTGTCCCCTGTACTCAGCACTGGGGAGGCCATGCCTCAAATCCTGTGTTGAGTTTTGGGCCCCTCACTACAAGGAAAATGTTGAGATGATGAAGCACATCCAGAGAAGAGCAACAAAGCTGTTGAAAGGTTTGGAGCACCTGTAAAATCCTGTAAAGAGTGGTTGAAGGAGCTGGGACTGCTTAGACTGGACAAAAGGAAGCTCTGGAGATATTATTATTCTCTGCAATTACCTGAAAGGAGGCTGTAGCCAGATGGGGATCAGCTTCTTCTCCCAAATAATAGAATAACAGAAGAGGTAGTCAGGGGAAGGTTTAGATTGGGTATTATGAAAAACTTCTTCACAGGAAGGGTTGTCAAGAATGGACTAATCTGCACAGGAAGTGGTTGAGTCACTATCCCTGGAGGTGTGTAACAGATACGTAGATGTAGTACTGAGGGACATATTTTAGTGCTGGATTTGGCAGTGTTATAACTCAATGATCTTAAAGGTCTTTTCCAATATGGACTCTGTGATTCTATGCCTTTTTGGAGGCGTGCTTGATATCCCAGGGGAGCACTGCAGGGAGAGAAAGATACAGTGATATGTCCTGCTATTTATGTCAATGTGCAGAATGCATAGAGAAAAAAAAAAAGAAAAAAAAAAGGAAAAAAAAGTTTAATTTAGGTCCTTGAATTGCCTACTTTTTTCTGCCTAGGATAAATACTCAGTTGTAACTGTGGTAACTGTCCAAAAAAACTGAGTAGGAGAGTTTGAAAGGGCAGTGGATTTTAGAAAAGTGGTAGCTTTTAATTAAACATCAAGTACACTGTGGTGTACATATCTCCTTTCAGCCAGGAGCCTTTACATAAAACATGTTAAATCTGGAAAGTTTGCAATTTAGGGCGTGTGTTGCTCTATGTTTACAAAGAAAGTACACAAAATTCTCTCTCTTTGAATACAGTAGGGACAAGCAACAGGAGGCAGTTTCTTTGTTCAGAAAATCAAATCTGTTTAAAGCCAGCATTCTGTCCAAAATTAGAACTTTCTCTCCCACTTGGGATCTTTTCCATGCTGCTAGGATTACCTTGGCTGGTTCTGGATACTTTTTGCTTGCATTTTTGTTAGATTCATGTCACACTCACACATTTGCACCCTTATGTTCTGGTCTCAACCAGTCACCTGTATTTGCAGAATGTCCCAAAGAAAGTTTTTTGACTGGTACAGACTAGACTTTCCTTAGAACCTTGCTGGTCTGTGACTCGGACAGCAGTTTCTACTGTTTCATCTCTTGCTAAACAAAAAAGGTATCTGATGATTTTCTTCGTGAGATTTATGGGAGAGTC
The DNA here is from genome assembly GCA_013396955.1 of Regulus satrapa. Taxonomy (NCBI): domain Eukaryota; kingdom Metazoa; phylum Chordata; class Aves; order Passeriformes; family Regulidae; genus Regulus; species Regulus satrapa. The sequence continues at coordinate 16,391 of VWZN01009120.1, forward strand.
TACTAGCCCAGTTTACTGAGGTTTGAGAGCTACCAATTTGTCAAATTATGAATCCTGGTAGTTATCGGCATCTTTTAGCCTAGAAGTGTTGTATTTGTTAAAAGAAAAAAAAATGTATGCAGGAGTTCAGCTGGCAGGTTGGGGATTGAGAAGATGAACATGAACTTTAAACAAGTATGTATGTAGAGAGGAGCATTCTTGCAGATTTAGATATTTAAGTGGTATAGTACTGTGAATAGAAACTGATTAAATTCCCTTTGAATATGAATTAAACTAGATAAAAATCTGATCCTTAAAACCAGTGCACAACAAGGTTAAATGCAGCTTACCTTAGGTACTTTAAAATAAGTTTTGTTTCGCATCTTTAAATGTCATCTTTCATGTCTAAACCTCCCTGACTCCTTCTGTGAAATGAAATGTCTGCTCAGTGTAACATTAATATATACTGACATGCTTGAAGTAGAATGTAATAAGCATTCAGCATTGTTCTGAAAAATTACTCCAGCTGATGATACACAAACCAGAAGGAATAACAATGCAATCCCTCTGCCAAAATTGCTCTTAGCAGCAATAGCTATTAGCTGAGACTCGAAACCACTCCAGTTTAGTAAATGCTTGGCTGCTTGGAAGTGTGGCATATCCCTAACTAGCCCAGTCTAGGAATCAAATAGTAGAGTTAATTCATCAGTGGGAAAGGGACATGAGTAAGCTGGTGTGCTGGTCCTAAAGCCAGCTGAAATTGTTAGTGCAACTGAAGAATAATTTGAAACATTAGTGTAACTGAAGAATAATTTGAAACATTACCTCAGAATACCACTTTCTGGGTTCCAGCTTTTCTAAGACTCCCTTTCAGCAAATGGAATGGCAGTAATTGTCTGAGCCTCCAAATCTCCAGATCTACTCTCCCTGATCCTGTGATTCATCCTCAGAGAAAACAGACACATATACCACTTTCTCTGCTGGTTGTGTAAGGAGACTCCTAGTGAGCCCCCAACTTACCTGGATAAAAGTTTGTAGCAAATATACCAATTTCTTGTTCACAAAATTTTTCAGTACAATGCAAATCTAAGTCACACGTTACACTACAGATAAAGAGCTGCTGATGTGTCTATTTGGTGCCCAGGAACATCTACAAGAAAACTCACGTTACTTACATAATATAACTTAATGACATCAAGTAATTTTTTTTTTTTTCAGAACAGATTCCAAAACACAGTCTGACTCTTTTCTGAATTAAAAACCTTTCTGACTGCAGAAATTTTCAGTGAAGCCAATACAGCTTTGCAGGAGAAAACCAGGTTGATTCGAAACATTTTTTGATAGAAGTTACTTAGAAAGCAATTTTTAATTGCAGCTACTCCTGACCTTATAAAAACTTCAACTGTTCTCTAAAACTTGAAAGCTGTGATGGTTACATGTACAGTAAGTACATGTTCCTTTGACTTTTCCGCTTCCTTTAAAATGTAAACCCATGACAGATCCTTCTATTTATTTATCTTTCACAGCACAGAACCATGCACATTTCTTGTCCTATACAAATGATTAATAATGTCATGACTTTTATGAAGAAAGACTTTGCTTCTTACCCTCTGCTTCATAATTTGGAGTCTCCCACCCCCATCCATGACACACAGGCCTGTCATTCTCTTTCACTGTCATTTCCTTCTATTTTATCTAAGTGTTTCAGGGTTTTCCCCAGGAAATTCTTTTCTATTCATTTTTAGTGCTTTTAAGGGAGCAAACAAGATGAAAGCTTAAGGAAAAAAAAGTTGTCTTTCTTGACATTGTAAATATAGTTGATGTTTCCCTTTTTGTAACTATGTGGGGTGCAATCTGAGAACTATTAAGGTAAAATAGCAAAAAGACTTAGTTTTACAGCACCACAGACACTGCTAAAACTTAGTATGTTTCTAAATCACCTAAAAAGCAACACAAAAATCAGAGAAATAGAATAAGAGATTCCAGTGGATATATAAAACCTAATTGCTCCTTTCCAAACCAAGTAATTTAAAATATTTAACAATTGTTGGTTTTTAATAATACCTTTAAATCCAGGAATATAATTTCATTGCCTTTTTTTGTGGTATAAACCAGGAATAATAATTTAATACTGAGTTTTTTTGCATGAGAAGCTGTTAATGAAATTCTGGTATAAGATATAAGAATAGTTTCCTTTTCTCTAGCTACTTTTGTGCAATAAGCAGATGGTAAAATGTCTCTTCACATGTTCCACTGGCACCAGCAGCTTTGTGCAGACAATTTACTGAACACTGTCTTCTGAAATCCCCATCTGATGAAGAAACAGGATGGTGAAAGAAAAGAAAATCCTGCGGTAATCAAGAATTCCTTCACCTTCACTTTGATCTTCCTAAAGTATGGTAATTTATCTAAAAAGTGGGAAAATTTGAGATATAGGAATTCCCCTTGTTACTATAGAAACTACCAGTTTTCTGTCTGACAAAGGAAAATAGATTTGTTGTATTAATAGACTTCACTATCTGAAGAGAATACAGTATTTATGGAGTTGGAGAATCACAGGATAAGTGAGGTTTGAAGGGACCTCTGGAGGTCATCTAGTCCAGCATCTTGTTCAAAATGAATCCAACTAGATCAGGTGGCTGAAGACATCAGTTGAGTTTTGAATATCTCCCAGGGATGGAAACTCCACCATCTCTCAGGGAAATCTGTTCCAATGCAATGGAAAAACTCCAATGCAAACAGTTTCTTATTCCTGTGCTCTGATTTGTTCCTGTTCTCCAGTCCTGTCACTGTGCACTTCTGTGAAGGGTTTGGCTTTGGCTCTATCAAAGATAAATTCCAACCACTCATCCCATTCTCTGTAGTGTTGCACCAGGACTTTGAACTTGTCCTTTTTAAACTCTCTGCGGCTCCTGACACCTCATTTCTACAGGCTCTGAAGAATTTACTGCTTCCTCTCAGCATGCCCTCCAGCATATCTGCCATCCCCTGGCTTGATATCACTGGCAGGCTTGCTGTGGGTGAACTTCCAGTCATCCAGGCCATTAACAGAGGCATTCTGCCGTGGGTCTCATATGGGCTCCCTGAGGAGACAGGGTGAGCAACCAGGCAGCACTCTCTGTACTCACAGTCACACGACCCTTGAGTCCTGCAACCACGCCAGCCTTCCACATACCTGACCATCTGCACATCCAATCTCTAGCTCACCAGCTTGGGTACTGGGACACTATGGAAAATCATGTCAAAGCCTTTGCCAAGTGTGACACAGCTACCTCATTATAGGAGTCACTCGGTTTGGGAGCAGGGATGTTTGAGCTGCTAAAGATTGAATTTGAGTTCTTGATTTTTGCATGTTTCTTTTAATTTCTACTCTAGTTTTTACTCTGCTACTTTTATGCAGTTAAAACTTCTGGTTTCTGTTGTCCCTTGACACAGTACTGTCCGAAATCTCAAATATCATGTGAAAAGAGTAAATGGAAGAACAGAAGTCCATGCAAGGAGAACTGCTCTGTCTTATAGTTGTCTGCACTCTAGTTGGCACAACGTGCATAGGAAATCTATTTTTCAGTCAAAATGCTATTTTTGTTTACTGGCTAGGTTCCCTGGCTGCCTGAAGCCTCCTGGAAGGCACTATGTGTTCTCCTCTTCTAAAAAGAAATAATTTTTTTGTGCTTGCGGAGTCAAGACGTGATATATGATGTTGTTTAATCATTGCTGATGGACAACAGTTTGCAATGACACTATTCAGAAAAGAGATCCTTAATTTCAGCTAAAATATAGCAAACTTCAACTATAAAAACCTTTACTCATTTCTAGGAATTCCATTACTTGGCCAAAACAAGGGTTAATTTTTCATCATGGAAGACAGAATGTACTTGGGGAAAATATGCATTTAAAAATTTAGTTTTCTGCCAAAGACCTTCTGCCGGTTTAACCAGAAAATATTTTCAGTCTGTTGGCTCAGGTTAGGTGTGATGAGTCCCTAGAACCTAGGTGAAAATAAAGTCTTGCCATTTAAAAGTAAAGATAGACCTGATGACCCTTATGTATAATTTTTGTAATGCCCCAAAACACTCCTAATAAAATGCCTGCTTGTAAACCATTATTGAAACTTTTGCTGCAGTTATTCAAATAAATATTTCAAGTATATGTTTGGATACCCAACATTAATAATAATAACATATAATAATACAATCATTGTAATAATGTTCCATAATATATGATTATGTAATTATTATATTACTATATAGTAGTTATACAATTTAAATATTTGACTATATATTTCTTATATAACAATATAATAATTTATTNTAAAACACATCAGTGTGGATGATCCATTTATTTCCTTACAAACCCCTATAATGAAGGAGACCAACACAGATTTACAAAAAGTAAACATTGTTGTGTGATATGTCCAACATCCATATGACCTCTTGAATGACTGATGTATTATAACAAATCTCAGTTTCTTTCTCAGGATGTTGTACTAAGTTTCATTAGAATTCTAGCTCCTGTGTCATCCTTGCATGACATCAGCTCTTGCAAATTCCTTACTGACACTTATCCAAGTAGTTCCCATTTGAATTTGTGTAAACATTTTGTGCTATTCAGCTAAAAATCACTTAATTTTGCACCTGTCCCTTCCTCAGTTTAAATAATGTGCACATATTTCTCCTTCCTGCTATTGTCCTCCCATATAGGAAAAGTAAGAAGATCCACAGTGGGCACCTTGTAAAGGAAATTACATTAATGTATATTGGAAAACTGTATTAATAACAAATGAGTTTGCATGGAGAAGTCAACATGTCTTGGTGTCAGTTTGCCTTTTAATTGGAGAAGGATGACTATTCGCATTGCTTAGCTGCTTACTCTTAAGGAAACCACATTCCCTCCAATCACATACAACAGAGAAATAGTTTTAAGAGTACAACTTCCAAAACCTTTGTTTTTAAAGTATTAGTAGAAAGTTATTGGAATGGTTAAGCTTTTTTACTGTGGAGTCTAAAGCATCTCTAGTCACCCCTGTAGGAAATGTGAGGGAGAACAACTCTCTGGAGAAGCTGCAGATTCCATATGACACGAGCCATCATAGTTGAGTGTCAGAACCCTAAGCATGGAGGAATTTAAGCTTTCTGTGCTGACAGGTGCAGAACACTGCTTTTGACCTGAGGCCATGGAGAAGGCTTCCAAAACTGAGTGATAGGATTGGTGCTATGAGTGTGTAGTTTGGATAGAAGTGAGTAATGTCACAGGGTGAAAACTCATAACTTTAGGTTTTAGGGTATAATCGTGTATATGGAGCAAGAGGGAAGTTTTGGAGCATTGGCTCCTTGTTCTTTTTCATGAGTTTAAGTGATATTGTGTGATTTGGTGTAAAATGCCACACTGCGGGTCACAGTTCTCTAGTTATTGGGTTAAAATTAAAATAATCTAGCTGGCAATTATTCATTGGTTAAATTTACTCTTAAAAGATAGTTAGAAGCTATCATTGCTATTTCTACCTAGAAGCTGAGGTGCTGAGAACTCATTCCTTTGTAACATGCAAAACTTAGGAACTCATTCCTTTGCTCTGATAAGAAGAATAAACATCTANCTTTGCACTGATAAGAAGAATAAACATCTAAGACTGAATATGAAAAAACGTCTCCTACATCTCAATCCTGGCCCTGAAGCAGCTGATAAAAACCCAAAACTCCTACAGTTGAGCATCGTAAATAGTTTGGAAAAATAGCATTTTTATACAATGATATAAGACCTTAAAGAGATCACTAAAAACATAATTCCTTCAGTGATGAAACTTCTGTAACTAAGCTGATCTATGAAGGTCTATTTTTAGTCCTGCTGCAGAGGCAAGGGAACTCTGACTTTCTGATTATCCATTTAGTGAAGACAAGTTTCAGTTTTGTTCACTGGAATATGTTTATACAGCATATGAGTATTTTTCAGACATTTCAGGAGTTTTTTGAGGTGCAATATTGCTCACATAATATTTGACTGCTGGCTGCTGAAAACCATGGACACCAAACTTGGGACATCAATACAAAACAGTATAACATGTATTCAGAATAGAAAACCCCATCATGTTTAGTACATATTATGGGATTTTTAAAAAATTTATTTAATATTTTGGTAATTGTGTAACTGTGAGTCAAGAGAAGTAAATATACTTAACCACAAAATTCTTGTAATTGTTCTTTTATGTGTAGACGTGGATGGATGGAGGTCACTATAACCTCTAGGGCATCTTTAAAAACCATACATAAATAACTGTTAGCATTATTCTGTATTTCCATTACTGCTTGAAACTATTCAAAAAATGCAATCACTTTGCTAGATTAACAGTTTATTAAGTTCTTTAGAATAAACATCTCATGTTTTAAATGATAGAGGGCATATTTTTATTTCATCAGTGTCACAGTAAGACAAATTTTAATTTTGTGAACAAAAGCTTTTACACAAGAATGTGTGTCCTCAGTGTTCTGTCTTCTGATAGTTGAAACTAAGGTCATAGCCTCATGACATTGCAAAAGCAGTAGCAGGGTTTAAGCAGACCATCCTCTAAGTACTTACAAGTTTAGTGTAGCCAGTAGATGCCTGCTCTATCAGCAATGCAGTGCACAATTCAGCAGGTATGCAATAAAAACCAAAGGTCATATTTACCTGGAAAGAACCCATAGCAACAATATTTCTGTACAGGTGTTAAACAGAGATATGAATCATGTTGAAAATATCTCTTGTGGGTTGACACTGGTGCCAGGCACCCGCCAAAGCCACTCACTCACTCACTCACTCACTCACTCACTCACTCACTCACTCACTCACTCCCCTCTGCAAACTGCCCAGAGGAGAGAAAATTTAATGAAGGGTTCATGGGTTGAGATAAGGACTAGGAAAGATCCCCCACCACTATAGGCAAAACAGGCTCAATTAGAGCTATTAATTACATTTATTACTTTACTTATTACTGTTTATTACATTAAACAAAATCAGAGCAGTACAATGAGATATAAAACAAACCCTTAAAAACACCCTCCCCCCACCCCTCCCTCCTTCCCCAGCTCTACCTCTTCCCCAGTGGCACAGGGAGACAGGGAATGGGGGTTATGGTCAGTCCATGACCCGTGGCTTCTCCCTCTGATCAGGGAGAGGAGTCCTTCCCCTGCTGCACTCTGGGGTCTCTCCCATGGGGTCAGATCTCCAAGAACTTCTCCAGTGTGAGCCCATCCCGCAGGCTGCAGTGGGATCCTCCCCAGACTGCCGCACTGTGGGTCTCTCTTCCACGGGGTGCAGTCCTTCAAGGACAGGCTGCTCCAGCCTGGGAGCAGGGCCCCTCTCTCCATGGGTCTCCCATGGAGTCACAGCCCCCTTTCAGGCATCCGTCTGCTCCAGCGTGGGCTCCTCCATGGGCTGCAGGCGGATCCCTGCATTCCCCACGGATCTCCACAGGCTGCACCATCGGCCGTATGGGAATCTTAGCACCTGCAGCATCTCCTGCCCCTCCTTCTTCACTGACCTCAGTGCCCGCAGGGTTGTTCTTCTCACATGTTCTATCTCTGCTCTTCTCTGGCTGCAATTATAACTGCACAGTAACTTTTGTTTTGATTTCTTCTTATAACCGTTATCACAGAGGCATTGCCACCATTTCTGATTGGCCCAGGCTTGGCCAGCAGCACGTCCATCTCAGGAGCCACCAGGGATTAGGATTGCCAAACATGGTGGAAGCTTCTGGCAGCTTTTCAAAGAAGCCATCTCTGTGGCCATATGCTATGAAAAACCAGGCCATGCAAATCCAATACATCACCTAAAATATGGCAAGTAATTGGACTTTCAGTAAACCATGTTTAGTGGGACATTGACAAACTTGCAGTTGACTTTCTAACGTATCAGAAATAGTATCTACATTCCTCCTTACATCCAAAGTATGTAAAAAATTAATTTTATTTATATGTCATGCAATAGATATACTACATTTTAAGCAACTATTGCCCAGATGAAACATTATTTCCTAGTTCTTTGGGGTTTGTTTGGGGGTTTTTGTGGTTTTGTTTGTTTGTTTTTTGTGGTTTTTTGGATCTGGTTTTTGGTTTTCGGTTTTTGTGTTCTTCTTGTGTTTCTGTTTTCTTTCAGGGTGGTAGGTTGTTTTGATTTGTTTTGTTTTCTTCGCTGTATGAATAGATTTTGTTCTGTGGAACATCCAGTATAACTAGCACTTGCTCTCTGGGTCCTCAGCTGAAGAAACTTTCTCCCGTGTAGCTACAGTTTGCTCTAACTGGTCACTCTGTATGTGACATAGAGGATTTTGAGATACAGCTCTTTTTTTCATTGCTGGAAAAGTTCTTTCCTTGTCTTGCCTTCATTTGCCTTCTGCTGTTGCTGATTCAGCATGAATCTGTATTGCCAGGTCTGATTCCAGATGTAAATGCTTTGTAATACTGTGAGCTGATCTCACTTTATTTTACTTACCATATTTCAAAATGCATGTGCAATTACCTGGTCCCATGAAACAGCAAAATCCTGTTCTGTGGATTTGCCCAGTTTCTGTCCATGCTGCTAAAATTTATAGCCTACAACTACAGTGCAAAGTTTATGCAGACAAAAAGATGTTCTATGCCAGAAGAGCAATGTCACATTCATCATTCAGGAGAGGAAGTGCACAAAGCACCAGCTGGCTTCAGTGGAGTATGCAAGCAGAATTTTTTTTTCAGAAAGCACTTTGGCCTTACTAGTTTTCAAACATTTGAATCCACCAGTAAACTAAATTACAGTGTCACCCTAGCTTTGCAGAAAAAGACATAGACGGGTCCAGATGTAGCAAGACACCTTTACCACTGTTTTGCTGTAAAAATGGTGAATTCAGAGTCTCAATTTAGTGCAAATGTGTAAAGGAACAAGAAACAATAGAGAACGGCTGCAGCTATAAGCAACAGTAGTTGCACTTGAGAAATGAAAAAAGATCCTTCTACAGCAAAGGTAAAAAGTATCTGCCTCTTCTCTTACCTGAGAGAGCAGAAGGTGTGTGGTGAGCAATAATACTGCCCCCATAGAGAGAGACAAATCTATGTGCACAGATGAAGATCAACACAGGGAGAACTGCTTCATTGAAGGTCAGGGCATACCAAAATAACCTTGCCAATGATGAGGGATGAAACTTAAAAAAAAAAAAAAGCTTTTATTGACTCACACAATGAGGAAAATAAATTAGATTAGATCTGGCCAAAGTTAGGTTTGCACAATAAATTCTAAATCTGCTGTGGATTTTGTTATGCTTCTGGACTGAATTTCTTTCTATTACTCAAAAAGGCAGTTTTAAGGGGTGTATGATATTCTCAATCTTATACTTTCATTTGTCCCCTTAAGGTCATTTAGAGAAACAGGAAGCATTTCATTAAGTTTCTGCTTATTATTTAAACAATAGCATTTGCTGAGCTGGCCTTTTAAACACATTTCCAAGGTCTACAGACTAGATGCTTGGTGTTGGAACCCTGTGAAAAATTATCTTAAAGCAGAAGTAGTCAGAGCTGAAATGAAGTAAAGTGGCACATTAATTTACACCAACGGGTCTCACTTTTATATTTTCTTGAGTTTCTACAGAAGTCCAGTGCTTCATGTATCTGAATGAAGTCATCTGAGATACTGTAATAAAAAATTTGTTTTATTTCAAAATAATGTATGTTTTATGTAAGATTTCAGATTAATTGTCATGATTTCAGGATCTTTGTATTAACAAGGCATAATGTAGGGAAAAATACAAGACCACATGGCTTCCCATAATCCTTACACACATCTATTTCTGGCACATGGAAGTCACCTATATTTCACAGCAGGAAGGCACCAAGACACCATATAACTGCCAGCAAAAACTGCCAACAACATTTTTAAGGAAGGCATCCAGTATGAAGTGCCCCATTTCTGGGACACCTTACCTGGTTCAATATTCTGAGCTGTCAGGCAGCATAGAAAATCCATGTGAAACAGTATCTGAAATTCTGTGCCTAAATTTCAAGGTATGGTCTCTTTAAAATGGAGACAAATACCAACATTTTGGCTATAAGTATATATTTGGCCATAAAATAAATTGAATGATCCCTTCACATGAATGTTACTTCTTAGATCCTGGGTGTTTCTGGCTAGAACCTGATGAATCATGATGGCTAAATTATCTCAGGTGTTTCTAAGGAACAGATTTCGGTTCTCACATGGGTTTTTGCTTATGGTCACAGCATCATTTTGATAATACACTTCTACTTGTGCTCAGAGTCAGAGAGATGGCTCTCATGCTATCCACAGGAAAATTTCCAAGGTATTGCACAGTAGACCTGATTCAATTATTCAGCATTAAAATAATTTTCAACGTTGTTTCCTTTTAAATGCGTGTATTTACTGGAAGCAGACTGGGCTGTTTAATAGGGTGTCATGGGTAAAAGAAATGGGTTGAAAGAAATCGGAAGCATTCTTGGCATAAATACAAACCAGATGATTTTTTTTAATCATCCTTCCTAATTTCTTTTATTTGCCCTGATTAATACCAGGAACTGTGACTGGATAGCATAGGAATTGTGACAACCAGGATAGGAAAACAGCTTTGATGAAGTAAACCCACAGTGATATACTTTTATTCTGCCATGGAGAAGCAGTCTTGTTTCCTCTCCCCCAACACCCTGTTTTCATGGGTCTCCTTTCTGAGCATGCAAGTTTAAGAATTGAAATATTAAGAAACCAAACAGAAGAACAGAACAGTATGACTCTAACTTGCTGCTCTCAGGCTGCCTGCATAAATGTCTAGACTAATTACAGGAGCAGTCTTGCTCAAAACACAAACTAATGGTCTGATTCACTATTTATAGAAATGACCTTGAATATTTGCAAGACAAAAAACCACACACGTAAATGATTCCCTGTAGCCTACAGGAAGACTTTCAGCTTTTATGCATGTAGGAGAACAAAACGTTATGGAACTTGCATGATAATTGGCAAATTGAACACCATTTTAGACCTCTTGCTAAATTACAGAGCAGTAATAAGCCCAAGCACAGCACAATGAAGGAGGAAAATCACACCTGGCTTTATATGCAAGCTCGAGAGAAAGGAAACACACTGACCTGTCACCTTGGGACTGGAGCAAACATATGACTGCTCAGATTGGGAGAGAAAGAAGCTCGTTATTTGGACATCCAAATCTGAATGAAGAAGAGACAGCACAGCAAGACCAATATTACCTATAAGCCTTACAACATACTCTCACACAGGAGTAATCAGAGCCATACTGGGATATTGCTTCTTGTTGCTGCTATCTTGGCAGTGCGAAAACTCTTTTCTTGGTCTGGACATTTCTAGATATGTCATCAGGATCTGGGAAAAGCTCATCAGACAAATATCCCTGGGAAAAACATCATGAACAGTCCAACCCCAGGACTAAAAGGAAAAAGAAGTAGCTAACTGTGAAAGTATTCCATTAGATGACTGGGAAGTATTGACTTAGTTCAGGAACTTGTGCATATAATCTGACCCTAAGGAAAAGATACTTTAAAAGAATAGTATCTTTTAAATACTTAATCTTTTAAAACCCTTAAATATAAAAAGGACACTAATAAAGTATATGGGACTTCAAATTGTGTACTATTTTTTGTAGCGATTCACCTGTAGCAGAAAGTGACTTATTTAGATTTACCCAGTAAGTAAGAAATAGTCTGTGGGGAGAATAGAATGGAGCAACAGTGAGTTACTTGCTGTCAGTGCAAGAACAGCTCTTTGCTCCACTCTCTGGAGATCACCCAACTTAGGGACGAAACAACGAAAGCCAGTTACTCTTGCAAGCCCTAATTTGGAGTGGTCCTCAGACCATAGTTAAAACACTCACAGTCATTTTAGGAGTAGACAAGAACAGGAGCTACCTGTAATCATGTGCAAAGCAAGAGAGTTAACTGAAAATACATGTTTCTTAAAATGAATAAAAAGTTGAAATCAACAAAGTTGATTTTACTGGTAAAACAGGGAGCTACATGCACATGACTAGAAAGGCAAGGCTTTTAATTTCCTTTCTCTGATAATGGTTCATGCTATTCTCTGCTGATATATAATAGGGCGTGGGACAAGGTGACCTCCAGAAATTTCTTGCATTTAAGTTACTCTATAGTTCAGTGCTTAATTTGTAAGAAATTTAAAAAAATAATAGAGGCATCACTAAGATAGTTACAAACACATGTATAAAAAGGAGAAATCTAAAATTGTCTTTGGTAATGTAAATATTACAAGGCACCACCGTTTTCCTATCACATTCTTCAAGGTAGAAAACTACTTTGTCTGGAAATGCACAGAAGATAAAGATACATGACAACTCAAGGGAGAAATGCCTGGCAGTCCAACCAGTTGAGCCCATGCAAAGGTGTATGTGGTGTAAACTCTCAGGCCTGGAGTTTGACATGCTGATGTTTTCATCTGTGTGACTGTCCACAAAGAGCTGCATTAGGGTAACAGACACTGCAGGTTCTTTCCTAAATTCAAACATATGTTTTTCTTAGCATTTTGTGAAAAATTTTTCAAAGCTTTTATGTGCCAATGCTTACAAATCTTAAATCCTTCCAAAGGGTAGTAAAAGTGCAGCAGAGCAAATTTTGTGGTCTGAATTTCCCCTGAAAGTACCTAATCACTATGGCAATTCTGTAGATGTATCATCCTTTCTCCATCCCAGTTCTCTTTTTCTGTCATTCTGATATGAGAACTGATAAAGCTTCGAACATAAAGAAGAAGTTCTCAACAATGTCTCTGCCTTTTATTTCTCCTTTTTATTCCTCCCTTCCCTTTACCCCTCCCCAAGAGATGGTCATATAGAGAAGGAGGATGAGAAGTTTCCCAAACTATTTTGCTCATGTTTGAGCATAAACTTAGGACTTTTAAAATAATGTAAAGTGAATTAGTGAACTGACTCTCTTTCCTGCTCCAACAAGTTATGGCTGCACTCTCTGTCTCCAGTTCTTCAGTAAATGGTGGCCTAAAGGACTGCTCAGCAGCACCACTCAGTTAAGTCAGCAACAACAACAACAAAAAAAAATTAAAATCTTGCCATCCAGAGCAAGATTAATTTCTTTTCATAAAGCTGAAAGAAGTGTCAGAGCACTTGTAAGTACTTATGGATGGAATAACTGCAAGGGAGTTGTTACTTAGTGTGCTGATTTGGGCTGAGGTAGAATTAATTCTCATCTCAGTGGCTGGCACAGGGCTGTGTTTTGGATTTGTGCTGAACTCAGGGTTGATAATACAGAGATGTTTTTGTTACTGCTGGGCAGGGCTTGCACAGGGCCAAAGTCTTTTCTGCTTTTGGTACGGCCACACCAGTGAGGGGACTGGGGGTGCTTGGGAGGAGACACAGCCAGGACAGGTGACCCAAACTGACCAAAGGGATGTTCCAGAGCACGTGGCACCAAGCTCAGTGTATAAAGTGGAGGAAAGAAGGAGAAATGGGGGCACACATGGAGGGATGGCATTTGCCTTGCCCAGTAAACATTTTGCATGATGGGGCCCTGTTCTCCTAGAGAACTGCCACGGCATTGCATGACCATGGGAAGTAGTGAGTGGACTCCTTGTTTTGATTTGCTTGTGTGCACAGCCTTTGCATTCTCTATTAAACAGTTTTTTTTCTCAACCCATGGGTTCTCCAGCTTTCATCCTTCAAATTATATCTCCAGTCTATCTGGTGGTGGTGTGAGTGAGCAGCTGTGTGGGGCTTGGCTGCTGGCTGGGGTTAAACCATGGGAATTCTTACTCAGTTTTTCAAGTGTTACTATTAAGTTATCTTTCCCAATATTATTTTCTAAAATTTTCCATCAAGATTGGTGCTACCAAGTCTCCTGCTACAAGACATGTCTAGTTCCTAAAGTAAATGTGGTAAACTGCTAGCCTGATTTGCCTTGCAGCCACCTATGTAAAGCCATCCCCACTAGGTTAGGAAGCTTGTTTGGCAAGATCCCTTTTGTCAAGCATGCCCCAACTCAAGCACCAGTTCTCCCTACGACTGTGGTCACAGAAGCCAAAGGCCTGTCTGTGAGATCAGCCATGCAGCCAAGCTTCAAGACTCTGCCACACGTAGTCCACTTAGACTTTTCCCTCTCTCCTGGACAGGATCTGACAGACATAGTCTGTTCCACTTGCCCTTTACCCTCAAGTGTAGCCATCCTTAATGCACTCCAGGTTTCTTTTAGCAGCATTGCAGGTGCTCACATGGAAGACCAGCAAAGGGTAAAAATCCAAAGGATAAACAAGCCTGGGCAGCACCTGCCCACATTCCAGACTGGCTGCTGGATTACTGGCTTAATCTCCATAGGAAGGAGTCTCCTTTAACTAACAGAGGGCTTCTACCCTTCATGCAGACATAAGGTTCAGGTCCAGCTGACTTTGATCCCGTAAATCTGTACACACAGTCCCTAACTCAACTTCCCTCTAATATCAATGATCCTGCCTTTATTTTGAGTTGCTGCTTGGCACAAGAACTTCAAAGCCGACTTTACTTAATGGTACACAAGGGTACCATACACAAGGGTTTGTAGTTAAGAGCATCTGTACTTGGAAAAAAACCAGCATCTCTGCTTGGGAAGTTGAAGTTAGACTGATCTCAGTTTTTATGGCACATGCTGCTAGAATTATTAAGAGACCCAGACAACTGCATAAAGACACAACAAAAGCCCCTGAAGGTCTACAGCCAGTTACCTTCAATAGCACAAGCAAAGTGAGGTAAGAAAATAACACTCTATTTCACATTACAAAACATGGGACTAGTAGTGCAGTTTAAGTAATTCATCTTGCTGCTTAAATTTGTCATTCAGATGAAAATTAAATGGCTTAAAAAGTAAACAGACATTGGCTGAGTTCAAAATGCTGTTCATAAGCAGCAGGTTAAAAGAAAAAGAAGATGAAAGTGATTAATGATATCTTCTTTTAAACACTTATTCTAAGGAGAATGTGACAGCAGAAGGGCATGCAAAAAGCCAAAACAGACGTAGTTTAAAAACAAACAAGTCTCTTATTTCATAATCAAATTTTTAAAGAAAGATGAAAACCTGAAGCAACCTTGAAAAAAAGATGAAAAGAAAAACAAAGTTGTGTATCATTAGACCTCTGCACTTCAGGTTTGCCTCCTTTCTAGACTGCTGCAACCTTCTAACAAATCTTTGTTTCATGTTACTTAAACTTGCTTAGAAGGTTCATTAAATATGTGAATACTCTTCTTGAGGCCTGAAAGCACTCCTGAGCTCTCCTGCAATGACTAAGCCTTTCACCTTCCTTTTTATTATGTTGAAGAAGAAAATTCCCTTGAGTGAAGCACAAAAAAAGGTAAACTTTCCTCATCAAGCCTCAAGATGTTTGTGGAATGAAATATTTTTTTAAAAAGTATTAACTCATGGAGAAAAGCAAAAGCATCTCTAGCAGGGGAATGTCAGTCCTTTGAAGACTGCATACAATCTGGATCCTATCTGAAGATAAAAATGAATGCTTTTAGAATTCAAGTCAGAAAAGGGGTCCAACTTTCTCTTAAAGGTGTAGCAATATAAGAATTTTTAATTGTCATTTGTGTACAAGAAGCAACATGAACATCCAGGTAACTGATAAGGATTTCCGCAGAATATTGTAAACATTTTACTATGATAGACAAAGATGAGTTATTTCAAAAAATGCTGTAAGTTTTAAAGTAAGTGCTGTAAATCTCTAGGTTTGCAATCATTGCCAACCATTACTAACAATTCGAGGCAGCTTTCTGTTGTCTGGATTTTCCATTTTAAGATGGCACACATTAACACAGAGCAAACAATTAATTCTGCCCTGCTCTTACATAAGTGACATGCAAGCCATTCCTGGAAATAAAGCTGGCAGGAGAGTATGGTCAAGAAACGCCACCTGCTGTCTCCCAGACCACGTTCCAAAAGGCTGCTGCATTGCAAGAACATTTTAGTATAATAAAGAACACTCCTTTTCCATACAAGAATGCCCCAAAGAGCTCTCAGATCCTCACCATAGCTACTTACAACACATAGAATTTTAAGCAGCATTTCCTACAGAATCTCTTGCTGTTAAACCTTGAGAAAAAAAAAAATGCAGCAATTCACTTTGAAATGTAAATGCCTTGGGTTTTTCAGATTGTTTAAGACAAAGTTAATTGATTTTAAGAATGTTGACTTCTCTTTGAGTTCAAGGGTCATCACTGATAAAAACTAAGTATCAATTGCAGCAACAGTGCACATCCTATTTTCTGAGGCTGTCTCCATGAGAGCTGTCTAGCAACTCAGCCCTTGACACGCCAGCCACTCTAACCCAGCAAAACCCCTAAGTATTTGCTTATCTTTAGATAAGTTTGGGTTCCTGATCTTGGGTGCTGGGATACCAGGAGTCAATACCACCTAAGTACACTCAAACTGAGGACTCTTCAACACAAAAGCCAGTGTGTTTAGAATCTTGATGCACCAGAAGATGAATCCATAAATAATCACCCAAATCCAAGATCTCCCAAATAACAGCCTCTGAGACTTGTGCAACACAATTTAGACTTAGCTGGAAATCAGCTGCATAAATATAAGAATGTGCATATTTCTCCCAGTTTTTTTCCTTACAGAAAATTGTTAGTAATCTTCTGCAACACTTCAAGAACAACAGTCAACAGAACTTCAGTAGAAGAGGAAAGCAAGGACTTAAGACTGAAGGTTAGCTTCAAAGGAACTCACACACAATTCAAACAATTAGAGTGTCGAAAAAATTTTCAGCAAAGGGAAAAATTATGTGTGGAATTACATACTACAAAATATTCCAGAAAAACGTAATAGTTGTGTTCTTACATTAATTAATGTAGCACTTTAGTCTATACTACCAATCATAAAAAGGGTGCACATGATTCACAGAAGTGTGATAGACACTTCAAATTATTCTTCATAATAATTTATTTTCTTTCATTTTGTACATGAAATTCCATCTACTTTGTAACAGTTTTTGTACATTTTAAGTATTAACAGGACACACTGTGACAAAATAAATAAGTAACAGAATTAGAGCTTCAGAAGGAAACCGGCTGTAGCCACATTGGTTTGAAGCGTGGATGGGTTCTTGGTTCTTCTCACTGGCTTCAGTGATAGAGATGCGGGTATTTGTTCACAGAAAATATACTATCAGTTCTGACATTTGCTTGAGTGGGACAAAGATACAAAATAAATAATCAGAAGGCAGAGGAAAGATAATGCAGCCCAACTTGGCAAGTATCAAGCTGAGGTCCACCGAGTCTTGTGCTCACAAGACCAAGTTCACTTATCTATGTGTTCATCATTTCACATGCAAAGGCACCCAAAGGCACATGAATACTAGCCAAGGTATATCTGTTTCCAATTCCTTCTATTCTAGATGGTGAGTGAGTTCAGATTCTTCTATATAGAGGTCTCAGACACAAACAGCCTTTTATTGCTAGAGTTGAGTACATTTGATCTAGATAAAGTGAAGCTTCTTTGTAGTGTTTTTTCACTCAAAAAATAGGGTAAACTATGCAGATGGTGTAATTATAGCTAAAATGTGATCATAATTGCACAAAAAAACTTTTTTATGACTTAGTTGCAAATTTGCATCAATATTAGCTTATCCTAGGAAGCTTAATATTAGAAAATTAGAAGGAAGCAATTCGTGAAGTCAATCACTCTGAGAGTAACTTTTGATCAGGAATCTCTTTTAAGTAAGAAAGCAACCACATGATTACCATGCTAATTCCCATAGCATTTCCATTATTCCAACTGATACGAAAAAAATACTAATATATTTCTTTAGAAGATACTAAAGCGAATAGAAGATGTTTGCTTTCCCCTGATTCTCTTGAGATCTAAGACTTTGAATTAACAGTTTGAGCCTTTGAATAAACAGTTCAAGCCCTTCCATGCTCTTTTATCTGGACTCTTGCCTGCCTCTATCCTTTCAGTCAGAATGTTACATCTGATGACCAAATTTTCTTCTCATGAATCACAGAAGTCAGGTCAGATACTCATACCACTTTGCTTGCTTCCATTCATTTGCTTCCAGAATATTTAGCATTGGAAAATCCTAATACAAAAGCCTAAGAAAAAAGTCAAACCTTTCTATCATTCCTATTTCTGAACAACACACTAATACGCACTGTCGCAGCTTGGTTTTATCATCAAAACTGAAACATGGAAGCACAACATGATCTGTATTTAAAATGGAATTTTATACAAAAAAACTTTTAACTGCTCACTGTGTAAAAAGGGAAAAGACATTTTATTTGAACATTGAATATAAGAGATGCTACCAGCAGTTCAGTTTGGCACCAAATACTGAACTATTCTAACAACAGATTCGACCAAAGTGGATTAACACCCTGATAGCCCAGTTGTTTCTGATGTAAAAGCTTTGCAGTGGTCTTCTTTGAACTGGGAATCTGGAAAAGCATGTCTTCCAGTGTGCACATGGTTATCCGTCCTGAAGCTTGTAGTTTGGTATAAATACTTCCTAATTTGACAGAAAGGTCAGGGTTCTCTTCCATCTTTTCTCTGACTGTAGCCAGCTAAGGAAGAGAAAATGACAGATTGTTATACTTCACCAAGTGGAGCTCTCATTCTACCACCACTCTGAAGAAAAGCAATAACTCATAGTAAAAAAAAAAGTACACAGTGTAAGATAGGTGGCTATGGCAGTGATAAGATGAGGATTTTATGAAGAGTACATTACGCAACACCACAAAATGGTTGAAAGGCACTGGTTGTCTATTAGAGTTTATTCCTCGAAGGTGCACAATCCTATTTTCAGTCCTAGTACAAACACTATTATTTTCTGTTTAAATCCAGGTAACAGAATTACTTCCCAAAATATACTTTCCAGATCAGCACAGTGCCAATTATCATTATGTATCTTTGTAAATACACAGTACAATTCAAATCCAGTAAATTCAGATGATAGAAGACTGAGAGGTTCTGTTTGCCATACACAAGAGTATGAGCCCAAGTGTTAAGTAAATCCCTAAAAGAATTATTATTATCAATAAACTTTAATGGAAGGGGACAGTTATGACTAATGCTTAGTCTTCTTCTGGCAACTAAAAATTTCCCAAACAAACTCAAAATACAACACTAATGCATGCAACATTTATTGCAATGACTTCACAAAACTAAATTCTGCTTAAACAATATCTTTTCAACATAGTAGTTAATATATATGAGCTATGTTTTGAAAGGTTGCCCCTCCCACCTTTGCCTAATATTAGTTACTAATTTTGTTTAATAGGCAGCAGTGAAAAACAAAGTATTTAATTATTAACACAGTCTTAAACATCTTGCTCTATAGTCATATCCAAAATGAACATACTAAATAAGCTTCAGGAAAGGCAGCAGCAGCGATGCTGACAAACTGAGAGGGGCTACATATGTGCTCTGAAGGAAGCCTTCTTATTGTTCAAGACTGTAAAAACCAGTTTTCACAGTAAAATATAATTAAATAGCAAAAGCCACTATTTCCCATATCTCGCTTCTCTGCATAGAGTGCCACAGGTCTTTCATCTATTACCAACCTAAGAATATTGCTGTTACCAGAAACTTTATTGTCATTTCATAGGAAATAAAAATAGCAACGCCATTAGGGAAAGCATCATCTACATTCAGATGAAATATGAGCTTCTAGAAGCAAGACCCACAATAAAAAATTAAGAGAACAGTTAAGTATTTTGTCCAAGAGTAGAGGAAGCCAGCCAGCTGCTTTGGCATTGGAATCCATCAGAACCCAAACAACTACAGCAGGGTGAACTCAGGCACCTGAAGCTCTGCAAGATGAACCACCACTGTCATGGCTCAGCCCAGTACCGTGAACATTCCCTCGTCACTCTATACTTACCACCTGCTCAGAAAACTCAGTTCTCTTCACAAAGGGAGGGGTATCTACTTCCACTGCTGCCTCTAATGTATTTATTACCTCTTTTAGCAAACCAGATCTGAGCTGGACAAGGACCTTGAAAATAAAACAAAAACACACCACACAAATAGTAGATATCATAAGAATGCAAACTTTTACAAGAGTGTTTCAGGAAGACATGAAAAGCAAAACTGGGCAAAATACATATCCAGATGGTGCACTGAGAAAAATACATCCATTGCAAAGAAAGAGATGAAATTATCCATTTCCTCAAATGGGGTTTTTTACCAGCTGGGAAAGGAATGGTGAAGCTTGAGGTAGAGCTCCTCTGATGGAGCTGCACTATTGCTCTTCACTATTCACTGTTGAATAAAGTGATTTTTACCATAGTTTAGAGGTCACTCACAAGGTACATACAGACTTTTTCTCAGACTTTAGACTGCACATCTAAAGAAAAAAAACCTGTTGTATGTGGATACAGTTTGTAGGGCTGGAGGAGGCCTGAAGTGAGCAGAGCATTTACTTGGAGATGGGTTTTTTAAATATTTTGGAGCTAGAAAGCAAAAATCATAGCTAGAAGTTGCTCATGAGTCTATGCTCACAGATGCAGGATTAGTCTACTTTA
Source organism: Regulus satrapa (assembly GCA_013396955.1). NCBI lineage: Eukaryota > Metazoa > Chordata > Aves > Passeriformes > Regulidae > Regulus > Regulus satrapa. The sequence continues at coordinate 36,870 of VWZN01009120.1, forward strand.
CATTCCCACCTAGGAAGTGATTTTAAAAAGCGGGTGGAGCTTGTTAACAGTTCAGTATGTAAGTGATCTGGCAGAAATTGTCCGTTGGCTCAAAAACAAGTTCAGCCACACTACCAACACACACCTGCTAGCAAGAGGCTGGTCTTCTGTAAGTCTGGACTTGGGAATTTATTTGCCACTGTAGCAAGTAATCTGCAAGATTTTAATACAAGGCAAGCATACTTACTTTGAGATTATTGTATAGTTTGTTCTCTGTTCTCATTATCTGGGAACAATAAAATTTGGCTTGCGCTACATCATTCTGGGAAGGAGTCATAAACAATAAAAAATAGTCATACATATGTCAAAAACTTGCACAATAAAAAAAACCCCAGCAGACACTCATAACTTTTCAATAAATCACAAAGCAGCATCTAAAACCCCTTTACTAAGACCCATAGACACCAAACAGCACCCAGCCTACAAAAGGAATATCCCACACTGGAGCTCCCATGTCATGTGGCTCCTTAGCACTCTGTGTGTGTCTGTCACATGTAACCACCACTGAGCGTGAGATCACCTAAAAGATGTAAGGTTTACACACATGCTCACGTGTCACACGTGAGAGTATGTGTCAGAGTAGTGAAGTGTAGCATATGTTACTCTGTATAGTTATCCTGCCCAGCCCTTATAACCTTTCGGACATGCACATTTACAGTACTGTATCTATGTCATCAAATGATTTGTATAGACAGTGAACGTTACACTGACATTTCCTAGACCAAGCAGTGTTAACTTGGAATCAAGAAACATCTTACTTACAGCATGAAGTGCTGTCAAAATTAATTCAGAATAAGGAATAATTAAATGTAATGTGGAGCATTACTCCATTTGCCAAACAAGAATTTTATCATGCCATTGTCTACATGAATAAATTTATTTCAATGATGCTATTTCTCAGTCTCTCCATTCACAGAGACAAAGCAAAAAAGACCACAGAGGGCATAGAAACTTCTAACAGTTCTACTCCATTCATTCCAATTTGTGAGTAACATCAAATTTATAGCACTTCCAGCATATCTGACCTCCGTTTTAACATGGAATAGAGAAGGTTCAGGACATACCCACCCTGTATACACAAATTAATGGTATTAATTAAGAGGAAACCCGAACTTTATTCCAAATTTTAGAATTTCCCAATAGTTACTCTCCTGCTCCATTTTTCACCCTGTGCTGCCTCAGAGTATCTTCACATGAGTACTTAGGCATATGGGGCATAGCAAAACCTCCTGGGCAGAAACATGTTGTGGAGAAAGTCTGCCTCCCTGGAAGTAGGGAAGTACACATCAAAGCCTTTGAGTCTGCCTCCCAAGACAAACATTTAAAAGAGATGACTGTGCAAATAATTTAAATTATCATTTTAATTCTATTCAAAGGAAATTACCACTAAATAGCAGTATCCACAGGACTAGATCCACGGTGACACCTAATCTGTTGGCCTATTGCTATAATTCTTTAATATTCTAAATGGCATTGTCACAAAATATGCATGCATTAGACTTAAGATACGTTTAGAGTTTGCTACTTCTATATTCAGTTTGTGTGAGCGTTGTCTATAATCCTACTGTTTCAGGAGCCTGTAAGTTCCAATACTTGAAGCTACTACATTGTTAGTCTTTCTCCGTGGCATTTCTCCAGGCTTCCTCTCACACACTGTCTGTCTACAACAACTCTAGGCAGTAGACCCCTCTCCCTACAGAGACCCCGGCACAACCAAAACCAAAGAGGCTGTACCTGCTTGAGAGCAGTTGCCACTGCAAAGCAGTATGCTCGCAGCGGTAATGTGTCACCTTTCAGCTGCGCTTCTTCAAGCAGCCTCGCAGAGATCTTGGAAGACTCTGGGGTGCCCTGCATAGAAATACCAGAAGAAGTTGTGCTTGTTATTCTGGTTAGCTGAAAGGACTATAAGCACCTGCAATCATATTCAGAAGGTACTAAGAAGTCAAAATATTGTACAGTCACGTGGGCAATATGTATCTGAACCCAACCAAGCAAACTCTGCGCAGCACTTCTTGAGCAACACAACATCAAAATATGATATTCAAAGTTACAGAGGTCATAGAAGGATAAAAATAATTTCTACTATTTTAACAACTGCACCTTGCTGTAACTACTTGGGCTTCTGCAACAGATGAAACAGCCCCAACAGTATACTAAGCAAACAGACATTTTCATTTCCACTTTAAAATACTTTCTAAATCAGGAAGGAAGGTCAATTTTTGTTGTTACTTTATTCTAAAAGCTACATTAGACAGTTACTGAAAATCAACATTTTTAAAGCTTAGAACTATTAAGTACCTTTCCACTAAAGAAATCTGTGTATGTGTGAATCTGAACAGCCTCTCTTAAGGACTAATTATTGAAAAATGTTTCCAAAGTATATATTCTAGTATTACAGCTTAGACACTTGCCTTTTCCAACACATAAGGCTTCCATTATTGTTGGGAATTTTCAGCAGGGAATAGTAAAAGGCAGTGAGTTTAGCTGTGTGCTACCTCTCAAACTATCAACTCTCCAAACCAATCCTACTCACGCTGGAAATTACCAGTGGAACTGACTGGACCCCAAACAAAATAGTGTCTGTCAAATCTATAAGCTGGCAGCAGGAAATTTTTGTAACAATTAGTACTACCAATGTGGGTAAGAGTCTTTGCATTTGGTGTTGATTTCTGTTCCTAGTGCTCGAAGCATCATTCCTGCAAAATATGGTTTAAAATATGTTCCTTGAAAATTTAGAAATATTTTGACCACCAGAAGATTGACTATATTAAATACTTTATGACTGATTATTATTACATAAATACTTTATTATCACTGAAAGGCCTATAGCTCTTTCCTGCACTAAAAGAAAGACCATCTGTTTCCTCAGAGTATGGCAGTGCCTTAAACCATCCCAGAAGTGTTTTAGAGCTGACCTCAAAAATACCTCTGTACAAAGATTAAACATTAATTCCTTTGTTTATCCACTGGAAATAATCTGACCTTTAAGCCTTGTACATTTTTCTGTACTGGTTTCTGGCAAGGTTATTCAAAAGAAACAAAGAATGGTAAAAATCCAGCAAAACTTTCAATTATACCAGTACTCTGACTTCTATTATTTGAGTACTGCATTCTAAGATACTTAATTTCAAGATTTTTTTTCTGTCATGTCTTATCTTGCATCATGAGAACAAGCAAGTTTGAGCTTCAGATTTTCTCCTCCTCCTCATGATGAGGACATGAGTCAACAGATTAAGCATTTAAAAGAGCTCCACCTAATCCTCTTTAGTGCATAAAGGGTTACTATAGCTTATTGCCCCATTGATAGTATTTTATCCTAGTGAACAAGTCTCACAAATTCATTGTGACTATTCAACCCAACCATGTGACAGTGTATAATCATCTCCCCCTCTCCTTTTATCAACAGTAATAATGACTGAAAATTATGTAGGGACATAATTAGAAGAAAAAGAAATGTTGGGAACTTATTCCTGTTGCATGTGCCTTGGATCCCAATATTCTAACTGCAGGCCATGTTAAAAAACTTGTAAAGATTTTAGAAAAGAAGCTACAGCAGACCTAAAGGCAGCTTAATTCATTAGAACTGAGAAATTCAGAAAAAACCACATCAACGACTGTTGAGGTACCATTTTAGGCTAACTCCTGGCTATCACATATGCACCAATTTCATTGTATGGTTAACTGAGAAACCTGAGTAAGTTTAGTCTAGTGATATATATTTTTTCTCCAGCTAGTGTCTTTA
>VWZN01009122.1:1368-13058 GCA_013396955.1 Regulus satrapa
AATCAATTTGCCAAATGTGCTTTCATGCACATACATAAATATATATATCACATATATATATATCACACATATATATATCACATATATATATATATAAATATAACATTGTTCTGAGTTGTGGCACAGTTTATACTTGGAGGACGGGTTTTTTGGTTTTTGTTTTAGTTTAGGGCTTCCTCACAGGACTGAAGTTCCTAGTGGGATATTTCTTCATATAAACCTTATCACTCTACAACTGCTTGGAAGGGGTTGTAGTCAGGTTGGGGTCAGACTCTTCTCCCAGGTGACAGGAAAAGAGGACGTAGCCTCAAGCTGTGCCAGAGGAGGTTCAGGTTGGAATGTCTTCACTGAAAGGATGAGGGGGCTTTGGAACGGGCTGCCCAGGGAGGTGTTGGAGTCACCATGCTTGGAGGTGTTTGGAGTGGCACTCAGTGCCATGGCCTTGTTGACAAGGTGCTGGTCAGTCATAGGTTGGACTCCATGATCGCAGAGGTCTTTTCCAACCTCACTGATTCTGACTTGGCCTCCTCCTCAGCAGAAGATGACAGGCAGATGCCTGGGGCAACTCACGCTCCATGGTCTCCTGCTGCAGCTGAGCACTGCTGGGGGGCTGGAGTGACTGCATGGTGCAAGGGGCTGTTCTATTTCCCATTCATGGCTGGCTATCCCAGGTGACAGCAATGAAAAAGGAAAGAAAAAAGGTCTGAAGGCAAAGTCCTCCCTGACTCAGAGACCAAAACAAAGCGGAGCTTCTGCCTTGTGCTGCCCCATAGCTTCTCAGTAGCTAGTGGGAATGAAAGAGGTGCCTGTGGGAGTGTTGTCCTAATTTTGAAGGGGTGCTGGCATCTCTTGCCTCCATGAACATGGGGCAAGATCCTCCGGTTCTGCTTCTGGCCCCCCAAGTCTTCAAGGGAGAGTAACAATCTCGAGCAGAGAGGCATAGAAAATTACCATTTCAGCATCTTTTCTATAACAGGACAGAAATGACACTGAGAGCTGATGGGATTTGGGAGAACAAGGTGGTGGAAATGTGACTTGTGACTTTGAAATTATTTGGATGTATGGTGTGTTCTGTAACCATATGAAACCAGTTCTGCTGCATGACAGGACATTGGAAATTATTTGGCCTGTAAAGCTTCATCGAGGAGCAAATTTCAAGTTGCTGTGTGAAACAGCTGGTTTTAGTTTGTTCATCTGGTAGTAAATTATAAATTATGTTTTCTTTTAAGTGGTCCAAAGATATTTTAATAAAAATTTCAGTATGTGAAATGAGATTTTGGTTTTTTTGCTTCCTGATATTGGAGCCTCCTGTACCTGCTGCCTGTCTCCCTCCACACTGGCTTCCTGGAGCATAGCATCAGATGCAAGTCTGCACACTGTTTCACACTGTGTGAGTACATGTAACCCTGATTTTGAAAATGAATAGATCAGTTGTCCTTTCAGAAAATTAAAACCAGACCTATAAATAGATATTAAAGTCTTGTTGCACTGGTCTCATATTAGAATTGTGAGAGAGGTACTCTATGATAACCTGATTATTCCAGGAGGATGTACTTACATTTGTAAATACATAATTTGTCTGCATTCTCTATATATAAATGAAGAAGAAATTTAAAGGAAGTACAGAACCAAAGGTTCCCAGAGATTAGTATTTCCATTTATTTTGTATACTTAAAACTAGTTTGAATCCATTAAAAATATATACAAATACGTACATACACACCCATGTGTAATCTTGTAGCATTCCAGCATACAAAAGGAATATTTGGTCATACATCGACAATGGAGTAAATATTCTGACTTTCTGAGACTAAATTGAAAGAATGAATTAGCCATTGGCTTCTTACTTAAGCTTTTCTGGTTCTGTTCATCAAGACAGAAACACATTTGCTTACGTTTTTCTTGCACAACCTGGAAGGTCATGACTCGAGTGTGAGGCAGTTTAGGACACATGGCTATTGAGGTAAATGCTTGCCAAGAACCAGAGGACATTTGGTTTTACCTTAAAATTAGAGAAACCCTCAAATACACAGTAGATCCGGCCTGTTCAAAGTAAGATTGAGATATTGTTTGATTCCAGATAGTGATTGCATTGAGACAAAAGTTACCATTTTTAGTGAAAGACTTGGGAGACTGAAGTCCAGTAAAGGGAGGATTATCTTAAAGTATTTAGCACAGCACTCTGGCTTACTGAGTGCGGTACTTTTGCTTAATCATGCTTCTTGCTCTACAGCCTCATGACAGATGTCTGGAATGCAAATAAATTCATTGAGTTTACTTGGAAATAATAAAAGGTATGTTGTTTAGGCAACGCAGCAGGGGAAAGAAAGGTGGATACGGAAACCCCGTTTCTTTCCTTTATTCTGACTGATTTGTAGTGCTCTGACCAGGAGAAGACCTCTGTATTCATTGTATTTCACTCCCAGTTCACCTAACAATAACTAATTGAATAGATTTATTAAGATGTGTGAGTGATGCACAAAAGCATTTTAATCAGGTAGTCATGTGAAAATGCAGTGGTTTTACCATGACGCACCAGGAAAATCACACACACTATCAACTCCCCATGAAACCTGTGATTAAAGAGAACAATTACTTGTTCATTTAGGAAAGAAATGTGAAACTCTTAAGCAATCACCTGTCCTAATGGGTCATGGGAAAATAATAATCACAACTTTCTTATAAAGGGGAAGCCAAAGTTAAGTACATGGAACATGAGGCTAAGACAGGAAAGCACAAATTTCCTGGCTTTTCCTTGTCTCTTGCTCTTGCTTGCCCCCATTCCCAGTCTTTTCCCTCCTGTAGTAGAAAATGTATATACATTTACTTTCTCATGGAGTTTGCTTAGTTAAATGTGAGAGCAGTGCTGGAGGAGCAAGGTGAGAGTAGCTGAGGCTTGTTACCCAATACTGGAATTTTTGTCAGTGGTGGCTTGTTACCTCATATGGTAATCTTGTACAGTTTCTATTAATAAAATACTTGAAATTTCCCAGTTCATTGAGACTAAAACATTTATTGATATTGTTAGCTGAACAGTAAGGTGCAACAAATCTGTGGTAGCATTGCAGCAACATATGCTTATAATGAAGGCTTTTTACATTGCAAAGGTACCTGGATGTCAGTAGGAGAGGTGAGATGCTCTGTCACCTTCATTTCTTCTGAAGAACCAGGATCTTTCTCTAAATTACAGGAATCAAGGTGAATCATTGAGAATGCTGCATTCCCGATTTATAGAATGAGCAAAAAAATGCACATGTGGGCAGGTGGCCCAGGCATACCTTTGGTTGTATTTCTGAAATAAAAGCAGATTTGTTGTACTGCAAAAGTTCATTTCATTGGCTTAAAAAGGAAGGGATGAGTCAGAATTTGATTCTGATATTTTTTTTTCTTTTGTTGAGCACTTTTCCTGTAAATATCATTTGGAAGATCAAAGGCTGTGTTTTGCAGACACTGAGCACAAGAAGCCTGTATTTAGCGGTTTTAATTACACATTTTAAAAGTTTCATCACGGGACTTAATGTCCTTTTTTACAGTGCTTCAGTATATAATCCTGTTAGGAAGCTGCAGATTTAAAATGAAGCAGGAAGCAGCAATGTCATTGTTTCAGCTGATTGTTTCCCTTATGCTGTAGTGTATTAACTAAGTAATGCTTCACTTGGCTGTTCAGAGCCAACTTCATTCTCAAGGACATCAGGCTTGCCTGCAGATGAGTCATTACCTTTTGTGCAGCACAAGAGGTATGATGTGCAGCCTCAGCAAGTGTTTGTCCATTGAATTTGGTTAATAACCTATAGGCCTCTCCTGTGGCAAGATGCCATAAATCAATCCTTTGTGCATTCAGCAAACAGAAGGGCTGGTGTATCCAGCTGCCTCTTCAGTATCATCCCTTTATTCCCGTTCCTAGAGCAAGACACTAATATGCAAAGACATTTTTCATGTTGTAGACCTTCTCTTCTACCCTACTTCCTTGAGAGCATTTCACAGGCAACAGTCACAAAGATAGCCATTAAAACCAGGGACACACGCCATAGAGTTACATGTGACAGCAGCCTCCTGTAGACTTCCTCAAGATTCTGAGAACCTATAAAATCTCAGGGCCACCCTCTGGGAAGTAACTTCCTCCTGGGGAAAATTAATGGGACCAGTCAGGAAAATGACACAAGATTGAATTTTACTGTTACTTACCACACTGTTAACATATTTTTGATTCAAGGTAAAGCAACAGCTGGTAAAGCAGTTCTTTCCCTCTTATCAGAAGTGGCTTTGGTGCCATTCCAACCCATATGGCAGAGAATTCCTTTTCCTTGACTCTGGTGGCAGTCCTCAGTGCCATGCCTGATTAGTCAAGGCCGTGGGCAAGAGGGAGCTACCTTGTAAGAGGCAGAAGTTATTAGAGGAAGGTGTTGTCAAGCCTCTGTAGGATAACGGTGATCACTGCACATTTTTAGTTTTGATATCATGAAAGAGTTGTTCCCTTAGGGACAGCACAGTAACAACGAACTTTAAAAGGGCAGATTATAAAACTATGAGGAAAATGGTTAACAGCAGGCTGAAGGGCAAAGAGAAGTACTTAAAAACCATAGAGATCTGCCTGGAGGCTATTTAAGAACATTGTATTAGAGGCACAGATGGTTTGTATACCTCTGAGCAAAAACAGCCGATAAGGAAGGATGAAACTCATAGGGTTACGTGGGAGAAAAGCGTGAGTATAGAAAGGTTGAAATGCATCCCTTAAAGATGATGACTGTCTGAATGACAGACGGGGAATGTTACCAGGAGAGTGGAGAGAGCTGGAAAGTCAGTGCTAAGGAAAAGACTATGGCAGCTGCTGACTCTGGATCCCCAGGATGAAACACCAAAAAGAGTGAGTCTAATAAAGTCCAGACCACTCTGCTTCTGAAGACTGGGCTACTCCAGATGAGACTTAACTAAAAAAAGCAGCATACTGTTAATCTGAGTCAGCTAGCACTTTATTAAGCCAAAGTCTTAATGAAGTCTGCATTTTTAACATGTTACCAGGCCAAATTTAAGGGTAAAGGAGTCAATTCAATAATGGTTACTCTATGCTAGGACTTTATTTTGACCTTGTGTTTTATACAGTTCCAAAAATGCTTTCAATCTTTGCTGAAGAAGGTAAGAGCTTAAAAAACAGAGAAATTGAACAGTCCTAAAAACTCTGATTTTAGTGGAAGAAGAAACCCGACATAAAGCCCTTGTTAAAGAAAAAGCCCTACATGTTCTGACACAGCTTTGGGTTGAGAGAGCAAGACTATCTGATAAAGACGAAGTGAGGTTTGCACAGCATTTTTACACCGATGTGTAATTGGACAGATGTGGAATTTTATTGTCATATATCAGAACAAGAGCACACTGATTATAAATTAGGCAGGGAAGATCTCAAGTATCACAAACCTGATGATGTGTGCAAAGAATCCCTGTTAAATCAATGAAAGCTGTTTTCTGGTTTAAAACCAGGGAAAGGTTAGAACAACTTATTTTTGCAATAAAACCTTCATGCACGCAGTCTCACTGGAACTAGAACCCTGGCATCTAGGCTGTTTTATTCTGCCCTGTTAAATTGAAACAAACAATTCAGCTGCTCAAGTCCCTTCTTTTCTCCTCTGACATGCCAGCTATCTTGAGAGAAGAGATTAAGCATTGTTCTGATGAGTGCTGCAGCAGCAGCAGCAGCTTTATAATTTAAGGACTACATAAAATTTATGGAGCACTGAGAAGAGCTTAAATCAATTTTATGATTTTCATAAATTATTTCAGGCAGATGAACTTTGTGCAAAAAGCCAGTGATGGTTGAGCTGTTTATCCAATGGACAACAACATTGAAAATAGGGATTTTCAAAGGCACCTGTGGAAATTATGTATCTGAGTTTGATGGGAATTAGAAGATTTGTTCCTTTGAGCTACTTAGTATTCCAATGTAAATTTTTTATCATTCCTAATTGCTTAAAAATACTTGGTAAAAATCAAAATTAGAGGAGGGTCAAATTTAAAGCAATTTTGAAATTTTATTTAAATGCCTGATGTACTTTTAAACAGTGGATGGATAGCTTGTAATTCTACTTCAAGTGACAAACCAGTCTGGCACTTGTAGAGTTAAGCTTTTGCTTACAACAGTGTATTTTTGGGTTGTTGTTTTTAGGCCCCATTTACTGAGGAACCTTGTTCTGTCTGCTTCACACTGTATCTACAAATTACTCCAGCTGCTAACGAGAAGGATCTGCCTGTAGACCAGAAAAAGAAACTGTATAGCTGGTTCCTTATAGTACATTTCAAGATTATATAATAGGACAAATAATAATTCAATACATTACAGATATGAATAGAGATTGAACTTCTCTTCTGGACAAGTAACTGATAGGATAAAGTAAATACAGTAAAGATACATAGATAGATATAGTAAAGAACTGATCCAATTCCCACTCCATCCTGATTTTGGGTCTTATTGCTGATTGAAAGAGCTTTCCTCTCCCTGTTCATCAGGGTAAAGGTAGGTTGGAGACCTTTAATCTAATTGGGACACCTCTGAGCTAAAATTTTCTATATTTTAAGCTGCTCCAACTCCTCTAAACTGACATCATTGTGCTTCAGATTATTTCACACTGAATATGCTAAACATGGTACTAATAGGAAGAACCCCTGTGGAATTGCTTTACACTGGATGGGCAACTTGGGATAAATTATTTACTGATAATACTGCATTGCTTTCAATGAAATGACCCTGATAGATACTGAGCTCCTTACGAAACCTGAACAACGTAGTCTGAAGTGAGTGAGTTTCGATTCAAATAAATTAAGTATAGGACACTCCAGAATCTTGCCACTGAATTTCTATAGCAAACGATATACGTAAATAAGAGGAATTTCTTACTCAGTGGTCATTATTCTGCAGGAGGGGATTTGTGAATTAAACTGTGAACACAGTGCTGTGAATTAAACACTGAACACAGTTCATGGTGTGAGGAAAGTTAATGCAATTTCACCTCTATAAATTAATGTGTCATGGAGAAGAAATGGGAAATAATCTTACCCAATTATTCTCTGCTTCATACCTTAAATGGAGTGATGTGTCTACTTTTGTGCACTATACTTCCAAAAAAAAAAAAGATACAGAAAATGTATCAAAAAGAAAGATACAGTAAATACAGGAAATTCCAACAGAAAGTAGTGGTATTGATCAGGAGTCTAGAAAACATGAACTGTAAGACTTAAAGAAGTGGGTAATACATCTAGATGCAGGGAAAGGAATAGGATTGTGATACCACTGTTCAGACATATAAAGCTTGCTGCAAAGGGGGAAGTTGTAAATTGTTCTCTGTGTCCACTGGGAATACAAAAAGAACTAATGGATTTAAATTGTAGCCAAGGAGATTTAAGGAAGACATTAGGAGAGGCTTTCCATCTGTAATGGTAGTGGAATATTGAAACAGATTGCCTGGGGAGGTTATGGGATCTTCATTGCCAGACATTTTTAAGAACAGGTTAGACAAACTTCTGGCAGGAATGATTTGGGTATAATTGATCCTGCCTCAGGGCAGAGGGCTGGACTAGATGACCTTGCAAGGTCCCTTCCAGCCCTACTTTCGATGGTTCTCTTATTAGAAAGGCTGATGTCACATTTCTAGGATCTCGCCTTTCCTTTCAAAAGCAGAAACATGCTATAGCGATGGCAAGAGTCAGATTTAAACTGACAGTACATGGGAAAGAGGTATCAGCTCAAGGTAGATATCCCACCTTTAATTCCTAACCCTTGAATATGTGTAACGCAGAAGGACTTACTCAACAGCTAAATTCTTGTGGGTTACACTGCTATGAGTTTTTTGTGACCAGACTGTGATCCTTTTCACGGCATGAGAATTTTTTACTTGTCAAGTGAATTAATCTTATATATTGCAACTTCCTTTTTTGTCACTTGAGTAAGTAGCAGGCAATGCTATTTGGCATCTAACATGTTCCAGGTAGGTCACTCTCATTCCCCATGCCATGACACATTTGGCCACTTGCTATGTTTCTGCTCACTCACTCACTCACTCACTCACTCCAAAGCTCATTCCTCTGCTCCAATTTATCATGATGCTGATGCTCAGCTTCATTATGTGGCTCTGTTTAAATAAACTAATGCCACGGCTAATGTGCTTGGTATCCTTCTTTCCGTCCTCAGAGACTGGATATCCCTCCTGCTGCTTTCTGTTCACATGTTCTTTTATTCCTGTTGATAAATTTCATTTTCATCTCTTTTGCTGCTTTCCCTTCAAGATGGGCTTACATCACAAACTGCAGTTCAGCAGTTTAGCAGTTGGACTGCATCCAAATATTACCAAATGCCACGTCTTTTAATATCAGGCAGAGCAGCTTGAATTTTCTTCCTTGGAGTGCTGTAAAAGACACACTGACATGTTTTCTGTGCAAATGCCAAAAATAAAAAAAAATGCTTAACAAAAGATGGAGGGGTGTGAAGCAAGCTGAAAAGTCTGCATTCCCAGGATTTTCTATGTTCCCTGATTTCTGGATTTAGTTCATGACCCAGCTGCTGATCTATGAAACTCTGTGGAACCATGCCAGTTTCTAGCAGCCAACGATTTGTTGCTGTCACTTTTGCAACTGGTAATACCTTAATGTTCAGCTAAATAACCATATGTGTTTTTATCCCCAAAGGCCATGCCTGGCCATTGATGATCACAGTAGTGCCAAGCCCTTGGATTCTAAAAAATCATTGTCAAACCATGGAGTAGTATATATGTGTGTGTGTGTGTATCTGTGTCTGTGTGTGTATGGATATATATGTATGCATATGCTATATATTTGAGTTTGAATTTGGCCTTTTAGCATTCATGACTTTTGAGTTTTTATCTACAGCTACATGGAGAATAAAAACTGAAGTAAAAAAGCCAAAAAACAAAAAAAAAAAACCCCAAAACCAAACCAAACAAAAAAAACCCCAAAACAATCAAACAAAAAGAATAAAGCTGGGCTTTTTGCACAATACTTCCAGAAGCTGAGACGTGAAAAAAAATCAGCTTATACCATAAAATCTGGTAGTGCTATAACTGGATATTTTGTCGTTAAATTGTTTTACTGCATCCCTCAGAGAGAAAGATGCTGTCAGTTGCTTTTCATAATAGTAAAATGCATGTCAGGACGCTTTATGACACCCATTACTCTATGTATCTTTGCTATTTTCTTGTTAAAGGCATTCATATGCACTGTAGCTGTGGATACTGCATGTGGTTTGCCCTGGAGGACTTGTCTTGATTGCCCTGAGCTTTGGATCAGAGCCCAGAGTAACTTTTGGTGTGTTTCTTCATCTCTTTTGCTCAAGGCTTGTCCTTCGCATGTTTTGGAGGTAGATGGACAAACAACAGAGATACTCTGGTACATCCAGGTCACATGGCTTTGTTCCTTGTCGGTGTTGTGCATTCTGTGTGTGTATTCCCTATTTTCTGCTGTGGTTGTCCATGGGGGGGAGTGGGATAAAATGCACCCCCAGGTTACTGCTCCAGAACCTACGTGGCCCCAGAGTTTCAACTTGAGGTGCACTGGCTCAGCAAAGGCTTTTGTCTGGGGGCAGATTTCCCCCACGTCACTTGCTTCTACTTGGTGCTTTGCATTGCTCAACATGCTCCTTTTCTCCTCCCTGTGGGTACTGCCTGGGTCAAGGGACCCCTTGACCCTGAAATGCAGTTTCATTCATTTTGTCCACTAGATAATACTGAAATCGAAAGGAAGATAAATCTTGTTATTTAGACACAGCAACCATGTTTGTTTCCTGCTCCTATCAGATGTTTCCTGTGCAACAGTGATTTTAATGTCTCATTTTTTCCATATTGGCACTTTTTGGTGGCAATGTATTTGAATTGTGAGTGGCCAATGTATTTTTTCATGTACCTCTTGGGCTGTTTGCTCTTTAGTTCTTACCTCCTACAGCCCCAGCCCAGAGGCTAACACATCAGCCAGCAAATCTGCCTTGCAAGGAGTGAAGGGGCCTGCTCACTGCACCTCCTGAGCAGAGCCAGTGAGAGTGAGCATTTGCAATGTGAGACTGCTTCTCAAACTCACCGGTCCAAGGGGTTTAAATCCCATTGTATCTCTGCAAACCTCCCGTGCTGCCCTCTTTGCCCTCAGCTGTGGGTTGGCACAGAGAGAGGCCAATCATGCCTGTGAATTGCACTCTATCAACTTCCCCAGCTCCCCTGCACCTCTAGGAAGTTCAGAGAGTCCACGATGGCTGCAACACCAGCTGAATTAGGGGTTTGAGCGAGTCAGAGACTTTTATGTGTGAATGCAAGCTTTTTAAAAGGCACCTTTCAGTGCTTAAGAGCCTGTGTAGGTTCTAATAAATAAATGCTTTTGTCTCAGGTATTGACTTTAGTGCAGTCGTTCAGTACCACATGTACAAATACATACCCATGAATCTTGTTGAACTGTGAGGTTTAGAAAGCCATTTTCTTAGCCTTGCATCACAAATTTGCATGGCATCTACCCTAGCGGAGCCCTAGTCTAAGCCATAGCCTCTGGGGTGCTACTTTAGTACAAAAATATAATACTGATTTGTAAATGAATCAGGGAGATTTTAAAATCAATTTTCTTCAGCAAACAGTGATTATTGAAATGGCTGCAGTTATCGCTGAGGACTGACTGAATTTATAAAGTGCTTCAAGACAGAGAATTGGATTCTCTAAACATATAATTCTTTTATCAATAACTCTTCTTTCTAACCTCTCCCTTTTGCCAGAACTCTCCCCTCTATTATCTGCTGAGCTCATTTGCCTCCTGGATAGCTGTGGATTTGTTGGTATACAAATTAATTTTGTTATTGACTAGAATGAACATATGGAGGATAAGAATGCTATTGCTATTCATACCTAAAGGTAATCGATACAGGTACAGAGGAATAAATATTTTGTAACCAAGTAAGCATCCTCTCCAGCCTTATTTTATTTTTCTAAACCCCACTGGACTGTATCCTGTGAACAAAGCAGTGAAGGGCAATAGTATTTACATCTTGTTACCAGAGGAGGATTAGGAGAGAAACTTCTCTCCAGATCTTGGTTCTTCCCATGCTCCAGCTCATCAGTCACTCACTCATAAAACAGCCTCTGTCTACTCTTTGACTGCAATGGTGATAATTATTTGTCTGTCATCAATTTATTACCTCCAACACAGAAGAAAGAAATCCCTTCTTGAAGAGCCTTGATGTCTCCTTGGGAATGGCAGAGAGTAGTCGGCAACTAGCGTTTAAAAGAGAGCATGTGATGGGACATTACAGTGATGTGGTATTTGCTTCAGCCTGGGATCTGTTCCCAGAGTATCATTAGCATGGAAAAAGCAAAGGAATGGGGAATGAATAGCAAAAAGTGCTGGAGTTTGCCCTGTTCCTGGCCTATTCTACTGGACGGTTTCAGCCGCTTGGGACCTATCGCTGCTGCCATTTGGGGTTTTTCAAGTTTTCCTTGCCCAGAGACACCCAGGAGATCGGAGCTCGCTTGTTCGCAGATTCTGCCTTCATTTAAGCCTGAAATGAGTCGGGGGCCAACAGAGCGTCAGAGACGGATTTTGCAGACCCCTCCCGAGGGTTCGCCAGGGCCATGCCCGCCCCACGCGAGGCAGGAGGCCCGCCCCGGGCGAGCCCGGCCTGCCGCACGGCTCCTTGCCGGCGCTGCCTGCGGCCGGCAGCA
>VWZN01009123.1:16733-28136 GCA_013396955.1 Regulus satrapa
AAAAAAAAAAAAAAAAAAAAAATTCAAGCAAACAAACAAAAGCAAGCCTTTGATCTCAGTAATAACTAGAAAGTCAATCAAACGTCCCTAATGCTTTGTCTAACACATCAAGGCTTGAAATACAGAGTTTGAAGCCAAGGACTGGTCAGTGAGTAGAGCCAGCTGCAAATGCCTGACACTCCTGACAATGCCTCTGTTTCCAGGACGCTGGAAAATAGCCTAAAATGGATCTAAACTGTGGTGCTCTGCTGATTATGAGCACAGCAGTCACAGAGCTTCAGCCCAACCCCTGTCAGAAAAGGACTGTTGGACAAAGGGAACCACACACCATTATCTCCTCACTCCCTAACCATCCTACATAGAAGTGTGTAGGAACAATGCATTGAGTTTCCCAAAACTTGAGTGAGTGCCAGGGGAAAAAAAAAAATAAAATAGCCATTTTATTACTCCAGCTGAAAAGGGCTCGGAGATCAGGCCCTTCTCTCAGCCCTCTCCTTGAGATAGGTCTCAATTTAAGGGAAATTTCCCAGCTTTGTGCCCCAGGATAACATGGCCCTAGCTATTTAAGGGATTTGGAAATCAGAAATGTAGCAAGGAAACCACAATCCTGTAGCTGTAAATGGGGGCTAAATCCTCAGTCCCACCGCATGTGCATCTAATCAAACAGGATTTTAGGCCTTGGTTATCCCTACTCCCACACAGGCATTTCATCACTCCTTCCAGGATATCTGTTCTGCTCCCCTGAGTCTGGAATCAGCACCACCACCGAGAGGTATCTCCTCCAGCACCACTTCCAAAGGGAACAAAACTCTCCTTTCCCTGCTCTGCAGAACACATCTCCCCAAAGAAAGTCCTTGCATTGTCACAGGCAATACTGAGATTAATTCAGTATCTCCTTCTCTGCCATCCCTTTCAAAGGGTTTCCTGGCTGTTTAGCACAGTAACTTTTAGCAGATTGACACCCCCCATGTTTAATCTCTGTGCTGCTGTTCATTCAATGGACTGGTGTAATTTCATCCCAATTCTAAAGGGCAGCACAAAGAAAAGTAATTTTCCCTGGTAATAAGATATACACACACAGAAGCCAAGAAGGGAAGGCACAAATAAAGCCAGATTATCTTGCAAAGTCTGTGGCTGCTCCTTAATGCTAATTTAAGTTCCCATCAATAGGCAGCTCCTACAACATGACACTTCAATACTGATTCACAGCAAATGTGGAAGTGGTAAGCTGAATCACCCAAATGAAATCCTCACTATCAGGCAAAGCAAATACAAGAACTCAAGCTCTTTCTCTTTACCACAGGCTTTGCTTGTTATCTGACACATCCAGTGCAGTTCTGACAAGGGCATACAATGCACAGGGCTCACCTACTCAGCTGGCTGCTCCTCTGGCCTGGAGCTGTAAAAGCAGCAAAGGATGAGGGCTTGGTTCTGCAGGAAATAGTCAGGGATTTCACTTTTTGGTGGGGTTTCTGCATTTTTGGTGTGCTTTCTGAAGTTTTCATTCCATTTGCTCATTTGCCTGACTGGCCCAAAAAGGTCTGAGGCTTCTTGGTTGGGTGAGGCCACAGAAGGAGCTGGTGGAGACAGAGCATCCTGGAATCAGTGAGGCTGGAAAAGACCTCCAAGGTGATTTGGTACAACCTCCAAACAGGTACCACCATGCCAACTAACCCCCACCACTTAGTGCCACTTCCACTTGTTTTTGAACACTTCAAGGAGTGGTGACTCCACCACCTCCCTGGGCAGCCCTTCCAGTGCTCAGCCACTCTTTCAATGAATAAATTTTTCCTTAAATCCAAACTGAATCTCCCTGGCACAGCTTGGGGCCATTCCCTCTTGTCCTGTCCCTGTTCCTGGGAGCGGAGCCCACTCCCCACATCACCACAACCTCCTGCAGGAATAGAAACTTCTCTCATCTTATTGCCAAGCCTCTGCACGCAGTTACTTTTACCTTCTGCTGCACTGGCTGCTCCAGCGACTGAAGCTTCAATGAGTTACCAACTTTTGCTTTGCCCAAACTGAATTCTCGCATGTGCTTATACAACAAAATGAACAGCCCTGTTTTGGCTGGTTGAGACAAGTGAGGATACAAGCAGTCAGAAGAATACTATCCAGTTCCCCTAAGTCTCCAAACACCTTTACACCATGCCAGGTATCTTTATTTATTTAATTATAGGAAAGGATGGGATAATGATATTCTTAGACAAAAGGAACTAATCCCACATAAAGCACAGACTTTTGTTTGGGTCCAGGCATTTGAAAGTGCTTGAGACCCAGAGAAATCAAAGGCAGTCTTAGCAGATTCTGGGGAGTGTAAAGACCCCAGCAGTGCTTGTTGTGACATGGCCAGCGTTTCAAAAGCTCACAGCAGACAAGGTTCTTGTGAACTCTTTTGAGAGCCCAGATCCAAGTACTGCATTAGGAGCTGCTGTGTGCTTAGCATACTTAAATATCAGCCCTCCACTGTGGGCTCTTCTGAGCCCTTCTTAAAATCTGGCCTGCACTTTAAGCATCCAGCTTCACGCATTGTTTCAGTCCTCGGAGGATTCAAGAGGTTTATAATGAATTTTTAAAATTGTGAAACTTCAATGAAAAGTGCCTTTTAACACCTATATAAAGTAGGTTATCTCAGGCAACACATTTGTTATTGTTGCTACAGGAGGTATATGCCGACTATAAATACCATTTATTAGCAGCGAATGATAAAGCCTCAGTGTAACTAAGGCTTAATAGCAGAATGAATTAACTCCTGCTCAGACTGCTGCAACTTTAATTCTGACTTGAGGCGTTGTGGGGGAAAAAACCTGCAGCTCCTCAAGCATTTCACCAGTAAAGAGTGAAATGTAAACAACCAGCGAAAATAAAAATAGCTACTGGCTACTGGTCATTGGTGTTTAGCAGCGAGGAGCTGCTCTAGCACTTTATAGAGATGTGATTGGTTCTGAAAATGTAAAGACTTGGTGGTAGTATTTCACTTTTATTCACTGCCTTACCTCCACATTCGGATTAGCTCAGCCAGCACCACATCACTCTCTTTGAAACTCCACAAGCAGAAGGAAGTGATGCAGTTTGAATATCTTTCTATACCACTAGAGAAGAAAGAACTTTCTGTAAGAATGTGAATATTAAGGAGGGGAAGGCATAGGAGCAGAGCTGACAGGGGCAAGGAAAAGCTAAAAAAAAATTTTTCTTCCTGTTTACTCCAATTGCTGAAAGCCACCTCACCCCTTTCTCCTGGAAGCCAAGAGAACAAACAGACAGGTAATAAGGTGATAGAGAGAGGCAGAATAAACCTCTGGAAACCCAAATCTAAACATCATAATTCAAGCCAGTCTCTGGGGTGTACCACGGAATATCTTTATTTTATGGACCAGGACGAGGAAATACTTACAGATGAGACTCTCAACTGAAAGTCACAAAAGATATGGACCCACTGTCAACGTGGACATATAAATACAGAAATTATATTTGAGAATTGAACAATCTTTTGCGTGTCACTGTAACATGAATTAGTTGTCTTATGACTGAATTTGGGTCTTCCAAACAAATTCTGAGGTTATCAAGGACCCCAAATTTTGTTACATATTAACTTGGCAAACAAAGTAAATATTGGCTATTTTTCTAACAGTAAACTAGAAGCCACAGCCAGTTCTCATCTATTTGTACCAGCAAACTCACTGTCCTTCACAAGGAATCTCTGTGTCCCTTAAAAGTGCAGATGCAACGAAGACTCAACAATTTGAAAGAATTTTGGCTGAAGTTGCAGGAATGAAAGAACAGAAGGTATTTTGAATCAAGCAAAGCTTCAGTATTTTGCAGTGTAGAGGGTTCTATATAAAGATACTCTGTTCACACTCTGCTGGTGGCACATTAGGAAATGTGAGAAATAGAGGTGGAGACCAGCAGGACAACAGCAAACTTTACAGCAAACTTTGCATGCCCTGTACAAGGACATGCAGTGCGAGGAGCAGGGGGGAATGGCTTTGATGCCTTGAGAGGCTCCTTCGAATAGTGTTAAAGGAATAAAGTGGGGATTTATTAAAAGGCCTTCAAAGGATGCGCCTTGGGCAGTACAGGAGCCCAGCTGAGGCTACACCCAAGATGGACCCCAACTCACAAGATTTCACACTTTTATAAGTTTTGGTCCATTTCCATATTGGGATTAATTGTCCAATTCCAGCTTCAGGTTATGAAGTCCCACCCTCCTAATTTGCCATCCTCAACTTGCTGTTGTTTGCACTTTTTGGGCCTGAAGATGCAACAGTGTCCTTGGTTCTCAGCTGGAAAAGGATTGTTTTGTCTGACTAAACTGTGAGGAGAACTTGCTAATGCTCTATATGGAGTCCAGAGTTATATACTAATGCAGTATAGAACCTGAAAAACATGAAAGCTAAAACTTAAGGCATCAGCTTCCCGCTGCCAGAGGGCAGGGCTGGCTGGGATCTTGGGATGCAGGAATTGTTCCTGGCAGGGTGGGCAGGCCCTGGCCCAGGGTGGCCAGAGCAGCTGGGGCTGCTCCTGGATCCCTGGCAGTGGCCAAGGCCAGGCTGGACACTGGGGCTGGAGCACCTGGGACAGCGGGAGGGGTCCCTGCACAGGGCAGGGGTGGAAGAAAATGATTCCTAAGATCCCTTCCAGTTCAAACCCTTCTGGGATTATATGGAAACCCACACCCATCCCATCACCTGCTTGTCTCTCTCCCAGGTAACTTCAGAGTTGCTCTTTGACTGTGTCCTTTTCGAATCAATAAAAAAATGGGGAAGACTGGCTGGAATTGTTCCCATTTTTCCCACAGAAGGCCCTGCTGCAGCAGAAATTCCACCTTCCCATGCTGAGAGTGCCTCAGCCCCCCTGCACTGCTCAGAGCATCAGAGGCAAAGATTAACCATGTTTGTAAATCAGATCCCTTGCCTTCACCATGGTTCTGATTTATGGCTTTGTAATCTTCATAGCCAAAATTGCAGGGAAGGAAAAATGGATATTGGAAGAAGTCACAGCAGATGTGTTCACTTCTAAAAAAGAATGCACAACATGTGCTGCAAAATAAAAGCACCATTTGGCAACATAAAATATCTTGGCATCTGTGTGAATTTGTAACTGCAGTAAAATATTGATATGGCTGATAAAGCTGAAGTTACAGTTCTTCTTGCCTTTGCATGTCCATGCCTTTAGAGGAAGTTTCCTTTCCACACTGTGGAATTGTCTTTGTATATTCTGGGTTTTTTTAATAGCCTGATATATTTTGCATGGTGGGATGGTGAAAGAAAAGTTCTAGTAACTGATCCTCACCTTTTTGTGGCCTCCTTCCATTGGGAAAATATTTGTTTCTTTTTATTTTTCCTAAATCTAGTAATAAGAATTTTTAACCTTAAAATATCATTAAATTAGTGGATTCTTTTCTGTTCATTAAGACTCTGCATACCTCTTTTTAATTGCACTGCAAATTCTCATTCAGATTGCAAATGGTCAGAAATCTTTTTTGCACAGAGATGTTCCCTTTAGGAGTGAGATAAAAACATAGCAGAAAGGGATGATATATTTCTGTGTACAGGTCTGCCTCTGTGGTTTAGGCCATCATTTACAGGATCCATTTGTGAAGCTCACATCTGTTCCCGTCCCCTCCCAGGTTTGGGGCTCATCATTCACACTTTGCCAGCAGTTCAAGTTTACAGGCTGTTGGAGCTTTGGAGCTGGCTCCAAATGTCCACGAATCCCAGAATTTTGTTAATTCTTAGATAGGAACTTTCTGTTCTGAGATAACTTAAGCACGAAAACAAACTCCTTCAGAAAATATGAATCTGAGTATTTGACCTCTGATGTACTCAGCTGGAATGGAGAAAGCACATAAAAATGAAGATGAATGAGCATTAATGTGTTAATATTTCTTCTGTTAAAGAAAACTGTCATTTCCCCCTCCACAAGGCCTTAATCTCCATTTCAAAATAGCTTTATCACTTCTGGATCTGTGACAAACCAATTTTGCCTCCTCCACACAACCAATCCCTATGCACCATTAAAATAACACCACACCCAGGGTATGAGAGAGCCCAAGATATTATGAATATTGAGAGTACTTCAAATGTAATTTCCTCCTCATAAAAAAACGTCACTGTCTGTTCTGAGTGCTGATATAATATGTGGAGGCTGCAGGCTTGTTCCTTTAATCCAGAGCAATTAGTTTCTATCAAGTTACACTCCCACTCTACAGAAGTTTTATAAAAGGGGTGGTGGTGTGTGTTTGAAGAAATTTTAGTTCCTTTACTCAGAATGAAAACAGCCATGAGACTCTCTTGGGTCTGTATCAGGCTGTAAAAAAGTGTACTGCAATCATATTTGATGTCTCTGAAATATCTACTCTGAGCAAAAAGATTTTTTTTTTCCTATTCAAGGTATGTGCTTACATCCCTCTTAGGCCTGTGAAATTCCTAGACATCACTCTTCCCATCATCAAAACGATAGAATTTTTGAGTTTTTGAAGTATGGAAGTTTGAGGAAGACTGGCAATAAATAAATAAATATCATACAAGTTTATAGGCAGTACTGGAAACAAATCATAAGTAAAAGAGGAACTGGCAGCCTGTGTGGAATAAAAGAATTTCACTTGTAACAGCAACTTAATTCCTGCAATGCTCCACTCACCACTTCCTGCCTAACTTTGAGATGATTGGAGTGAGATTGCTTGTTGCTTTTTCCAATGTCAGTTCTGTGACTCTGAACCAGCACATGGGTGTTAATTATCCCCAAGCCCTTAGGAGATGTTCACCACCAGCTTCCCAGGTGGTGATTCTGGGACACCAGAAACAATTCCAGGTATGAACAACCCTTCTTTAGTGCAGCACCACCTGCTGCTAGAGTGATGTTGGCTGCAGAGGGGAGAAATGTTTGCTACAGAACAGAGCTAGGGTAGAAAAAGCCCAAATTCAAGAAAAACAAATTTTAATAGACAAGCTTGTTTTCTGCCCAAGAGACACTTATCATGGTATGTGCTACTCGGCCACGGAAAAATTCTTCCCATGAAATATTAAAAGTATTTCATTTAAGAATCAATCAATCTTCAGGATCGGTGCCCTTTTTGATATAAGGCTTGGATGCCTTCCTCAGATAACAGGCTAACATCGAGTGAGCTACTGATACCTTCTCTGTTGTTTCTAATAAAAACTAAGTGAATAATAAATCTATCTGGCCATAAGCATTACCGTACAAACATGAGCCCTACAGCAAATTATTGAATTTGTTCTCTTAAAGGAGTTTCCCAGCTAAAACATTTTTGGGATCCATTATTATGACTGAGATTTTGTTTAGACAATATCAGTTGTAGAAAAAAAAAGCAGTTGTTTGTACCTGAATGTACAGCTGTCTACAAATAATTTAAGTCCAGACAGAATACATTTTTTATTCACAAAGAAAAGGAACAGTTATATTATGGCTACGATTTAAAATACACAGTCTGCTTCCCATCCCCTTTTCTTTCTTTGGAAGAGAGCTTTCTTCATTAAGCAGTGTGTTAATAGGATCTTTTACTCCATATAAAGCTTAAAATGCTATTTTTTTATCTTCCTAGAGGGCAGGCAAATGCCAGCTATCACAGAGCAGGAATAACACAGACAGTCAGCATTTCTGTAAAACAAAAACTAAAAACAAAAGGGAAACTGGTGCACAAATGTGCCAAAAGCAGTAAAAGTGTATCTGCTCCAGACGATCCTGTCCTCCAGAGGACACCTGCAAGGCAGTGCAGTGCAGGCCCAGGAGATGGGTTTGATCCTTCCTCCCCTCACAGTCTGTGTATCTGATGATCAGAAACAGCACAAGCTTCCCAAAATGTTTGCTGAGCAAATGTCTCCTCCTCTGGTTAAAGGGTGGGCTCGCACTGAGCCCCCACCCCTGTGGTCCCTGCCTTGATGGCAATGGAGCACCATTGACAGGTGGGGGTCGATGTTCAGAGGCAAACTAAAGCTCTCCTCCAGCTCTCCAAGCCTCTGTTGAAGGGTGTGCAGTTCCATTTTTGTTTATCTCCTGTCTTTCAGCCTGTAGCTGAACAAAGGAGCAGCTGCTGGGTCGGATGCTGTTGTTCAGCCTGGGCATTGCTGGACAGATCAGAGCTGTGGTAAGTGGCCTGACTTTATCAGGTGCAGATTCACATTGCTGGGGCTGTGTTTCACCCATGGACTTGCAGATCCTGGAACTTTCTGTTGGGAGACACATTTCTTGAAATACCCACACACTTTACAACAAAGAGTTAGTGAGTAAAGTGACTCAACTCAGCAGAAAGAGATGGGATCCACTGGTTAGAGCAGGGGTTATGAAATCAGGGTGTGTAGGTTTGTATTCCAGCCCTGAGGATAAGAGCTGTGTTGCTTCATATCTGACAATACTAAATAAGGTTCTACTCTTCCACCTGTCTTAGGTCTTCTTCCTGACCAGATTTTACTAGGAATAGCATCATTCCAAGACACTAGTTCCAAGTTAATTATATTTAAATATGTTACCTGTCACTTAGATTAGACACAAGGGGTTGTGTACTATGTAGGATATTAAATTTGCTGACTTCACATTCTAGATGTGCAAAATCCTGGTTAATTGTTTTTAATTTTTATGAGCCTCTATTTATGAAGTCAAGAGGCTGCTTAGAATGTCCCCAGATAAGTATGACCCTGCCACATCAAACGAATCTATCAGGAGACAATCCTGATCATTCATATTTTGGAAGAGCAGCTTGAAAAAAGAGGACAAGGAAAAAAGAAAAAACAAAACAAAACAAAAACCAAAAACAAAACAAAACAAAAACAAAACAAAAAATACCAAAAAACCAAACCCACACACAAGCCCAGCTCTGAAAATTGATTGGTACATCATGGACGAAATGATGGGAGAAACAACCAGCACGTATTAAAAGCCCACACGTATGTCTTAAGTGAACAAACCTATTAACTCAGCTTCTTAGTCAATAGAAGAAAAGACAGATTGAAGGAAAACATTTTCAAGGGTGTTATTAGTAATGCTAACAGAGCTTTATCTTCATTTGGGTTGTTTTCCCTGAGTTCCTGTAGAAAGCAGAGTAATCATTACAGTTCCTTTTGTCTCCCATTACCTTAACAGTGCATTAGTGCTCCTAAAGAAGTGACTTCTCCAAAACCCAAAAAGCAACAAGGAACCTTTAACAAATGAATGTACTCTGTGCTTTCAAGAGAGGCTTTCCTAGCTGGTTTTAAAGGTTGGGAGGCCAACAGGTGAGGTGGTGGGATGGCCTCTAGGTGTGCCCACATTTCAGAGCCTGTAGGGCTGAGGGAGGAACAAGCAGGTACCAGGACACCCCGTGTCTCTTCATCTCACCCAGCCCCAACCATCTGGAGCCTAACCGGGATATCACCTACCCACCGTTAAACAACGTGGCCTGCAGCCAAAAAAATAAAGGTACTTAAAGAGAAATGCAGTTCCAGCAGCTGAAAACTCCCGTACAAGCTGTGACAGCACAGCCCGGGGAGCACAGAGTGTTTGTGTTCAAAGTGCAGCTACTGCTGGGGAGCTCCTGGCAGGTCACGCAGACAAAGCAGGGCAAATAACAAAGAGCACTGAGAGCAAATTGCCTCGGCACGTGGCAAGAATGAAGCACGGAGTCAAAAACCAGTGTGAGCCTGTCCTGAGTATCTGACAAGGGAGAGGAACCCAAAACAGCCCAGCGCAGCTCTCACCTGCAGAGGAGCTGCCTGAGGATGTCTGGATTTCCTGGAAAGGTGACAGTGATGGGTCCCAGCCCACAGTCCCCAGCCCTGCGATTAGCAAAACAGCAACAAGGAGTACAAATGAAGCTGTGAGCCTGCTGAACTGCTTCGGTGCCCGGGCTCAGGTTCAATTCTCAGCATCGCACTGGTAAAACAGCTCTGTCATTATAAATGCCTTAATTTTCCTGTGAATTATCAGACATTTCTGGCATTTCAATGACATACAGAATTTTAAGCTATATTCCCTATGTCAGCCAAAAATGATGACATTTTTCGCTTGGGTAAGTCGAAGTATTTTTATCCACTGCCATTCCAAGTATGTTGAAATGACTCAGAGGTACAGAATTGCAGTCATATTTTAATTTTTGACCCTAATTAATTAATCGAGTTCATAACTATCCTTCTCATCTGAAACTTGTTCTTAGCAATTCAGCCTCTACCTTATAGCTTTAAAGACAAAATCAAAGTCTCAGCTCCCTTTCCTCTCTCATTAAGATGATTTAAATTATCTGGAATTTCCCCCACTCCCACAAATAGCTTTCTATCAACCTTTTGTGACATAAATGAGTTGAGAGAAAGCTGCCTTCCACCAGCAACTAAACTGGAAGAAGGCTAATTCTGAACAAACTAACAACACTCCTTTTGTCTTGAACTAAATTGATATGAGATGTGCTCCTGCTAGCACAGGAACAGCAGGGGACTTCTCAGTGTTTCTCAATGCAAAAGTACTTACTTTTAAATATTAAAAATACAAAGTGCAGCCTGAACACTCCACTTGACAACAACCCAAAGGGAGTAGCTGAAGTCAGTCTAACAAAGGCCAGGCCCAGCAGCAAAGCCCTGCAGGTCAGAGGGTTTCAGTTCAGCTGAGTGGATGCTCTGATGCTGTTCCCCCGGTCCTTGCAACCATGCAGGCCTTCAAAGTGTGATGAAAAAAACCCCAAAAAGTGAGAAAGCAGCACTCCTTCTTTTCATGCTAGGGCTAGTGATGCTGCCCCTTTTTTTTTTTTTCTTTCTTTTTCTTTTTCCAGAGTGTTTTCCTGGTGCTGTGTTTGTATTGTCACTGCAGATCCCCAGCAAGTGGGTCACAGAGCACACAGAGAACCCCCGGACTGCTGATGTGAGGCAAATAATCCTCCCCTGGCCCAAGGCACAACTACTGCTGCAGGAGATAATTAAACACTGCCTATTGCTTCTTTCTCAATGCTCTCAGGAAGGAGATTAAAAGAACAAGGCTTACAGCTAAATCCAGGGCTGCATTATTGCCTTGATATAGGTATAAATGGACAGGAGGGAATTCAAGCATCAGTGGAGACTGGGATTTTTGCATGTTTTGAGAGCAATAAGGATTTTTAGGTTTGTATCAAAAATACTTGTCTGAAATNTAGTATGCTTTCAACCAACTCTGCTTCACTTCTGGATACTATGCAAGAACATGTCAATATTTCTGCCCTGCAGATAATGTGGAATAAAAGGTTTATTCCATGTATATCAAATAGATGGTAGAAGTTCTACATATGAGTAGCAAACTAGGGAAAGAACAGTTAAATCACTGTATAAAACATGCCTGTAACACAGCAGATTAGTCCCATGTTTAGATTTTTTTGTTTGTTTGTTTTTGGGTTTTTTGGTTTTTTTGGTTTTTTTTTTTTGGGGGGGGGGGGGGTTGTGTCTTTTTTTT
>VWZN01009123.1:28511-49796 GCA_013396955.1 Regulus satrapa
GAGAAAGCAGCACTCCTTCTTTTCATGCTAGGGCTAGTGATGCTGCCACTTTTTTTTTTTTTCTTTCTTTTTCTTTTTCCAGAGTGTTTTCCTGGTGCTGTGTTTGTATTGTCACTGCAGATCCCCAGCAAGTGGGTCACAGAGCACACAGAGAACCCCCGGACTGCTGATGTGAGGCAAATAATCCTCCCCTGGCCCAAGGCACAACTACTGCTGCAGGAGATAATTAAACACTGCCTATTGCTTCTTTCTCAATGCTCTCAGGAAGGAGATTAAAAGAACAAGGCTTACAGCTAAATCCAGGGCTGCATTATTGCCTTGATATAGGTATAAATGGACAGGAGGGAATTCAAGCATCAGTGGAGACTGGGATTTTTGCATGTTTTGAGAGCAATAAGGATTTTTAGGTTTGTATCAAAAATACTTGTCTGAAATTAATCGAGCAGCTAATTATAACAGCAGTTTCGCTCTAACATCCCAGTGACTGCAGTGCCACATCAGTATTGCCTGGCTTGTGCTTCACCACCAGGAAGACTTTTTTTTCTAAATGAAGCATCTCCCAAAAGAACAATTTCTTTGTGAGGTAGATACTTCACAAATCTCTCCTTTTGACACTTCCATTTGTTGCAAGTTAGATCAAGAAGAAAAATAAATGCAACTTTTATTAATTTCAAATTCTGAACTGTATTCTTTGGAATATTGACGAGTATATGAGGGAAGAATGTGGTGTTAGATCAAGACTGCTGAGAGATAAAAATCCTCTTCAGCTACAAATCACTGGGAGCTGTTCAGTAAGACAGCTTGTAAAGTCCTGTACAAAATCATAGACTCTTCTGGTGTTAACAAATGCAAGAAGGCTCTAAAAAAAGACAACAAAAACCCCCAAGATGAAAGGTGAACATGGAATGGACCTTGTGTGAGAGTTCAGATCTGGCTGGTTAACACTTTCAGCTGCTTGCTGCCTTCAGTATCTAATTCTTTAGGCACAGAAGGTTTCTGTCTTGTCTTGTAAGGTATGTTACCCTAAGAGTGTCTTCTATTTAATTCTGAGTTAAACCAAATAAAAAATGGAAGGCACCCAGGAAAGCCCCAGGAAAACACACACCCCATCTTCCTCCAGACCAGGTCAGACCTCCCCCATTCTGAAAACAAACCTTGGTGTAGTTAGTTCTCATTATGGATAACTTTTGGTCCACTGTTCTGTTTGTCTCTGCTCTGACATTCCCTGACATCACTAAAACATAGCATAGGGACTTTTTGCCTCTTAGATGTAGCTGCTGTGAAAGGCCACTGAACAAAATTATTTTGTGACATTGTCCCAGCAATTACCTCAATCTTGACAGAGGAGCTAATTCAATTCCAAGGACTCTCACTATCCGATGCTGTCAATTTGTCCCTTTTTTTTTTTTTTTTTTTTTTTTTTAATACAGTAATAACTAATATGGAATAGAGTCACTAGGAAGTGAGCTGAGACGAGCAGAATTTACTTTAATAAAGGGACAAGAAATTTCTCCCTTAGAGGGAAAGAGACCATTGCTTTTCATTCACACACCTTAAAATAAACAAAGTGTCATAATATAAACTGGATTTCTGCTTGCAGTGGGGGGTTTAGATACATCTACTCCTTCTTGCTAGTGAAGGAGTCTGAACTAAATAAAATTCTTGAATTTTGAATTAATGCATTATGGAGTCAATGTCCAGTGATATATCTGCTCAAAATTTCCACACACAGTAGAACCACAGAATGGTTTGTGTTGGAAGTGACCTCAAAGATCATCTCGTTCCAAACCCCCTGACCAGGCTGCTCCAGCCCCAGGGTCCAGTCTGGCCCTGGCCACTGCCAGGGATCCAGGGGCAGCCCCAGCTGCTCTGGGCACCCTGGGCCAGGAATTCAACACCCTCCCAGGGAGCAATTCTTTCCCAAAACCTCATCTAAACCCAGTGTCCTTTGGTTTAAAGTCCTTCTCCCTGGTTCTAGCATCACATGCCCTTAGGAGAAGTCCCTATAAACCATTAGTATATTTCCTGCAGTTGGAAAACTCCAAATTGCATCCTGCTTTGTGTTTGAGAAAGCACCAGGGACTACCACAGCTCCTAGCCAGCCCCACAGAACACAGGTGGGCAGGCTGCAGCCCAGCATCCAGAGCTGCCAATTAGATGCCTGCCCTTCCAAACACTCCTATTATCTCATTTGGCCTGTCACACAAATTGGTGTGAGAGTAAATGCAAATTAAACACATTCAGACTGAGCCAAATTCACTTGCATGGCTGGAAGACTAAGAGGAATGAAAGGCACTTTGTAAAATCAGGTGGTGCATGGCAAAGGGCTGAAAGGTTTTTGAAACTGGGACAGAAGCTCAAAATAAAAGCACCAAAAAGCTCCAATTGGCTAAATGCTGAAAAAGTCAAGCTTTTGGGAGACACTGCTTATCTGAAAAGCACAACAAGAAACATAAAAAGTGAACTCAGGCAAGCATTGCAGCACAAAGTTCTGACACTGCAGTTTCCCATCCTTGTATTTTGAATTCACCTGGTATTGCCAGATGTGGTTATTCCTCAGATTTGAAACATGAGATATTAACCCATCACCCTTTCTTTCATGTATTTTTCCTTAATTATTCCTCTTTTTTTTTTTTCCACTCTAGGTTGGTTTTCCTTCCACTTAGTGATGCCAGTTTAGCTGCAATCTCATTTGGCTTTCACTGCAGCCCAGGGACTAGCAAAGCTCCACCAGAATTAACAACATTGACAATACAAGTCTGCCTGGTCCCAGAGTAGGAGCTGACCCTGTGTTCTTTCACTCATGCCAGACACAGAAAGGACAGCTTTGGCCTGAATAATTTAGCTTTGTTTATCTTGATTTGCCTCTAAGTAGGTGACATCGAATTCACACACGAAAACCTCAACACTGTGTTATTAATCTGCTTTTCTAAGGTTATTGTCACATCTTCTGAGGGATTATCAAATAGGATATCCCTCCACAAAACACACAGTTCTTCTAAAAGAAATAATAAGGAAATAATAGCTAAAAATAATAAAGATAGCTAAAATAATTTTAAAAAATCTTTCAAGAGCTTTATAAAATATTTTGTTGCTGATGTATAAATGTACCAAAGCTTAATAAAAGACCTAAGGGGAGGAAGTGCTGTAGTAGTGAAACATGAGAGTGAATTTCTCTGAGTATTTGTACACATTTCATCCCCACTAAACCCAAACAAATCTCTGACACTGCAGAAAAACCTGACATCGATGATAAGATCCCAAAATGAGAGGGAAAAATAGCAAAAGCCCTGCCTTTTTCCTGGCCAGAGACTCCTTCAAAAGGGAGAGGATGAGGCCATTTTCCGTGTGTGCTGCTCCAGTGCTCTGTGTCACAGAGACAGCACTTTCCCCCTTTTGGTCCCTGGTCCCCTTCTCCTGTACTTTATGCCCAAACAGAGAAAAGAGCAAGTTTTAATGAGCTAAATGTTGTCTTGGTTTCCTCTAGGGTTTTTGTTGTTGTTGTTGTTGTTTTGGTTTGGTTTTTGTTTGGTTGGTGTTTTGTTTTTTTTCTTTTTTCCCCTGCAATATTTAATTATTTAGAATATTTAAAAAAAAAAAAAAAAAGAAAAAAATAAAATAAAAAACAAAAGACATAGGTAGAGCTTCAGGCTCCATGGAGTGAGAGTGTCAGGACATGTCGGTTCAGGTTTTTTGGACTCCTTTGGTGCATCTCAGTAAGTGCAGAGCCCCAGCCTGGCACACAGATTGTTGCTCTGAAGGACTCGGCCCCCACCTCAGCTGAGAAGAGCAAAGGGCCCTCCCACACAGCAGTGTGGTGCAATGGTCCCCTCAAACACACTTCTGCTCCTAAATGGCACATGGAAATCAAAATTCTTTATAGAACATAAAAGCACGTGCCATTTCTCCTGCGTGTGGGCTGGGCAGAGGTTTCACACTGGCGCAGGTCACAGGTAGCACCAGGAAATCATCCCTAGCACTGCAGACAGGGCTGAGCAGCAGAGACTGAGCTTGGACAGTGCCTAAGGACAGCCTGGGAGACAAGCCCAGCTTCCAAGGGTTTAACACCCAAACAGGGAGAGCAGAGAACACTGGCCTGGGATCACAGCATCAGTCTGCACCCTGCTGACTCTGAGAGGCTGAAAAGCTCTGTCCTTCCAGCATTTGCCAGCCCAGCAGCTCCCAAACTCCTCTCATTAGTGCTTTGCCACCAACAACACATGCTACAGTTTTCATCACAAACTAGGATTTATTATATTTACTTAGCATTTGCTGAGGGCTATTTAATATACCATTCTATATTCATTTGTTGATACCTGTTTTCCAGTGCCCTTTTATTATTCTCCAGCAGAACAGCCTCCTGGAAACACGTAGAATAATGGCCTATTCACAATCTTAGCCCTAATTAGGAAGCATGTTTGCATTCTGTGGAGAAGTCAGAATCACATAAAAAGGGTTGTGTTGGCTGGTGGAGACTCGCTTTAGTCTCACTCAGAGCCCTGAGTGAGGCAGCAAAGTTTAAAGTATTTATAACAAGGCTGTCTGTAGTTCTCAGGCTGGCACGAAGTTAACGTGGGAAAGAAACATCCCTGACCTACAGCACGAGCTCCTGCACTTGGATACAGAAGGGAATGGGAGCAATGTGCACTGGAAGAAATCAGTTAATAAGTATTTTTACTGCCACAGTATTTAGAAACTGTCCCAGATCAGATTAGGATTATTGTTCCAGGTATTTCACAAACTCCTAAAGTGAATCCTGGCACAGAGATGTACAGTCTCTTTTACTCGCTTGTAATATCCTCTCTAAGACTTTATTCCCTACCAAGGTCAAGCCTGAAATTCACAAGTAGGAGAGCAAACCACCTTGAGCAAAATTCAAAATTTAGTGCATAGACAGGTCTTAGAGAAAAAAATTTAAAAAATAAAAATACATGCAGGCCACAGGGGAAAAAAAAAAAAAAAAAAAAAAAAAAAAAAAAAAAGTTTTCCATTTTTTTGGTTAAAAAAAAAAGAAAAAAAATGTTTTCCATTTTACTGGTTTTAAGACATGCCTATGGCCTGCAGGAAACCTATCCATGTCCAAGAAAAGTCTGCAGGCATTGTAAGGGAAGGAAAACCAATTACAGGTCTGTAACAGCAGCTCTGAAGCTGCCACTCAGAGAGGCTCAGATTCCCCACAATAGACTATGCCGAGGAGACAGGATTTGAGCACCTCAGTTGCAAACTTCAATTTTTATATCCCTCTATCATTTGCAATTCCCCTTTTTAATCCTGACAGTAACAAGGTTCCCTAGAGTTCCTTGACACAGTATAATGCCCTGCTTTTAGGAGACACCTGAGCTTGGTTTCTTGCTAGCCCTGTTTTCGCTTGGGCAGAGCACCTCAGTGGAGATAAACTGGCTCTGGTGCACCAGCTCCTCCACAGCTCCAGGAGAATCTACATAACACTGCTCTGTGCCATAGAAATGGTTTTAAGCTTCTTCTGGCAAAGAGTGAAATGCTCTGATTGATGGGCAAAAGCACAAAAGCCTAAATTCTGGTCTTGCAATGCTGCTAGAAGCTTCCAACAGTACACATATTCAGCCTTGACACCACTTGGGCTCTGAGCAGGTGCTGAGTGTTCACAACCCCCTCTCTGGAGAAAGACAATACAGTTTAATATAAGCAGCGGGACAGTGGCAAAACTCTCAGCTGCAGAATAGCTGAGTGTAGCTCCACCTTCTGAATGGAGGAGTGGTTGGTTCATTATGTCCCATGAAAATATTCCAGGTCCTGATGAAGCCTGTGTGACTCAGCTTCTGCCCTAGAGCCGGTTGTCTCCTTTCAGCAATACTCCATCCGAGCAGACAGTGGCTGCAGCAACAACAGTGTCACACAACAGGGGCTCGCTGGCTCCCTGCTAAACGTGTGTGTGGCCACAGTCTGTACATATTCATCTTAGAGCCCCCTCCTCCCTGAATACTCCAGCAAAAACTCTCAATTTAGGGCTGTTCATTTTGCTAGCCACCAGAATTCCTAAATTGTTAGCAATCAAAGTGCCGTTTCACAATGCCTGAGCCTCCAGCTCCAAACTGTTTCTGCAACAGTTGGAAGCAATCAATAAACTAATGAAAGTCAAAGTGGCTGTGAGGCAGCAAGGCTTCTGTGTACCTGGAGCTGAAGCTGTTCTTTTGGCACACTCCTCTTTGAACTAACAGGGATGATTTTGTCTTTTTCTCTGCAATTCTCTGATTCACTACATCAAAACCCATTGCCTTTGTGAGCCACTTCGTTACAGAACGCCTTTCAAGAGGAGCAGCAGAAGAACACAACAACTATGTCAGGTCAGAAGTTCCAGTTGGGCTGGAGCCTCTAAAAGAGGATAAAGAAAGGGCAGGGATGAGTGGTGCTCTCGCCAGACTTTCTGCCAGCCTGCAGCCATTTGTGTGCTCCACGGGGCTCCTGGACACAGATGGGGCTCCTGTGCACCGCTGATGTACCACAGGAATTCCTGCCATTCATCTGCCCAGCTCTGCCACGCAGGATTTTCTGCAGGACGCATTTAGCACCAGCAAAGTTATGCATTTTCAGCGCTTGGATTGGAAACTCTCTGGGCACAGCCCTGCATTTGTCGCTGATTGCTCATTGTTTAGCACATTGATCCATGGCTGAGGTTACCAGGCACCACAGCAGCCTGCTAACAAATGAACCTAACCCCAAAAGACAACATGGAAACAGCAGAGATGAGAAAACTTCTGCAAGTTCAATAACTTGTGTGAAAAACGAGGTTCAATTTCCTGGTACATTTTAAAAGGTTTAATAAAAAGACAATAGGAGACAGAAAAAAAGCAAGGGTTAATTACGGCTGGGTGCTTGGCATTTCACCAAGAGCACACTGGCTTTCTAGGGAACAGTCTTTAAATACTTTATTGCATCAGCCTGCTGCATGTTCACAGCCCATCATGCACATTCAGGAACTGTTCAGCATGGCCACTCCTTGGGTCTGCCTTTTTAGAGCATGTGTCGTTCCCCTTTATGTGGTTTTGATCGTCTCCTTATCAGTTTTGATTTGGGTTGGGCTGTACCGTCCACGAGCAGTGAGTGCTGATATTTCACGTGTCAGCAGCGGGGTGCTCCTCATCCCTTCACTGCAGGTTTATCTCAATCAAGGAGACAGTTCAAGCACATTAGCTTTAACAGCAGAGAGAAAAAACAAACAAACAAACCCAACAACAACTACACAGCAAAAACATTTTAACATTACATATATAACATTCGTCTTAATACTTGTGAAAAGTTAACAACATAGCATTCATTTATAATACCTGGGAATCAACCGAGTAATGGCTCAGTGGAGTATTTCCAGCTCCCTGTCTTTTGGAGAAGGCAGGGTGGCAGCACAGGGTAACTGCTGCATTTGCAGCAGCAGAAACGGGGATAGAACCAAGACACACTCGTTTACATTCCCAGCCAAATTGGAGCTTGCTCATTCCACGGTGTTTCCTAAAAAACTCTTCCCACCTTGACAGAAATTACAGTGCTTCATTTGAAAATGAGAAGCAAGAGGAAATGAACTTTATGTCATGATTTCATTTTAAAAGTTGTTAATAGGCTGAAAATTCAATTTCAGTCATTCTACAGAGTTTTTCCTTACTTATTTTCTTTTTCAGGAGGTAAAAATGAATGCTTTAGAATGCTAAATCTTTTGATCACTGCAGAGGTGGACTGAGTCTCATTTTGTTTCTCTTGAACTACTTTTCAGTTATAAGAAGTCTATTCTGTAATTGTAAAAAAAAAAAAAAACAAAAAAACAACAAAAAAAAAAAACCAAAAAAACCACAAAAACACCCAAACAAGCAAAAAACCCCCATTGTATCTGAAAGATCTGCTTAAGGGGAGATAGCTCTGTTAACATCATCGACATCACAAGTCATTACTGTGACTGTTTTGATGCTCTGCTGCATCATTTCAAAGTCCATGCAGCCTTTCCTCAAAGTAATACTCACTTCTGAGTTAATTTTGAACTAATAATACAAGTATTTCTTTGAACAAAAAGTTTTTCTGGAGTGACATGTTGCAGTCTCCGATTGCTTTCATCTCCCTCTTGAGATATTCTGATTTACATAATATTTTATCTAGTTTTTACTAAATGTGTATATACTTATATACATAAAATTCCTTTCAAAAGACAACCTCACATCTTAAGAACTCTGAATATGCAGCAATGTAGGAGTTTGGATGAAAAAAAAGGCCACTGACTGTGAAGATTTAAGGAACAGAGTGACAACTGCCACCCTAATACTTCCCCTAGAAATGGGGCAGGACATTGTACACTTGGGAATTCATTCCTCTTGGCAAAATGCAGAACTCATCAGGACTCTGAAACAGAAAAATATCGCAGTATTTACATTTTTATACATACACAAACTTCTGTAAGACAAGTCGTGTAACTTGAAGGGTTTTTTACGGCTTCTGTTTGATTCCACCAAGGTGCTATTCACTATTTTAATTCTCAAGCTTTACACTGACACAGCAGTTGTTCTAGGGCACAATTCATTTAAAGATATTTCCCTTAAGCATTCCAACCTCCCATAGAAAGTCTCAAATTCTAAGCACAAAGGGAAGACTGAGAAGGTGACAGACAATACAACAGACTGAAAACTCACTGTTGCTGGTAATTCATTATATTATAAAAGATAAAGTTCTATCCTTGGATGAGTTGTTGACTGATCAGTTTTTTGCTGTGCCCAAGGGACAGGTTATAAGGCAGCTAGTTACTGGTGCTATTTATTTCTTTTGTTAAAGCAGAAATTAACTGATATTAGGCTCTTTGTGTTAAGTGTTACGCATATTTGTGCCGATTTTACTGATTTAAAAGTTTGAAGAACTTACTGGAAGAGAATGCACAAATACAGAATATAATGATTGTTCTTAATTTGTGTTCCAGGAGCACTTAGGAGTTCCAAACCAAATCAATGACTCAGGCAGATAGCAACAGCATGAACCCATTACAGGGCCATCTCTGCCATAAACCCATATTTTACACGATGCACAAAGAATGCAAGACCAGGAGGAGAAAAAAAACACCAAAACACTATTTCTATTCAAAGTAGAAAAGATCAGGTCATTTGCTTTTAAAAAAAAAAAAAAAAAAAAAAAAAAAAAAAAAAAAAAAAAATCTTGTCGCTGGGNNAAAAAAAAAGACTTTGGTCATGCAGGATGAATTCATTTCATACTGATATTTAAAATTTCCTTTAAAAGAGGAAATATTTTTTGATGGCACCACTCCCTGACAGGACAGCCGGGGGGGTCGGGCTGTGCTCCAGGGAACAGGGACAGGAGGAGAGGGAATGGCCCCAGGCTGGGCCAGGGCAGGCTCAGGGTGGGCAGCAGGAGGAATTTCTGCACGGAAAGAACTCCTCCCTTTGGAATTCCTTATTTTTGATAGCATTACTTTGGGTCAGAAATACCTTGTGACATCAATCAAAAAGATGAAAATCAACTTTTTCAAAAGCCATGGGAGCTTCACATTCTTTATTTTAAATGTAACTTCAGGCTAAGTAATTAAATACTTCCATAAATCTTATGCAATAACAATTTATGGATTACACACAGCTATACTTATAATTGCCCTTGAGATCAAAGATCCCTTTAAAAATTCTTAACAGCATAACACTTTGGAAATAATCTTATTCTACAGATCCAGAGTTTGCCAAACCTCATTTGCTTTTAATGAGATGGCAGATATTTTACAGTGTATAACATTTTCATACATTTTGTGATATAATAGCTAATTTACAGATTTGTGATCCTTCTGTTCAGATGGGAGTGCAATGCTTTCCTGTAACATCATATTTGGAGGACTACCCCTACCCAATCCCCAAGGAAGTTCATTCCAAAATGATAAATTATCCTTTTTTAACTGTTTTAGAAAAATAAGGAAATTAGAATTCCCAGAGAAGCTTAATGAAATTTTGCTTCCGTGTAGGGCAAATGACAGCTTGGCACAGTGTTCTGCCACGACATCCAAAGGCCAGGCCATTACAATGCAGGAAGTTCTGCAATGCTAGAAAATAAAATGTCACTTATTCCTTGGTTGTTTTCCCCTCCCATGAGAAATGTTTGTGTTTCAATGGCTTTTTTTTGGGGTGGGAGAGAAAATGAAGAGTTTGGTTTTCCCTCCCACTTCTCAGGTGAAATCTCCATCAAAGAGGTGGGTGCAAACCCAAAAATGTCCAGGGCAAAGCATTTAAGTTTACATTGCATTACTGCTCTTGCTTCTGGGTAAATATCCAGGATATGAGCAAAAGAAGACTTTTTTTTTTTTTTTTTTCTTTAATACCATTTCCTTTAATATCTACCAAAAAAGGCTCAGACATAGCATGCTTGAAAAGCCTGCTTATAACAAAAACACAGTCTGGAATGTTAATATAGAATCATTGCCTCCAGACATCTTATTTAGCTTTGGCCATTTTAGATCTCCAAATCCAGGGATTCCATTTGGATTCCTTGGAGAATGGGATCTCCTGCTTTCATCAAAGTATCAAAGGCTCACTTCCAGAATCTGGCAGTGCTTATCTGCTGCTGGACTTCTTGAAATGTTTATTTTTCTATAAGCTTCCATTTCCCACTCACAAAAGAAATTCTGATTTTAGGCCCAGATAAGGATTTTCCCTATAATCATTAATACATCTTCAGAATCACCCCAAATTATCACAAAATCAATGAGTTAAGTGTTATTTACTAAGTAAGTATTTCCTTTTCACCAAGTCCAAGGAAATTATACTGCAATAGAGCATTTGCTACAGTAACATTTTCATCATAACTAACACAGGCTAATATTCTGTGTAAAATTACTACCATGAATTAACTTTATGTCTGTAGAAAATGAGATTGTATGTAATTACTGATTTCCATTCACAATAAACTAAGCAAATTATCTTCACAAACATAAATGCACCATAAATTTGTTTTGAGGCATAATGAAGAAATAAATTTGTGAAAGAAATATGGACTGAATCTGCCAAATTATTGTAAATGATAGCTTCTTTAAAATTAAGGCATGTAATTGCAATTGGAAAATGTTATCCTCTTAATGGTTGCATTATTATTTAGGTAGACCAATAATCCTCTTTGCTGATGCCTCATTTCTAAACTATTGGCAGATTTTATGCATTTTAATATCAAAATGCCATGCAATCTATAAATAGAATGATTTACCATTTGCAGGATTAGGTTTGTCCTAATGAATACTAGAGGATTTTTAAAATGGGGATAAAAGTGCTTACTAGAAAGTCTCACATTTTTTCTGCTCATATTAGTTGAGTGTGCTCATTCAATAGACAAGATTGTTTTAACATATGGCTCCCCAAGTTTAATGTTAATGAGTGAAAATCACCGTACTGAATATGACATTTTAAATCAAATAAAGCAATCAGTTTGATGATGTTTTAACAATTGCACATTACATCCTGCAATAAAATTGCAAAGTTAACTTCTTTAAAATGCCACAGAAATTAAAACACTCGTATTGTTTTAAGGCATCAGTGTGATTTGACATTTCAAAAACATTAAATCCTGTTTGATATGCCCTTTATCTTGTTGATGACCAGGCATTTTAAGATATTATTAAAAATTTAAATTACTTTTAGGTGGCCGAGCTTGTAAAAATCTTAAAGTTCTGAGGATATTTATTAATGTTCACAATACTAAAATATTCCTCATTACAATGTTATTAAAAATGCGGCTTGCTTCTCTCTCCAAAAATATATTTTTGCTGTTATGTTTTGGAGATTTTACGTTTGATTAGATAAATCGGAGACACAGGCAGTTCTTCTAAGGCCTTTCTTCTTCCTTGGACAAGTTCAGGTTGGAATTACCTTAAAATAAAATAAGGTTTATTTCAAAAATTCTATACTTTAGCCAAAGAAGTGAAAGAAGAAAAATATAATCTTTTTCTGCAGTCCCCAAACGAGGAAATCACCTTACAGCAAAGCAAGTATTTTATTACTGAATTGTGAGAATTTCATTCTTTACTGGGTCACTTAGCACCACACCAGGGAGTGGGGAATCTCTCCCCCTTCCTCACCACCCACACGGGAAAAACAAAGCTGCAGCCAAGCAGGTGCCTGGTCGTGGTTTGCATTTTCTCACTTCCATGGGGGCTAAGGCAGCCTCACCACATTTTTCAATCAAAATCAAGTGGAGCTGAGTTGTGGCTGTAAAGCTTTGCTTTACACCAGATTTTATTTTAAGAATTTTTATTTTTTTAAACAAGCAGAGTTGTAGTAACCTAAAGGTCACTACAGCTCTGTTGGAAGCAGCTTCCAAACTGAAAAAAAAAAAAANAAAAAAAAAAAAAAAAAAAGCTATTTCCTAGGCCAACTGCAAAACTTTGCCTGATGTTATAGAAAACATTTCAAAAATCTAATTTTATTTATTTATGCAGCAGCCTCCGAAGTTAAAAAATAAGATAGCTATCCTTATCCTGAACTAAACAGAAATTTAATGCTAAATACTGGGGATTTTAAAATAAGATTGTTCCGGGGGTGGTCCATGAGCGTCACAAAAACCATCAGGTTCTGCACCTGGCTGTTTGTGCTACTTCTGTCCCCTGCAGGTCCTCCAGCAGAACATTTCTGAGAGCCCATTCCTTGTGCTGCAGCATCCCAGAGCTGAGCCCTGCTCCCAGCTCTGAATTCCTGCCTTTCTCAACCAGGAAAACACTCCAAGTGGCAACAGCTGAGTTAATGCTCCTGCCAACTCCTCCATAAAGCAGTGGTACTAAAACAGTGTGCTGAGATTCCAGCATAGTAAATTAGTCTGTAATGAGAAAGTGATTCTCAGTCATCCAGATAATCCAGAGATCTAGTCCTTCGCTGGCTGCCCTGGGCATGGAAACAGAGGCTGAATCCTAAATGAAGCCATTAAATCAGTGGGTGTGAATTTTGTTGGGTGGTGCTGGAGGAACACAATAGGTAACTGGAGATGATAAGGAACATGAGCAATAACAAATAGTAACTGCAAACTACCCGAGAAGGACACGTGCAGAGCCCACACATTTCCAGATTATCTCTTTGTCCGGGGAGAGAAGGAGGAAAACTCAGGAAACTTGGGAAAAAGAGCAATTTAACCTGCAAGTCCCGATTCCCTCCATCCCGTATTTATAGTGTGGTTTGACATCATGCACAAACCACTGAGTGCTTACTGGCGTTCCCAGCTTGGCTTTTCCCATCATGTCCACTCAAACAGGCTCTGCATGGTGCTGCAGGTCTGACAGGGATCTGTGACACGAGGAATTTCCCTCTCCTCCCAGGGGAACGAGGTGGAAACCTCTCCATCTGCCCTGGCTTTTGGGGCTTTGCGAACAAACCACTCCCGTGGCAATTCCTAACTCCTTTATACAAACTAAATACAGGTGTTTTAAACACTGAAATCAAACTGTGTTTCAGCCTCAATGTCCATGAGCAGAGAGGGCTAAGGATCCAAAAGATGTAGACAGAGTAATGCCTGAGCTTTTTATCAGGGAGGAAAGGATGGTTACCAATGGATTTCTTACTGCCCACCTGTAAAATGGCAGTTAAGTGCTTCTTCTGTACAGAAAACAATTCCTTTACTAAATATTCTAGAAGATAGGACAGTATAATTGATAAATTAATATTTTCATGGCCTTTCCATTCTGGAATGAAGGTAAGCACTTTAAAAATAGAGCTACTGCTCATAAATATGGATATCTCCCCAAGCAGTTCAGTCCCAAGACAGATATTTTCTATTCCATATGTAGGGAACACAGCAGATGCCTTGGAGACCTCACAGATAATCTCAGTCCTAGAGGGCTTCATTGCTGACCACCATGAATTTCCACAGTCCTGGAGTTATATTTTAAGCCAGCACAGAACTATAAAGACCTTCATGATGTAGAAGAGAAATGGAGACAAATATTTTCTTTCAATGAGGTGTCTGTGAGAATGGCTTAGCTGCATTGATTTATGAGGCCATTCCTCCTTTATATCCTTTTTTTTTCTCCATGTCTAAAGTGTGGAAAATGTATTTTGTTCGATATGCAAGGCAGCTGCAGGACTGATCAATTCCTTAGAGCTCAACGGGGAAGTGCATTTTCAGGATCAGCAATATTCCAAGCACCAAGCCACTGCTCTGTGGCTGTTCCTTGAGTCTCCAGGGGAGGGGTGAAGGAAATGTTCTTGCTCCTGGGTGAAGCAGAGTCCTCAAGCCAGGTAATTCACATCCTGCTGCTCTTATTTCAGGCTGCTACAAAACAGGACAGTGAGGGAGTCACTCAAATTGTATTACTCAAATTTAAATGCTTTCTTAGAAGCTTAAGAGTGGCAGTTGTCAATGAAGCAATTCTGGGAAAAGGGCTGGAGGGGAGACAAAAAATAAATTACAAGAAACAGTTTCTAGACACAAAAAGCATCTCTTCCACGAGACAATGAGCAATGTGACATGAGCTGAAGAGCACCACTATAGCAAGATATGTCTATCACTCAGGCATAGTGATAGTGATTTAGAAACAGATCTGTTTCTAAAGAATAAGTAGGAACAGCTGAGAATTTACTAAGATATTGTTTAAAAAAGCCCAACAAACACGACAAAACCCAAACAATACCCTGCCCACAATCAAAGCTAAGAAAAAAAAAACAAACAAAAACGCCACAAAAAATACACAGACACACACATGCAATCTTAGAAGACACAAGCAATGTCAGGAAAAGCCATATTAGCAGCATCTGCCAACAATGAGTACTTATTTTTCCCTATTACACAACAATCTGGAGTTTAGAAATATCAGCCACAGATTGATAGTGAGGAATTGAGGTGGAAAAATGTGTAATACCAGGAGAAATATTCCTAGGGTAACAACATCTGACCTGAGGGCTGCACCAAAAATGTTTAAAAAAGAATCGTTCCTAATGGTATTAACAGTGCTTTTTTTCCTACAAAATCCAGTGTAAATAAGTGTGGCTGTAAATGAACAGCATCTATCTCTGATGGTAAAGAATTTTCCCAAGAAAATTTGCCTTATTGAATGAAAAGCTGGATTTTTACCTCTAACAGCTCACAATTACAGTCCAAACTTTTATCTGCCTGGCCTTCTCTACTGCATATATAAAATTCAATTTTAAAAGTGAAAAAGACCAAAAAATGATTGGAGGGAGACATCTCAGAAAATTAATCTCAGAACATTATCTCATCTCTTGCCCATGATGCAGACTCTGATTACATGATCACATATTTATGTCCTCAGTATCTGAGGCTTTCCATCCTGATCAAATAAGTTCCCAAATACCTCAAAGGCAGACAGACCTGAAAAATCCTTCCAACTTCATTGAATTAATTGATAGGGGCAAGTAAATGAGCCATTAAAATGACTCTGGCTTTGCAGATCATCACCTCTGCTTCAAATTATAACCCAAATCTGGCAAAAAAAGCAACAGCCAGCCACGTGCTGACTCACCTCCACAGGCATCCTGCCTTTGACAGGAATCCTGGAAAGTTGATAGCTTCTGATTTGCAGGTTTGGCAACGATATCTGGAAATATAGAGCTCAACCAAAGGAGGATTCAGGGTATATAATGGTTGTGGAATAGTCAGGGAGAAAGAATTGCTTTGAGGAATGCATCTGGTTCATTTCATGTTGGTTTCTATTTAGGGAATGAATAAAGGGTCTGATAATAAGCTGGAGGATAAAAATAATGTAAAAAAGTAATGAGTAAAGTTGTCAGGTTGCAAAACTTCAGTGATTCTCACCCAGGCAAACATCTGGACCCAATGCAAGCATGCAGTCCAATGACTAAAATTTCTCCTTCCCGTGCAGGGGATCCTGGTGGAAATTATAAAAGTCCCAATATAGCAGGGATACTAAGGGGTAAATAGCTCATTTTAATGCAGAAGATACATTAGGGAGAATTGACTGTGATAACAAGGAGTATTTCAAAAATAAAAATTATCTTCAGTAATTAGAATATTGAATGAAAGCTGAGAGAAAGAGAGCAACTCCTCCACTTGAAGCCTACATGGAATTATTATTTCCCTCCAGCTCCATATAGGCACTAGAGTCACAAAACAAAATAAGTTTTAAGAATGAGACAGTTTATACACACAAAAAATGCCTTTGTGGTAAGTGCCAACAAAGAACACATTGTACATTAATTGCTGGTCTCTCAGTCCAGACCATCTGTCTGTGGATGTAATGAAGGCTGGCAGCACTGCTGCTATTTGCTCAAGAACTAAAATTGGGTCTGAGCTAAACCCTCCTCACTGCCTTGTTACAGCCCCTGCTGGGCTTTAGCAAGAGCTCAGCCACCCCCAGAGCCATGGCTGAGCCTGCTGGACCATCCTGGAGGGAGCACAGGGGCTGTGAGCAGGGGTGATGAGGGAGCAGAGCAGCCCCAGGAACCCCTGAGAGCAGAGAGCCCTGTCCCTGCTGTGCCTTCCCAGGGGCAGCGTGGCCAGTGCAGCCCAGCACTGCCGGGCCCCTGCAGGGCTGCAGCCTGCCCATCCAGCTGGGCTGGTGGCCACAGCATCTGTAAGAGCTCGCTTTCGCTCACCTTTGGAAGCAGCAGTGCAAATTTAAGTAATCTTAGCTTAAATGCCAAGATAATGGACTACCAGCAAGCTGGGCAGCAACATTTATATTTAAAGAGCTGTAAGTCACTCTGGTTCGCTCTGCAGGAACGGCAATGTGAGCAAAGGAGAGAGTGCATTTTCCATGTGATGGCAACGTGCAGGACCAGAGCACTGCAGGCACCTCTGTGGTATTTCCATTCCAGCACCCATGGCAGTGGCATGGCACAGCCACAGAGCCCACGAGGGAATGTTCCCCCATGGCAGTGGCATGGCACATCCACACAGTGACATGGCAATTTCACACAGTGACATAGCACATTCACAGAGCCCACTAGGGAATGCTCTTGCCTGGAATTTTTGAGGAGACAGCAAAACGTGCAGCCCTGGGAACGTTGCAAACTCCTGCTGCCCTCGTGGTGCCCATGCAGCTCTGTAGGGTGGGGTGTGCAGTGACCTCCAGGCTCACACCCTGTGCCCAAAACACCTCTTGGGCTGCTGCTGAGCTGCTCTTCTGCCCAAGAGGAAGGGGTGAGTTATCCCTGAGCGTGTGCCTGCCCTCCAGGCACTGCTGACAAGGCAACCAGACCCAGGCAGGATCTGTGCAGCTGGCTGGTGAAGCCAGACCTCGCTGCAGCTCTGTGGCAGCAGTCCAGCCAGTACTCCTGCTAACGCTATCAGTTTTAGGATATGCGTGGCCAAAAAAAAAGCCATTTTCATATAGATGTAGTTCACACAGCTCTCTGAAAGGATGTGGCCATGTTGCTGCAAAGCTGCTCTTTGGAAAGCTGGATTCATCAGTTCCCAGGCTGCTGGGGAAGACTGATTAGTTGTCATTATTTTCTGGCTTCAAGACCAACTGGGAGAAGA
Source organism: Regulus satrapa (assembly GCA_013396955.1). Classification (NCBI taxonomy): domain Eukaryota; kingdom Metazoa; phylum Chordata; class Aves; order Passeriformes; family Regulidae; genus Regulus; species Regulus satrapa. Next base: position 45,945 of record VWZN01009123.1, read on the forward strand.
TGGAGGTTCTACTGCTTTCCAGACTTTTCCCCAGGAAATCTGTCCTGATCTCAGAAGGTTTGGTGTTTTTTCCATTTTTTAAATTGTATTGCCAGAATCTTGTGAAGCACTCAGGTGTTTGGGATTCTAAACAACACACTGACACAGGGAGAAAACATTTTTCACCATTAATTAAAATCCTGCTAAGAACTTGTGACAGATGGAAGTGATTGAACCTATTGCTATAGGGAAAGGTCAATTCCATTACAATGATTTTTTTACTCAAAAAAATTAATTATTCATTGTTGAAGATACCACTGGAGAGTCTAAAGAGGATTTTTTTCCCCAAAGTCAGAACAAATGTTCAAAGAGCTCCTATCAGATGGAAAAGACACTCCTGTACTCAGACCAAAAAGCTGGAGATAAGTTGTTCTGCTCCATCCATGTGCCTAGAAAAATGCTAACTTTTTTTTTTTTTTTTTTTAAAATTCAAGTTGATCTGCTATGCTTATTAAATTTCCAGAATTCCATTCTAACAGGGGAACAGGTTTTGTAAAAATTTGAATGTTTGCCATTATATAAATGGGTTTTCATTTCACAGAATCAGAGAATATCCAGAACTGGAAAGAACTCCCAAGAACCATCCAGTCCAGCTCCTGTCTCTGCCCAGGACACCCCAACAATTCCACCCCATGCCTGAGATGTTGTCCAAGCAGTCCTGGAGCTCTGGCAGCCTTGGGGCTGTGACCATTTTCCGTTTGGATATTTAGATTTTTTTTCCTGAAAACAATATGTCTATGTGTACCTGAGGTGGGGGGAAAATGGGCTCATAGCAACACTAAAAATGAGAATTAAAGCTGGAAATCAGTACCTTGTACTGGGTTCCCCATTATGGAGGAAAGAGACAGAGCTACTGGAGAGAGTCCAGTGGAGAGCCACTGAGGTGGTAGAGACTGGAGCCTCTCTCCTACAAGGAAAGGCTGACAGAGCAGGAACTGGGAGATCTCTTCAACATCTATAAAGATCTAAAAGGAGGGGGTACAAAAGATGGGCCAGGACCTTCCCAGATGTGCCAAATGACAGGGCAATGGCCACAGGCTGGAACACAGGAGGTTCTACCACCAGAGCATCAAAAAACACTGTTTACTGTGAAGGTGACCAAGCACTGATGCAGGTTGCCCAGAGAAGTAGTGGGCCCTCCATACTTACAGATATTCAGAAGTTATCTGATCCTGGTGACCCTTCTTGAGCAGTGGGGAGGGACAAGAAGACCTCTGGAGGTCCCTTGTCACCTCAGCCTTAAGTTCTGTGATCCCAGGGGCTGTCCTGCAAGGAGAAAGAGGTGGAAATGGGGACTCAGGAGAAAAACCAGTGCCCCTCTTTGAGCACCTGACAGCTCAGATCCTGAGGGTCACACCTTGCTCTGGTGAACATCCCTCCCCAACAACACAAATGTGGTCTCACCCCCTAAAAACAACTCCTGAGACTGATAACTCTGGTCTGCATCATCAACTCTATTCCACTGGAAAAGCAAGATTTACTATTCCCCACATTTCTCTTGACTTCTGATGTAACGGTCCAGCAATTGCCAACACCAGAGCACTCATCCTCTTTTGGCAAGAGGAACAGGAACAGTGGGTCAAGAGTTCCCAGAAAAATCGACAAAATTGTAATTCAGCCATAGACAAAACAAACCTACTTTTCCAGGCTGCCTGTTCTTCCATGGTGTGAAATAAATGAAATCCCACAATAGCCAACATTTTTAGATGTCTGTATGAGCAAAAAGATGTGGCCTCCTTTTGCCACCCTGGGACTGAAACAGCTGATAATGGAGGCAGTGGTATAATACCAGCTCCAGATATATTGGAGCACTGTCTGAAACCTGATTGTGCATGACTCTCAGAGAGCATAAGCCATGAAAAGTACCTTTGATACAGCCTAAAACTCCCCAATCTTTTTCATCTTTATAGTTTCATAGTCTTGCAAGCTTGAAAATTCCTTAGAGAACATGTGGTAAAACAAAACAAAACAAAAAAAAAAAAAAAGAAAAAAAAAAGGAATGTAAGTAACACATTCTTGCAATTGGTGCCAGCCCAGTGGGACTGAAAATGTGTTGTGCAAAGATATAGGAAAGTAAAAGGTACAAGAATACCCTACTTTCTGAAAGTTAGAAGTTCAACATCACTTCATTAGCCATTAAAAAAAAAAAAAAACAGATGAAAAATATGAAGCTACGTAATGTAGCTGAAATCTCCGGCCTGACCTGAGGACCAGAATCTCATTTGCTTTATGACACTTTAAACCTTCCACTAACAAATCACAAACAAACACTAAGGATGTGAATTTGCACCCAAAGCTGCTCTGAAATGTTCCGGCAAAATAAAGTGACATATTTCATTATTTCTAAATCTTCTACAAATGTGGCCTGCAGCCAAAGGGACAGTCCTGGTTTCCAGAACTCTGATTCACACATCTAGCTGAGATCTAGTCCTAACCCGAAAGTTCTTCCAGTTGCATGCACTCTTACCTGATCCCAGAGACCAGGAATGCACCTGATTACAGTGATGGGGCTCCAGGCTGGGTGAGGCTGTGTTTTATCTACAGTTGAGTCTGCACAGTACAGCAGGACAGAAGGAGCTTCATCCCACCTAAAACAAGAGTCTCACAGACAGAGGATTCTTGGCTGCTAAATTTAACTTGTAAAAGGCGAACACATCAAACCTTTTGGAAGTCCAAGTGAGTATTTACAGGATTTCCATTTGGAGTTTTTGAGTCATCATATTTCAAATCCAGCCTGAAAGTCCAAACCAAAATCTTAGTTTATTTTGATTACTAGCTAATTTATGTAATTAAAAAATAGAAGAAATGTTTGCAAATGTTTTCTCAATTTGTAAATGAAGAATATGCATAACATTAAGAAAACAAACAACAACAAGAACAACAAAACAACAAAAAACCTCACCAAAAAAACAAAACCCAAAAAACCCCAGAAACACTACTTATAAAGAAACCCCTATCCTAAATTGTCTGCCTCCTTCCTTGCACTGGGACAAAAGGAGCAGTATTACAGAAGCCATATCAGCTTAGCTGCCTGAATATGTTGTTGATATAAAACAAACTGACCTTTTTTTCTGGACAATCCATTTCACATATTTCTTTTGAATGAGTTCTTGATGTAGAAAGGCAGAATAATAGTCAAACATACCGCTGCAAAAGCGAAGATTCAAATAATTTTCCTATTATCTCCACTGAAATCAAATTACTTAAGAGCAGTATCTCTTAAGGATGATAGAAATGCATATTTTGATAGATTTCAAGGCCTCTCTAGCAAGGTCATTACTAAATGAAATGAAATACTCCCATTTCAGTTTTCTGGTAGTCAGTGCACTATTTTTACACAAGGCAAAAATGTAGCTGGTCCTGACTTGGACAACATTGGAGGTAATAAAGACAAAGAAACATTTCACCCTCCCGTGTACTCTCTAAGTGGGTTTGGGGAACCACAGGAAAGCTCCCTGAAAATCTCTCTGCAGCTGTTCTTTGATTGTTTGCCAGGAGCACGATGTGTGGCAGCTGAAATACTCCGCAGGCACACAGGAGCTGCTGAGAAGAGCAGCCAGCCTAGAGAAGGAAGGCATTCCCTCTGCCCAGGAGAGGGATGCCGTGGATTGCTCCCAGTGCCCACCAGGTTGTGTGTCCAGGCAGCGCCTCCAGAGCCACGTCTGCAGTGCTCAGCGGAGCATCCCTGCTCTGCCATGGGGAACAATTAGCAATTACAACATGGCTCGGAGTAAAAACCCACTGGAGCTGATGCAGGGAATGAAATCTTCTGATTCACTCTCACCTGAGCTCTGTTTCATAGGCAATTTCTGC
>VWZN01009123.1:67825-92205 GCA_013396955.1 Regulus satrapa
GGGGTGTTTTTTGGTTTTTTGTCTGTCTGGGATTTTTTTGTTCTTCCACATGTCAAAACATTTAGTGAGAAATCAGACTTGGAGAAGACAATGAAACTCCTGTTTGGAATGAGATGGAATCTCATTGCTGACAATGGAAATTTTGCTTTTTTCATTTCAGTAGGTGGAGGATTGCACACAACCCATTTCTTTAGCTTTGAAAGAACTATTTATATTGCATTTAATTTATTGCATTACATTTTATGTTCCCAGAGAATTTACACAGCTATATACTAACAAAATGGTTTCTTTTAATGCAAGTGAGCATATGAATTTTACGCAGATCATTAACGTCTGTCATTTTCAAAATTGTTAATAAATTCTACTAAAAAAACCCCCCAAACCAACACCTAACTAGAAATGAAGTGCACTGCCTAAAAATATTTTGTGAATTCCAGGAGACTGAGTTTCCACAGAAGAAAAAAATACTCAAAAAAAAAACCCCAAAAAACATTTTCTGCAGTATTTTCTTCATTAATAGTGTATAAAAATAAAATGCAAATGTTCAGACTCTTTGGTACCGTGGAATCATCCTGCCCAGTCTTCTCCAAGCGTTACCCTTCATGCTGAAAAAGGTCAAAGCTAATCCTCTCCCATGGATTGTTCTCTTTACTATGGAGGTGGCCATCTGTGCAAAAAGCTCTAACTTCTGCTCCAGCCTCGCTTTTTCCTAGAGTTCTTCCTCAAGGACTATCCTGCCTCTTCCATCTGTGGCTGTGAATGAAACTACAGCGCCTGCAGGTTCAAAGGAGACTTCTGCAGGCCTTTCCCTTAAAGTCCTCGAGCAGGGGTAGTGTTTCTTGGCCCTGGCACTGTGCCACATTAGAATAGGTTTGAGCACCTTTGCCCTCTGACCAGCCTCCAGATTCAGACAAGCTGATCTGCAGAATTAGCCTAATCAGAGTTCAGCTACTGGCAGATAACCTGGCACTTCACCCCTGTGCTGTCCACTTAATTTGGACTGATTTGCAAGGATAGCAGCATGTTCCTTTCTCATCTATGGTAAACAGAAGTGATTTCCTCTGCCTGATTGCCGGGATGCAATTTTTTCACAATATCATACAATTTTAATGATGTGCTAAAAATAAGAGTTTTCCTCGTATAGATATGGTTCTACATTTGTCACCTCTGGTGATCCTCAAAATGCATTAAAAAAGGCTTAGAAAAATGGCTTCTTCTGGAGAATACACAAGTTTGAGTAAATGTCTATGTATACAAAGTATTTCTGGAAATGAAAGTGGATGAATAAAATACACTATAAAGAAAGAGAAATAGAAAGAGGATTAGCAGCAACCTTTTAGCTGTGAAGCTTTGGGATGCAGGAAAATTAAGGTTAGAGCAAAAATCCTGCTGAGTTAATATGTATGGAAAGATGAAAGAGAGAGGAGAAAGGGAGTGTGGCAAATGGGAGGGGGGAGAAAAGCTGCAAAAGGTCAAGTTGCATGCAGAAGAGGTGAGCACGGAATCAAAGGGTGGGAGCCATATGAGCCGAATCAAAGCAGAAAGGAGCCAAGGCTTGAAATAAGAACACTGATCATTTTGGAGATAGGTTATTGGATTAAACTGGAACAGTGTTATCACCTTGTCCAAGGAACAAGAAATGAATTAAAAGCACATCATACAGAAGGCTGTCGAGCTGTATATTTCTTTTTATACTTTTTCATTAGTGAGGCGCCTGCTTCTTTTGACTCTAATTTCTTTAGCCTCATTTGATAGAACAATAAAGCTTTTCTTTTCATTGATGTTGATTTCTAGGACTCCTCAATTTATTCAGCGAATCCTCACCTATGTTGTTAATCACAAAAACAAAGTCCCATTACTCCAACTTCCTGACTCTGACAGATATTGTGACTAAATTTTTCAGAGGGACATGTGTGCTGAAGGAGGAAATTGATTAGTGCATGAACTAGTTCTCCAAGGAGAATTTGTGGCAGATGTCCTATTTTAGAAGTCTCCTCAGTGCAGAGGAAGCAATGTTAAACTGACATGGGAATGAGTAAAGATTAACTAATCTTTTAGGTTTTTTGCTGTGCAGCCACACTTGAGAATTATGTTGCTTGTTCCCTCAAAATGCTTATTACTCTTAGAAAACCCTTCTGTCCCCCATACAAAACATTTCTAATTACTTCCTTTAAAAGCCTGCTTCCACATCCCCATTTCTGCTTGCATTACATACCCACTTTAGTGATGGCAGAGAAGAAATCAAAATTGTAGAGTCCTCAGATACTTCGAAGATTTAAAAAAATAATAATCGATCTTGGGGAAATCAATGTTGCAAAGAGGACTTACCTCTATGGTGATTTTGAAGTCCTACTGCCACTTAAATTAAGACAGCAAACAAAGGACTTCAAAAGGAATTGGTTCAGGCTATGGATACCTGATCTCCATTTTATGCAAATTATACCAGCTGTATTTGTAAGAACAAAAAAATAGAACAGGTCTACGATACCTAGACTTTATTGTCTGAAAAAACACTATTGGCCCTTTCATCTCTGTAGATTTATATTCAGCAATACCTTTCTTTAAGCTCTGCAAAAAAAAAGAGGAAAAAAAAAAAAAAAGGCAACAACATGATTAAATATTCCGTTCTGACATCAGCTTCACTGAAAGGGACGAATACTTTATGTATGGTAATAGTTACAAATGCTCATTAGGGCTTGGGGAGGGAGAGCAGAGCTGCTCTCGATGTCTCTTTTCCAGCTGGGCTGGGGCAGGCTGTGCCACGTCCTGCAGCCCTGGGCAGTGGCTGCGCGGGCGCGTTGGAGGAAGCGCGGCAGCGTAATTCCCACAAACACTGAGCTTTGATCCCCCTGAGCATTCCCACTGATTACAGCACAGAATACGAAGCCTATTATCCAGCAGCCCTTCAAGCCGCTGCTTTTGATTCCAGATTGAGAAAACTCTGCAAAAGCTGCCTTTAAAAGCAGGGCCATCTGACTCAGAGCAGTCTCCCCATGTCAGAGGAATGTCCCACGCCTTCCTTCCTGCTACAGGACTCTTGGGAGCTTGAGAGACAGAGGAACATCAAAAAAAGTAGGTGTTCAAGCTGTGGTTTTAGTACTTGCCAACAATGCATACTAAATCAGGTTGTTATCCTTATTCTACATAAACACAGAGTAATTGGGCAAAAACAAGGAAAAAAAAAATCTTTAACAGGCTGTCATAAAAACCCAGCAGACCTAAGCCTTTAGGAATCACTGCCATCTAAAAGGGCAGGCATATATTCACCTTAAAACAATTAATGTTTTCTCCTTATTTGGTGGCACTTATTTGGTAAGTGATTTTTGCTGAATTATGTTGGACCAGCTGAAGTGATGTGGATGCAGCAGGAGATGTTCTTGTAAAGCTGGTCCACGCTGGCATAAGGGCATAACAGGGTTCTGTACATCAGCAGTTTTCCTTCTGGAAGGTACTGGCTTACTTTGTTTACAAAACTGTGCACTTGTGATATATATTCTAGCCAGTAAGCAGTAAAAAAAGCAATACTGAAGTTATACTGAGTCTTAAAATCAATTACAGGGGTAGCAATTCCTTTCATGGCTCTAGTAAACTTCTAATAATTTGCCTATTTATAAAAAAAAACACCAAAAAATGAGGCATCAATGAATTTTAGATGTTGATTTTGATCTTTAGATCAAGAAAATCTCAACTACCTGTAGGCCAGGGCACGATTTGTATCTGACATAAAAAATAACTGGTTTGTAATGAAACTAGAAAATGCATGCCCAAACTCTCTTGCAAAGTAGCGTTCTAGGTTTGCCTTGGTTTTGTTTTGATTTGCTTTTTTCTGAATGATCACCTTGAATTATTGCTTCTATTTTTAAAAAAAACTTCANAGACCCTGCCCATGGCAGGGGTGGGACTGGATGGGCTTTAAGGTCTCCTCCCAACCCAAAACCTTTCCATTCTGTGATTCATTCAGTGAAATGTGAGTCAGTATTTCAATGCTTTTCTTCCCCGCATTGCCAGAGAAAGTGACCCCCTTTGGTAGAAGCTTTTCTGTTGTTAAATTCTAGGTGCCTGTATAATCAAAGTCCTTGAACTTCCTGGGTGGCCTCTCTGTTTGCAGTCCACAGGGACAAACGGAATGCACATATATACTTAAATTCTTCACTATTTTGTGGTGCAAAGTAACATCTTACCTCTACAGCGAAACCCTGGCACTGACAGGATGCAGTCTGTATTGTTTACTATAAAAGGGAAAATTTATGCTTAGGAAAGGTTTTGAAATGCCATTTTTCTGAGTGCAAGCACACAAGTGAAATCAATACAAATTCAACACCCTGCTTCTTTTTGCAATTCAATAGTAATAATATTAAAACTGTGTTTAAATGTCAAGGATGGTGGAAAAATTAAAGATAAAATTACAGCAGCACTTCCTCCCCTGTGAAATAGTTATTCTTCCACTAATCCTGTAAGCAAAAGCACTTATTTAATTGTACTCATCTGTTCTAGAAGTACCTTATGACAAAGATGTCTCTGTAATAAGAATTAATTAAAATAAACCATCTGTTTGAAAAAAAAATCAAAATAAAAAGTATATGTAGAAAACCTACAGGGTAAAAGACTTTTTTTCAGTAAAGCCATTAGAATTTCATTTGAACAAGATCATGGTTTTGTGATTCCTATAGTGTGGGAGGGGGTTAATATTGTGTAGGTCACTGAAAGTGCTGAAGGAAATGTTAGTAATCTACTTATTTGTTTATTTTAGATTTAAGACCAAAAGTCACCTCAGAGGGCAACAAAAGGCAAAAGTACCAATGGACTGCAGGGATGGAGGTCAGGAATTCCCCTGGCAAGGAGCTCGTGGAAGGTCGGGTGGAACAGAAGGGATCTGGTTCTTCTGCTCCTGCTGCCGAGGCTGGGAGGGCTCCAAATCAGATGAAGGGAGACCCAGGCCCATGCATGACTGAAGGGAATTATCAGACTGGATAAAGGAAGCTAAAAGACTGCAATGAAAATCCAGCAAGGTCAGAATTACCCGCCTGACCTCAACTCACATCAGAAAATATCTGTTCCTTTGGTCTCCTGTAGTAGCATCAGGTACCCACTCCTACCCAAAAGTCCTGCTGTTAAAACTCACCCCATTCTTTACCTTACACATCTCTTTGTATATTGCATCTATATTTTAGATATTGCCCTTGGGATGAAGGAAATGTGGTCCCTGTTTGAATTGGAATGTGACAAAAAATATGCTAAATAAGTGAAATGTTAATATGTAGCTATGTTAAACATCAGAAACGAAAGAATCTTACTTAGTGTAGCATTAAGGCCTTAGTTTTAATTTTTCAAATTTATTTTTAATTTGCATCTTTGTTGCAAAATAATGACTGATATTTCACCCTACTTCCATATGCATTAGGGGAAATCCGAAGTCTGTCTCTTCTGCTATTTGTCCTTCTAGAAATCTTCAGGCTGAAGGCAGATGAGCAACCCTTTTCAGCTAACCTTATATTTTTGATTTCCCTTTGTTTTCACACATTTTTTTAGTGTGCTACTGGGGTAATGATAAGGAGTAAAAGACACAAAATAACCAGATTCTTATCACCCCTGATACATGTCACACTACGAGTATATAGGTTAGCTATGCTTTTTGCAGCATTTTCGGCATCACGTTCTGAGTGAATTTTGAGACAGAAACAATTTTTTAAAATTATGGGCTGCGGATCACCATCAGCCCAGCTATACATAAAGAGAACAGAGGAACTGAACTGGCAGCTTTCTCCTGTATTGGAAAGGAGGGAATCCAGCAGGACGCAGTTGGATCACCACTCTCTTTTCACTGCTGCTCACACTCGTGTTTACTTCCACCACCCATGGCTGACAGGCTGCACATTCCTGGTTTGGAGGCAGCATTTCGACTCAGAACAATGAGTTCTATCCATGGAGGAGCTGATTTGGGCCATGAGTGCATTGCTCACAAGGGGAAATTAATCATTACCAGAGAACACTCCACCATAATGTTCGCTCAGCTATAAAGCTGCTCCACTGGAGATGGGTTGGCATTTTCCAAGTCCTCATTAATACCAGTCAGAATAGAAATGCTTTTCAGCTTCTCCTATTTCATATATATTTATTCTGAAATTATGAAAAGTACCTTTGAAGCAGCAATTGTGTGAAGTGAGTGACCAGAACAACTTAAATGGAGAAGTATCATCATTTTGATATATTACATTTCAAAACACCGTACCTTGGGCAATACCTCATATGAGGATGTTACTGCACATTAATTTTGAGAATGTTAGGGCCTGCCCACCACTATTTCAGCAGTAAATGCCATGGCAATAAAGAATAATCGCTGCAGTAGTCATACTATTATAGTTAGAGCTCTGTTGGAGTTTCCATTATAAGTTGTAAATGCTCTTTTTGAAGGATTTGCAACTTGGTGCTTTTGAATTCACATTGGGCTGCAACTTCACATGGGGAAGGATTAGTGTATATAATTGCTTCAGTTTTGTTTGATGTTTGGGTATACTGGCTGACAGAAAAATAGACCAGCTCATTGAAACACCAGCCTTGCCTACACACTGCTTTTTGCCCTAACTTTTTGATTACAGTGCAATTTTACCCAAGGATAATTACACTGGAACGGCCTCTCATGTAGCTCCTGTGTAAAGGTGTTCCACCAGTATAGCTGATTCCTTTAAATTTGGTGGAAGGAACTGGGTTTTTTATGTCATACTATTGCATTCTTAAATCCTAATTATAGATCTTTTCCTACTGTATTTTAACTATGTTGGCTTCTATATCAGAAGGATTAGAGTAAAGCAGAACCTGTGGAGGAAAGCCCTAAGATGCTGCATTTGTTTACAGGATGTGAGCAAACTGATACCTTTTCTCAAGTTGTTTCATCACGGGAANGCTTTTAGTTGGTTTATTTTAGAGGGTTATTTGGGAAAAGCAGCTTTTCATATTTTTACTTTCCTTCATTTTCCATTTGCGGTGCTGTAGTCCTAAAGCTGAGACTGTTCTGCTGAGAATTACTTATGCCTTAACAGAGCTTCAGTACTTTGAGTGATACATTAAATTGCTGGTACTTCAAATCACACGGGGGCCTGCAATGTGAGAGAACTCCATATCATATTTGGCAATGAGGAGCAGCAGGCATTGGAAATAATGAAAAATACCAGTAATTGGCCCAGGAGTTCACGTTTGACTTAATGGTCAAACTGTTAATATTTCCAAGTAAAGTGAAAACCATTAATAGAGGAGTTTGTAGCAGAATTGCTGTGAAACAAAAAGGATTTAGAAGTACCCTGTAATTATGAAAGCACAGACATACCAACAAATAATGAGAAAAAAATGGGTGTAAAGACTCTAATCTTTGGTAAATTGCACCAAAATAGGAGAAGAGCAGTATCATTACTGTATGAACAAAATTCCGGCTTCAGTGCAAAGCTTGTCACATCTAATACAATCAGCTCTAAACCTGGTGCAGGGAATCATGACCCTACATCTCTACTGCCACACTAGACTTCTCTCACCCAAAAGAACATAATTAATTAATTTCAGCTGGAGGATGTTCTCCAGTTTCATAATTAATAACATGTACATCCACCACATTAACCCACTGCAGCTGAAACAGTATGTAAAGTGATTAGTAAAGGTAAATTAAGGCTGATTTCCATCCAAAAATGAGCTGGTACCAGTTTGGTCAACTTTCAAAGGATCAAAAGCATGTCAAAACTTATTTATGGAGACTGAAACACAAAGAGTAGTGCACATATTGCCAATAGATATGCAGTATTTGAAACTAGATAAAAACTATATAGAAGGAAAATAAACATTGTATTAATCTGTTACAATGTGTTCTGCATCTGATATGGCTGAAGCAGATAATTGTGATTTTCTATAGAATTTAATGTACTGAGCTTTTAGGAGACACAACCACAAAAAAAAAAAAAAAAGACCAAAACAAAACCAAAACAAACAAACAAAAAAAAACCCCTAAAACAAAAAAAAAACAAAACAAAACAAAAAAACCAAAACAAACAAACAAACAAAAAACCCAAAATAAAAAACCAAGAAAACCAACAAAAACCACAACCAAAAATCGAAACTCCCAGACCAAATACCTCCAGTGAATCCTGTTGTGTCTTCAGGTGGGCTACAGTTTATTGGTTCATTACCTTTCCCATGTACAACAGGAGAGGGACTGGGAAGGCAGACATTTCTCAGCAAGGCTGTAATTGCTTTTGCCAGACTCACTGGAGGCAGTGCCAGTTTTCCTGTGGAACTCCCTGGGAACAGGGATGGGGATCATCAGCCTTGAACTGGCAGAGGAGATGAGCATCTCCTCTGCAACTGCTTTTATTGAGAGACACGATTCACAAATTCCATAATTCAATATCCCTCCCACCCACCTCCTCCCTCACACTCACCACAGGTACTCAGCACATACCCAGCTTTAGGAGAGAAGCCTTCAGCAAATTGCTAGTGCAATTGGAAAAAAAAAAAAAAAAAAAAAAAAAGGAAAAGGGGTTTTAATCCTTAAAGTGTTAACAAAAGGTGAAATCATTAGAAAACTGAGAGAGCTGCAAGATCCTGTTCTGTTAAAAACGTCACCAGATGAGTCTGTATGGTCTATTGCAGAAAATCTGGTGTATTAGCAGTAGGGGCTAGAAAGGAGACACAAATAAGAAGCAATAATTTTTACCCAGAGGTAAGAAGTCTAGGGTGTATGAGATCATTTTACTGAGTTCCATTATTCTAACTAAAATATTAATTTGGGGACCCACAGTGCTAGAGAAACATCGTGTTGGAAAATGCCCGTCTACGACTTTTCAAAGTTCATCTTCAAGGAGAAAACTGATTTTCTGTGCATCATTCTTGGAGAAATGAAGCTGCCTAAAGCATTTTCTGTTCCCACCATTAACACCCCATATGCTTATACTGGCACGTGTTCAAACTGTCATTCTCTGTTATACATGCTGCTCACAGAAGAAAAATTATCAAAAAGGCATTTAACATATTTTAGCTTTGACCACATTTCAGCAGGTGTAATAAAAATCAAGATAAAGTTACAGGTAGCATAATGTTCCCAGAACGTAGCAAATATTCTGCTTAGGAGCTGCTGCTCAACAGTAATTCCGGGATAGCCCTGTTTGGAAAATCGACCTCTAATATGTGTAGCTTGTCACAGTGTGAATGCTGCCTACCCAACTGTGCATGTGCCTACTTTTTCTGGTGCTCTCTTGGACATATCAAAACATATCAGAAGTGAAAAATATGAAAAGAGGAGATTTCCACTTAAAGGTAAAAAAACCAAAAACAAACAAAGAAAACCAAAACCAGACAAAACAAACCAAACCAAACCAAACAAAACAAAACAAAAAATCCACTCTCCTTTTTTTTTAATTTTTTTTTTTTTAAATTCAGATCCCAAAATGTATAGATTTGGTTTGGGTCAAACACATTAAAGTTATTCAATCCATTTACAAACTTCTAAAGATTATTTTTAAAGGAGAAATTTTTCAATTAAAAGTAATTTTAAAACATTTGAACTTTTTTTTTTAAATTGAACATTTTTCTTTATATACTTCCAAATTCTTCCCCTTATTACCAGTTACATTGTTATCTGAATGCAATGTACTGCCAGTGTTCTTTCCTCCACAAATTTCCATGAATATTTATGCATAGTTAGTCCTAGATTCATACTAAAAAATCTTTGTTTTCTCACGTTGTCACGGTTTACCATAGAGCCATACATTGCATATGTACCATATCTGTGTCTGTACAGATAATAAATCTGTGGTATCTTAGATAAGTTTGGAACATTTCTGCTATAACCAAAATTTAAAGCTGTGTTATTTAACTAAAAGTTATAATAGAGCATTGAAGCCCAGCCTACCTGGGGAAAAAGAAAAAAAAAAAAAATTAAAAGGAAGGATTTGTGCTTACAGAATTACACAGGACAGTCCCACGGAGAAGAAAATTAGATGAAAGGTTCTGCCTCTAACCTCACTGGAAAAACTGGGATATTCCAAAACATCTCTTCTTATCTACAAAGCATGTGATGTTTTAACAGTTTCCGTGTTCCCCACTGGTGTGTTTTCCACACAGAGCTTCCAAGGATAAATTGCATTTCATTGGCCGAGTTATTTCACAAAGCAGAGCTCTAAAGGAAGATTTCTGAACAAGATGAGCCCGTATAAACAGTCTGCCTTCATGGCACTCGTGTGGAGCCTCTCTCTGCTCATCACTTTGTTTATCCACATTCTGTACGTGGCAATCCATCAGCGAATGTTGCATAGGAAGACTTCAAAACAGAAACAGCAGTACTCTGTTTACTGCAGAGTCAAACTTTGGCAAATAAGCCCCACCAGGCTTCTCTTGGAAAAGCTATCAGAATTACTTCTGTTTTCTTGCTTGAGATGAAAAGCCCCCTATTGGCTGCCAATATTTGTATATTTTTACATTTGGATTATCCGTGCGGGATTCAGTAGGCAGAGTTGGTCCAGGAGAAATAACAGATTTGTGTGCCCAGAAACACACATTTGGAGCACTGATAGCCTTTTTCTACACTACTGTGGGAACTTTCCTGAGAAAGAAAGCCCTGAAAATGCTGTAAAGATTTTGTGAGTGTAATGCTCCCCGTGGAAGGGTAAAGGCTGTAAAGATTGGGAAGGTCTGCATATCTGTGTTCCATGGTTTCAAAGGATCCAGTCACAGCCTGCTGTGTCTGAGGCTGTGTTCACTGTCTGCCTTTCAAGATGGCATTGCCAGCCTTCCCAGCAAACATCCTCTACATCAGTGCTGCTGCCTGCCCTTCAATCAGCCCAGGCAGGAAAAGATGCTGCTGGAGATGCAAGTGCTTTACAAGAGCTTTACCTCTCAGCATTGCTCTGCCAAGTCATGTTCTGACAGACTGTGAGGCACAGAGTGGAGAACTAGGGCTGAGTAGGACACTTGATGCTCTTCTGATCTGTTTGTGTCCCTGCTTCAGCTGAGTTTGCTCATATTTGATGTTTTACTAATGAGGAGGATCGTGCAGCACTCACAGACAGACAAGCTACCTGGCTCATGCTGCTGGAAAGGCTCGGGGGGAAAGCAGGAAGAAATTACCAATAAAAATCCAGAAAGAAAAAAAAAAAAAAAAAAGATTTTTTATTCTGATTTGATGTTAATTAACTCTGGTCTTACAAGACTGGGCTAACTAGACAGGTGCAGCAGAAATTTACCCTGTGCTCAGTTGAAGGATCAGGACATCAAAGTCCTTGCTGTGAGGGACAGTTTTCCCTTATGTAAATTATCACACTGGTTTTGAAAGGCCAGCTAATGTCAGTTAAGAATTGATAGGTCTGGCCCTAAATTGATATTCTCTGAATGCTTTTGACATGATTAAGATTTTCACGTTATCGTTTGATCAATTGATTGATGCACACACACATATTTTCTTCCCAAGAGAAAATGAGATAATAAAGAATTACTGATGAATGAGTGATTACACATCTTTTTTGCACCAGGAATTTTTATCAAGCACTTAGAGATGAATATAAGCCAATAGGAGTAATAAACAGTCTTCATAAAAACTGTGTTGCTAGAAATGCACTTAACTTATCAACACTATCATATCTAATTTTTAGCAGTGCTATTTAGATTATTATACATACTCTGGACAACATATTACATTAGATCAGATGCTCAGAGAGACTTTTATAATAAATGGATGGCAGCAGAATTTCCATCTTAACATAAAGACTTATTGCTTGGCATTCAGATGGATTCTGTAATCCCAAGCTAATTGTTATACATCGAATTACCCCATTTAATCATTAATGCTGCAGGGAGGCAGACATAAACAGATCATTGAGACTGGGATATGACTATGGATTATTAACACTACTATTCATTTTATTTTTCTGGATGTGTCTTTCAGTGCTGGTGCAGTGTATACTATACAGAAATAGTGCAAGATATCCCAGAGCCCCGGGATGGCTGAGGCTGGAGGGATCCAGGGCTGCCCTGGTGCCACTCCCTGCCCCAGCAGGGCCATCCCAGAGCTCAGGCACAGCAGTGTGTCCCTGTGGCTCTGCAATATCCCCAGAGGTGACCCCACAGCCTCTCTGCACACTCTGCTCAGGGCTGGGCACTGCCCAGGGCAGAATTGTGCCTCCTGTGTGGGGCAGCTNTCTGTCCCTCTCTGTGCTGGCCACTGCAGGAACAAGAAGGCTGCTTGGTGGTCAGAACTTGTGTCGCTGTTTCTCTGTCCTTACATGCTTTTTGTCACCTCTTCCCCTTTCTGAGCCACGTGGGACACAGACCTGCCCAGACCACATCTATCACAAACTGCTGAAATCTTTTAAACTCTCCCTCCTTGTAACAAATCTGCAATTTTAGTTCTGAATCACTGTCTACATGCGACTGAGGGACTGCCCATTTTGTTTGTTAAATAGATTTTTTCCAGTTCTAGCTGTTCCCAGGACTTTTCCATTCATCTGTACACTAATTTTTTGTCACAACAGGATACATTGGCCTCATACCTGTTCAGAGGTTTCAGATGCCTGTTCAATATATTTATCTCACATAACTTCAGCAGATTTAAGACTTCTCACCCTGTTTTGAGGAGGTACTTGGCTTTTCTTATAAACCTGTAATTTTCAGTTTGAAGAAACACTTATGCCTTCAGGGAGCATTATATTCTTTTTTTTCCCAGTGCCTTTTAAATTTGTTTACTTTCTCAAGTACTGATGAAAACATGTTGTAGTATTGTAACTGTCTCTTGTCATATCCAAAGAATATATTTTTGCCAGAGAAGAGCTTTATTTTACTATTGAAATATAATATTATATAATTTATCTAATCTATGTTCAAAATCCAGAAACATTACAGTAAAAATTTCCTTAGAAAAAAGTAAGAAAATTAAAGTAGGATTGCAATAAACTGTTCTTCATACATTTGTACTCCAAGAAGCCTCTTTTAAATCACCTAATAAATCCAGGACCAACCATATCTTCATTTGCTCATTAGGTACTCAGTTTAAAGGAAGGGAAAAAAATCAATACTTGTTCCTGTCTCATTTCTGAAGAGTGGCACTGAGCCATTTGAGGTCTGGAATGCCTTCAAGTGAGTGACATGCTCAGATAAAGTTCAAAACCTCAATATCACCTCAGCTCATTTTGAACATCAGTCACAGGATTCTGATTTTTGATGGAATTGGAATTAAAGCAGAGGGAGAGAGGGAGTCACACACTGTGCCACAGAAGAATGGATACACTGGAAAAGGGAAAAATTCTTGCCATTCTTTAACAAAATCCTATCACCAAACAAGTCTCTTGATTGTTCTTAGAGTTCATTTTAACTGCAATACTATTTGGATGACAAGATTATCAATATAAGGTAGATATAAAGATTGCACTTAGGTGAAATAGATGAGATCTATTAAAGATGCAAATCAGCTTAAAATACAGGAAAGTTTTAGATATGACGCCTTGTATAATATTCTAAGGACATATTTTTGCTGCTTTCAACTGCATATATTTTACTGTTTTTTCCAGAATCAGTGCTCTCTCAAGCAGTGTCAAAAAAGCTCTATTCTGGTGTCTGGTTTAAAAAAAAAAAAAAAAAAAAACAAAAAAAAACCAAACCATATTGACAAACAGAAAGGGCATTCAGGACTGAGGCCTTGGGAAGGCTGATCAATGAGAAAAGGCTTAAATAAATAAATATGTATGGCTTATCTTAAAGGTGACTTTTACAAAACTTTGTAAACACACTGTTAAACCGGATTCTTAGGATGATTCTGGGAGAAAATATAGCCAAACCAGAAAAAGCTGCTAAAATAATTTAGAATTCAATTACCTAAGTATATAATGGTATACATTACAGAAGAATCTTTCTTGTTACAAATGATCATAGAATTGTTGCAAACAAGTAATGTAATAATATTATGTAGATATTTACCACTGTAAAATTAATATTTACAACTTAATTATTTAATAGGATTTTCAGCATCTAACATGATACAAGTACCAAATAAATGGACTTAATCATTAAGAGATTAATGTTAAATTAATGTGGGGTGAGGGCCAAATTAGGGCACAGTCAGACCCAGTGCTTCTGCATTGTAGAGTTTGGCTCTTTTCCAGATGGGACAGCTCTTATGGATCGTGTCAGAAGAGGACATCCAAAATTGAACTGCCAACATTATTGTGACAAGGAGGATTTTAAAATTCTTCTCTTCAATGCCTTGGCATTTTTTTGAGGAAAGGTATGAATTGGAAAACATATACAGGAAATTGTGCTCTAGCATTGGGTCTTGAAACATTTTAGAGAGGGGTTAAAAAGCAGGTTACAGGCTTTGAGTAACGGGATCCTTGAGAAAGCTGTGCTCTTTTCCATGCTCATTTCCAGCCGTGATCTGTTGGAATGCACAAGGCAGAAGCCCCTCTGAGTTTCACAGAAAGAAAAAGGAATGCAGACATTGAATTAAAACCTTTAGAGAAATTAAGATATATTAAACCACATGGACATGAAATAGAGCTATAAGTACAAGCTCTAGTTATAGCTTTAAAAAAAGCAAGTAAATAAGAATATAGTCTAAATATTTTAGAAATGCTTTAAGTACCTTAGAAAAATAAAAGCCATTGAAACACTAACAAGCTCTAAGACCCAGTTCTGTGGCCTGGCTTCAAGATATAAAAAAAATATGGTAAGAACATTGTTTATATTTTTAGAAGAAATAAGATAGACTTACATTAACAAGATAAAATTATATATACATGAATAGATAAAAGGTGTGTAAATAAGCGTGAAAATTGACACTACCTTTTTGTATGTCAGAGTTGGGTTTTGAGAGGTGTACAGGGACTGCTTGGAATCGTGTTTTAGGTTGTTGGTCAATTTGTGAATAGAATCCCCTGTATTGGGGTAAGATGGATGCACGAACAGAGGAAGAAGAGTAGGCTGAAGCTGAGGAGGAGGACGAAGAGAAAGATCACCCACCATGAAACTGAAGAGAGAAGAAAGAGCAGAGCTGCCAACAGAGGTGCCCCATGAAACCCCAGCCAGGAGCTGCTGTTGGAGCTTTTGCTACACGAGACCAGATACCAGAGACTTTAGCATGGGATTTAACATCTCAGAACTCTGCCTGCAGATAAATGCTTCTTTACCTATAAAAGCCTTATAGCAAACAAGGACTGCCTCTGCCTCTTTGGAGATCAAAAGCCATTTTAAGCCTCGACAGTGATGCTCTCAGAAGGCAGAATCCTCATTCCCTCCCCAGCATGCAGCGGGTCTGGAGGCAGCAGCCTCCCAGCTGGGTGGGAGGGTCAAGGCCTCCGTGGGCACAGGGTCACCCTCTGCTGTCACCATCACCATGACCTTCACCTTGGACAGGGTGCCTCGAGGGCCTGGCAGGGGACATCTCGGGGCACTCTGGGGCAAACTGCCTCAAACTGAGCCCTCTCAGCCCAGGCTCCCAAAAGCTGCAGCTCAGATTTACGCTGCCTGTGCTAACTGTACTTTCTTCCTATAAATTTCTTTGTTGTCTGCAGAATTTGCTGCCTGCTGCAAATGAACCCTGGGGAAAGAAGCAGCATTTTTCTATATGTACAGCTTTGACTAATGCCACCTTGGGTCCCAAATTCTAACTTGTCACCACCTTGCCTGCTGGTACAGGTGCTCAGCAGACAGACACATGATGCCTCTTACAGAGGATTAAAATGCCTATCTCTGAGAGACAAAAAGGGAATACTTTAATGTTTAATATTAAATCATTCTCCTAACTGGAGCAAAGCTATAAAAACAACAATAATAACAGACTCCTAGAGGAGCTGAGATTCAGTCTTTATCTGACAGAGGAGAATATGCAATTATAAAGCTATCAAAGCCTTAAAAATATAAATATAATTAAGAATAAAGATGTGCAGAGAAAAATAGTGATGTAAACACTTCACATGCTTAAGATAACTGTGTAGTATTCTAATATCATAGAATCATACAATAATATGAAGGAAAACACTCTGTCACAGTAAAAATGTGGTCCTACAACTCCCAGTTTGCATGCAAGAACACACAGAATCTCAGATGTTTCACCTCTGGGAAGAGACTTCGCTGAGATTCACAGAATTTTAACACCCACATTTGCAACAGGGGCTAAGACTTGAGGGTTGAGAAAAGGAGCATTTGCAAGGCAGGTGTAAGGAGGTAAAGCCAGAAATCCTCTCCCTGAGCAGACTGATGTGCTATTAATAAGTCAGGAGATAAAGCATATTGGTGGGTGAAAAATGCTGCTGTGAAAGTGGTAAAGGCATTTCCATGTGGTCAATGCACCCATCTGAAGGAGCTCAGTTGCACCAGTCCTAGGACCAGCAGCATGGGAGAAGGCCAGCAGAAATGAGACAATATTGCCTTATTTATCAGGGAGTGTCTCCTTCTCTTTCCTCGATTCTCTGTCCCTTAGAGAATTCTCTGGTGCTTCCCATCGGGCACAGCCTTTCCTCTGTTTGAATTCATGTACTGTGACACTGAATCAAGTCACTTTTCTCCAGCCATGCCTTTATTCTTCCCACAATTGTGTATCCTGCACTGCAATGCAGTAAAGCCTCCATCTCCTGCTTTGCAAGCTTTCCAGATCTCTAATGACTGAGCCTTTGTTTTCAGTGTCATTTCCAGGGCCCTGTGCCTTCAGGATTAAATTTAGGAGTTCCTTTCCTTATCAATTATTGTATTGTTCTCCTCTAATTGAACAGACCTATTGATTTTTGCTATTTTGCATAAAATAGTAATCTTTAGTTATCTTTAAACTTTTTTTTTCTTTTTTTTTTCTTTTTTTCCCTTTCTTTTGTTACTTTTAGCATTTTCACCATCTCCTTCCTGCTTCCTGTCTGCTAGGTTCTGGCAGTATCCTGTGCTTTAACTAATGTCCTTGATAACAAAAAATAACAAAAAATGGTGTCCAGCTCCCTTTATCCATCACTTTTATACTCTCTTTGCTCATCACATATCTTCACTATTGAGGTTCTAAGTAATTTTTTTCCCCCTTTTTCAACATGGTGAAAATTACCTTCTAATTTTTTTTTTCTCTTCTGTGAGTTTTTATTCTCTACTAAAGTTTGTGTCACACACACTTTTTAAAATTTTAAAAAGCAAATCTCTAAAATTTTTCTCTCTACTTTGTGCAGTGGAGTTGCAGCAAATATATGTAAGATTAATATATTCCTTTTTGGCTGTTGTAATCTCACTTTATTGTACCTAGCATTCAGGCTTTCCAGATTTTCTTCTCAGAACTTCAGGCCTTATACCTTTGGCTTTTACCATGCAAAACAGAGAGATTAATATTCTTCTCCTTCCAATGGATTTGAGTATATTTAAAATCATCAGCTATGGCTTGGTGTCAATCTCATGAGTTTAAGGATACAAAACTTTGAGAGGGTAGAATTTTAGTAAGCCCCAAAGAAAATCTATAACCAAGATGTAGTAAAAAAAGCTCCTTCTTCATCATCCATATCAACTAATGCGATGGGGTCAACTTTATGGTCTTTCAGTTTTTTCCCTTCCAGACTCATAAGGCATCACAGAGTACCCGCTGTTTGTGTATAAAGTAGTTTTATAGCCTCCATCAGCTTTTTGAAAACCAAAATTTAATATAATGATTGTAATCTCGTATTTCTCTATTTGAAACTATCTGGAAGCACTCCCTGATTTGTTTTAATAGCTACCTTGGCATACAATACTGAATATGACAAACGCACTTCCTGGGATTTGTAAATACAGTTAAATAACATTTTTATTGACCAAAACCAGAGGGAAATTACTTATGTCACCAGCTTTGCATATGAGAGAAGTTGGTAGCAGCTGAATGGTTGGTATGAGAGTTTGCCATTTTCAAAAATGCCAGGAAAAAAGCAGATATAAAATTTGATGGAAGAAAATACAATGGAGTGAGACAAAGAATCATGATAACTTTATAGCAAAGGCTTATTTTCTATATATATGTAGGACAGAATACCTGGTCCACCTACCATTTCTCCTTCACTCTTCAAACAATATTTTTTAAAGAAAATGCTGGTTCAAAATGGTACCAAATGCACTTTTTCAGCAAAATTCCTAGTGACAAGGTTTGAGAAGGGCAACAGCAAGCTGTCAGTAAAAGGATAGGACAATTAGGTGGAAATGCTACTTCATGTCAGCTTCTGGTAAAACTAATGACATTTTGCACTTAAAAAAGATGCAGCTGAATTCTGAGTGACACTGGCTGTGGATACAAGCTGGCCTCATTCCACAGACTTCAGAGAGTTGCAGCACCTAAACCCAGCAGGCAATGAGGCAACTGGTCATAAATTGTCCGTGGCATTTTTTTCATGGCTCGTAAAAAGCTGTTCTGCTGCTTGGGCTAACATTTAGGCAAGCTCTGTATGAGGGCAGAAGTAGAAATTCAGTTCAGCTCTCACTGACCCTCAGATTCAGGGGTTTGACCAGGCTCATAGTTAAAGTGCTTACAAGTCAGTTGTGATTTTCCTAAAAGGAGTGTTAAGTATAAAAAGATAAACAATAGTTGGGTCTAAAATTGCTGTTTAGAAGTCTGTCACTTAAACCCCAGAAACCTGAACTTCAGGGGGATCTTGAAGCTTTTTAGTACCCCCCGGAAAAGGCCCCAAATTACATTACTCTTGACAAGCCTGACACCTAAACTCAGTTGAAATCCAGCCTAGGTGCTATTCCTTTTTTTTTTTTTTTTTTNTAGTTTATTGCCTGTGATTCCCAGACTGGAAACTGCTTCTGTCTTTTTTCCTTGAAAACCTGGCTGCTGCTGCTGTCCAAGCCAGGAGCTTCATTTTTAAGCACAGCTTAGTTTAATTATGACCCTATTTAGCCTAAGTGTGATCCCTGGCTGGAGGGCTGGCGAGTTCCCTCTCCTCGCAGCTAAAGTACTCATTCATAAGTAGCTCTGTACTTACCTTCCTCCTCTATAGAAAATAGAACTGAATTTTATATTCTACAGGAATTGCATTCAAAAACAGAAAGGAGAAACAGGCCTTGGAGCAGGGACCAAATGTAATGAGCACCTTGAACACTGAGCTGCCGAGTTATCCATCCTTTCTGACCTTGTGAGGCTTGAGCTTTTTTTCCTGCACAAAGGTACTGCTCTGAGAGAACAGCAACATTCCCCACCTCCTGAGTAGCCTTGTTTCTCGCAAGCCTTGTGTTTTGGGCACTCATCTGGAAGATAAAAGGTTAGGTTTGAAGTTCAGACAAGAGGGAATTGAATCCATGCTTGCATTTTACAGGGCAAGCATTCTTACCACTTGGCTATTGTGCAGGAAAGAAAGGCTCGGTGTCTCCTTCTTCAGCGGCGCTCTGAAAGGGAAACAGGAGCACTGCTCAAAGGGACTGTGCTCCTGCTTTCAGCAAGGACTGAGGAGCTGAGCTTCTCAGAGACCCCTCAGACCCACAGCAGATTAATATTTAGTTGTTTAACTCGCTTTTAGGTAGCTGGAGCTTGACTAAAGGAGGAATCCTGTTCATCCCGTTGGCGACCGGAGTCCCCTTGTGCCGCGTTATCCTCCCTCAGGCTGCACAGGGGCTCCTGGGGAAGTAGGAGCCTTCTTCCCTAAGCCAGGCATTCCACTCCATGGACCAGGAGCTTGGAAATGAGATCATGCAGCACCAAACCCTCACACCCCACCCTGTCACTCTTTAAGACACCGCAGCTCAGAATTGGGACTTCCTGCATTTTCTTGGTTCATTTGTCCATTTGGGTTTTTTGCTTGTTGTTTTGGGTTTTGTAGTTCTTGCAATATGATTGTAAATTTATTTTTTCTAAAATAATATGATTTAGGTTTACAAAAGGGAAGTTGTCTTCATCTGCTGTAATTCAACATATACAAGACTCACAAAGTTTTTTGGACAAAACCCCTCACTACGTCCAGAAAAGTAGAAAATAGTAGAGTCACCTGTGAGACAGAAACAAGAGTTATTTTTATAAAATATGACATTGTATGCTAATTGAAAAGCACCTCCATCTCATGGATATTCCAGGAAGCTTTGACCCTTACAAAATTTCCTCTAGAGATGAAAAAATGCCACTTGTGGTCTACTTTGTTTTGATACATGCAATAGTTAAATGACAGCTAGAAAAGCATAGCAACACATACAGCACTAACTACTGATGTCACTGATGACAGAAATAGGCAAATACCTGACTTATTCATTTATTTTTCAACTTTTCTATTCTAAGGTATACAAACATATTCACATATTTTCAGCACTTCTGAACTAGAGCATAGGGATAATGTGAAGTGATGACTACTGCCTAAAGAGTTGGAAAATATTTCTGATACTTCTTTTAACTGCAGGAAAAGTTCAGATTAGGCTGTTAGATTGAAAAAGATCTTATTTGGACAACCAGGCAGAGTTTTCAGTTAAAATAGATGTTTGGATTAAGTGAAGAAATTTCGTTGGTTATTATGGCCTGAAGGAGACACACTGCATTTATGAATGGCTGAGATCCTTGATCCCAAACAAAGCATGAAAAAATGCTTACTCAGTTTCCCTAAAATCTGACAATAGTAATAGAAATATACTGGCAAGATGGAACTTGTCTTTTTCTTTAGCTTTAAGTCTTCCCCTCACAAAAAAATAAAAAAAAAGTCCTCCTTACAACGTGGATAACAACATGCAAAGATACCTGAACACTCAGCTCAGTCATAGACCCTTGGTACTTTCTACAAAATCCTGGCCAGACTTTGTAATACATAAGCATCAGTTCCAAAAGAACATCAGAAAAGCAAAAGCTTTATGTGCTGTTCTGGAATCCAGCAAAAAAAATTGCATAGCCTTAGGCATTGTATTTAAATGAGCCTTCCAAGATCCTCATGAATGTTAGCTCAGATGGAGTTTATCTACCAGGGGGAAACCAGAGATTCAGCTTCACTGCCAACTTTCTTAATAAACATGAGCCACTGGCATTGTCCAAAACAGAGCAGATAAGCAGAAGTTGCACATCCCACTCATTACCATGCTATATTAAAGCTTAGCACAGTGGAGGGAAGAACATTTCAGAAATTATTTACAGTGATGGGAACAATTTAGTTTATAAACAAATAAGCAATAAATGTCCTTATCCAGGAGATTAAATTTTTAAAAAAAAAAGTTTTTACAAAAAATCAAACCAGATTTTTTCAAGCACTGATTACCAAGGAAATGTTAGTGCTTTGGGTGTGTTTAGTAGGTTATTTATTTGTTTCTATTTCAATTAGCTAGTGCTCTGTGTGCATGCTAGAGAAAGGCTGCTGCTTTTAGACAGCACAGTATCTGACCAGCGTTCCATCTGATGCAGAAAAGAAGCACTTGGATGCAGCAGAAGCACTAACATTTGCTTAGGTTTTACCCTTTTCATAGCACCCATTCACTGCATTTTCAGCTCGTGGCAGCAAAACAGTCCCAGGATTAATTGCAATCATTTCCTAAGCAGCAGATTTTGCTTTAGACACTCTGAGCTCAGAGTGCTGATCTTTGAGAGAGACTCAGAACCCGAAGGTCCTGTTGGGCTCCCTACCAAGGTGTCAGGACAGGCTGGGCACTGAAACCCCATCAATCTCTGTGGAAATGTGCAGCCAGATTCCCCAGAGGCACCCACGTGCTCCCCACTCACCCCAACTGGAGAAGGCCCCCACTGCCACGTCCCCTGGAAGTAGGAATCATTTTTCCTGGTGATTACTACAAAATCCAAGTCTTTGGCATCATTTGCAGGCTGCCTTTTAACTCCCAGGTGCCTGTAAAACACCTGTCTTTTGTGAGCCTTGCCTTCAGGTCTGTTATACCCCAAAAATCACCTTCCACAGAACCACTGAGGTCGGAAAAGACCTCCAAGATCCTCAAATCCAACCTCTGACTCAAACACCACAATTCCCTCTGCAGCCTAAACCAAAGGAGGGAGCCTGCAGAGGGCCAGGAAGCTTTTCCCTACTGATCCACAGCCTGTGCTCCCAGAATCCCAAGGTGTTCTGGGAGTGGCAAGCATTTCAAACCTCCCTTTGTAGCTTTAATTAGCAGGATTGCCTGCACAGATGTGTTAGTGGTCATTCTCTCCACTCAGATCCAGAAATTAGGTTGTAATAAATATCAGCATTTAAAAAAAAAAACCTGTTATATTGGCTCAGTGTTTCTCCTCACCTATCCAGTGACACATCCTACCAGCCCTGCAGTTCCCTCTACAGTTTTGGGAAGTGTAGATGTGTGCATTTTCAAATAGATTATTTTTATTTTTGGCCATGAAAACTTCCAGGAAAGCAGCACTTCTTTGATTTATATGTTTTTTACACACCAAAATAAACCAGCAGTGTTTCTTTTTGTGCCCAGCAAGCTGAAAGGGTGGAGTTTCAGGAGGCAGTTATTTAGGAGACCTGAAATATCTTGAAGAAACGGTAAACAAATTATATATTTTGGCAATAAAATGTATTGGTGACTTGGGGAAAGTCCTGAAAATAGTAACAGCAACAATATTTTTCTGATCTTTACTGTAGTCATTTAATTTTTCATGAAAAACATATTTTAATTCTTTAAAGTCATTGAGATATTTATTTTTCTTAGAAGGGACTCTAACATGGATCTTATGATCACTGCTACTTCTAATTTTTTTTTCTTTTTTTTTTTTTAGTGAGAAAATAAATGACAAAAAGAAATGAGAAAATTCTGAAATTTTGTGAGAATTTAATAGGCTTTTTTTTTCTATTTCTTACCTTCACTGGATATCTTTTTCATCTACCCACTAATCTAACTTTCTTTACATTTTGTTTTTACTTAAATAAACATTAAGCATACTTGCCTGCAGTAAGCTCTCTTGTTTTATTCTCTTTGCTCTCCTTTCCTGTACAATAAGTCCATTAAATTTTAATACTTTATTTTCTGAGTTTTCTCTTTTGTTATTTGATTCTTAATGAATTCTCTCTTAAGCTTACAGTATCAATGCTTATTTATTATGGATGTATTGTACAGAAACATTTTTACTGTGATTTGATTTTTCATCAGAAGACCTTGAAGTTCACTTTATATAGAAATAATGACAAAAAAAAAAAAATCCTTGGGAAATAATCCACTCAAATATAGACAATTCAGGAGAGTGGAAAGAAAGCCAAACCAAAAAACAAGGAACAATAATGACAGTAAACTGGGAAAATATTTTTGGGAATAAAATAAGTCCATTGTAAAAGACAACCTACATTAAACAGGGCATTCTTATGTGTTTGGGGCGTTTTGTTTGTTTGGGTGGGGGTTTTAAGTTTGTTTTTGTTTGTTTGTTTTTGTTGGGGTTTTTTTTTGTTGTTGTTGTTTTGGTTTTTGTTTTTTTTGAGGGCTTTTTTGTGTTTTGGGTCTTTTTTGGGTTTCTTTGATTCCAAGATAAGTTGCCTACATTTTTTTTAAGCCAAAAAATTTTCATGGAAGTTGTGCCAATCAAAGGAAAGTAATTTCCTACATTTACAGTTACACCAGGAAAAGAGAAAAGGTGTCTTGGTCAGTGGGACTACAGATGATCAGTCTTGTATCCATTCAGCTTATACTCAGAATGCAATTAATGAGAGATCTAAGGAGGGGCAGAGCTCCAGGCAGTTCAGGAAATGCTGATCAGAGAGCTGGTACTGAGACACAGCTGAATAAAAAATTCTGGAGGGCTCCTTTGGTGTCTGGGCTCCCTCGTGCCCTTTCTCCACAGTTTCTGGCTGTGTGTGCTGAAGAGGAGATGAAAGTATTTTGATCCAAAGGTTAGATTTTGAGACATTCTAATGTTAAAATACTTTGAAACTTCTGTAATTATCACAAAATCCTAAATATGAACTATAGCAGCAGTTTCCAGATGCTGCCTGCTAGAAAATGTTTCTCAAATATTTACTCCTGGTTTTTAAATGACGGTGCTTTGATAACAATTCCAACCCGGGCAGTGTAAGTCTGATTTTTAGATGATCTTGGATGAGTTACTTAGCTAATCTTAGCCTCTGTGCTTTCCCAGCTAAGTGGGGGATTGCCAGGGTTAATTCATTGATTAAGATCACTAAAAGGAGGCCCTGTAGCTGGGTTTTAGGCAGATTCGTGGGCTAAAGCACTTCTAAAGGAGTAACAATAATTTTAAAAGGTGTCAGCAGTGTTTAATGGCATAACTGGACCAGGAAATAAACAAATAGATAAAGAAAGAGTTGGGAACCACTTGAAGAAGCTTAAAGTTTTACACCAGAAACTTACCTGCTGATTTATACAAGTTCTTCCAGAACTCTTGAGTATAACTTGAAAACTTCCTGCAGGTTTTGTGAATAGTGGGGCTGAACAAACCCATGCTGTAAGCAATTCATAGAATGGGTTTTAAATTTTTGTCAGGGCCAGCTTTTTTTTTTTTTTTTCTTTTTCTT
>VWZN01009123.1:92212-107684 GCA_013396955.1 Regulus satrapa
TTTTTTTTTTCCTTTTTTTTTTCTTTTTTCTTTTTTCTTTTTTTTTTAATACTGGTATGGAATAGGTACTTACCTGATTTTGTAAAACAGCATTAGATATTTCAGAGACACTCTGATGGAAACAAAACTTCTGCTTCTTTCTTCCTAGCAATCAGGAAAACATTGATATTTTCATTTGGGGTAGCTGTTATGTTAACTGAATGGATTCGAGTCCTCCTGAGTATCAGTCAGAGTTCTGGATGCAAACGGCTGCAGAAAGCTCAGGAGGGAACTCAGCTGGAAGAGCTCCATCCCTTTTGAAGCTCCAGCCAGAAACTCAGCCCGGGTGACAGAGCTCAGAGCACACAGCCAGCTCTGTCACATCTGTGCCCTTCCCAGGCCCCCACCAGCCTGCGTCTGGATTTTCTGTTTCCAACACAATTCCACGTGAGGAGAATCCCTTTGGGATTTGGCTAAAACAGCCCAGCTAAGCACTAGGCAACAATTGCAGGGGGTAATTTTACCAGTGGAGCAGGGCATAGCTGTCCATCCTCTGTGACACATTTGCAACACACCACTTGTGTTCTTTGTAACCACTCTGAAGAGTCCGGAGAAAAATTGGGGCATTTGTACAAACTTACCCCAAAGGGAGAATATTTGAACAGGCTGTTCCATTCCTCTTTCTCTTCTCCTTAATTTCTGGGAGTTAATTGTAACCAATGCAGTCTAGGTATGAGAGAGACAGGAATCTGGATGGAGTAAATAAACCTCTTCCTCTAAACTTGGGTTTCTCTTGAATATTAGGTTTTGTCATCACCTAACAAAGCCTCTCAAACTTGTGATAAATTGCATATAAAGACTGGGACAGATACTTCCAACTGTTGTGTGTACAAATGTGATTTTTCATACTCAGTGTGGGTCTTGCTTGTTTTCTCGTGAAGGAGAAAGCTCATCCTAGAAATTAAAGAGTTGGTTTGAAAGTTGAGGGAGATGAACACTAACCTCAGACTCGCTAAAACTTTCCAGGTAGCTGGAATTCACATCAGGCCATGTGACTTCCAACCACAGCTGCAGACTGGTCAGCCTGTTCTTGCTCTTACTCCCCTGTGCCTTCCCAGGAGTTGTTTTAGCTCCTGAAAATTAGCTGAAAATTTCCAGTCGCCTTTGCAAACCCCTTGAGCCAACTCACGCTTTCAGTAGGAGCCTTCCTGAGCCACATCTTCTCATTCCTACCTACACACACCTACTTTCACTGCAGATTTTTACCATCAGGGAGACAATGAAGTAAGAAATTATCAAAACTTTTCTTCATGCCTTGTAAGCACTAATGAAGACGTGCTCCTTTCACAATCTGCTTTTCGTTAATGCCAGAGAAAGTGGAATGTAATGCCTGTGTAGCTGACGTTTTATAGTATTTGCATTCTATTGCTGGAAATGTTTCTTACCTCTTGGGTAAACATTATCAGGAATATACCATGTTTTTCCTCCAGACAAGGTCACGGATGAGAAATGAACAGAAATGCTGTCAGGCCCCGAATCCATGTAACAGTTTTGACTAGTTGTTTTCTAACATGCTGCTTTGCCACACAACAAGACAACTCCTTTGCCAAATAGGAGAGAGTGTAACAGTTGTTACCTTTCAACAACTCTTCATTTCTGATCAAAAGATAAGGAGGTAATTTTTTGAAATCTGTTAATCCGAAGAAGCTTAGCTGCTAATAGTTCCCAGAATCCTTCCGCTGTGTGTGCCATGTTCAGTCTTTGCAATGATCAAAAGTGAGAGAACTCTGCTGATCAAAACTAAAGGAACACATTATTTTGACACTTTGAGATAAACTTTGCTTTCTGAGCTGATGAGGATTCAGAAATTGTACATCACCCTACAACAATTCAGTAAGTCTGCTAAAGAATGCAAATCTTCCACCTTGTAAAACATCCACGGGGAGAGAAGACTTGGCGTTCTCCTTCAGGCGGAGAATGGGAATCCAAGTGCTGTAAATTATGTATAGCCAGACAGTATGTAAGACTAATATGTAATGTTTACATGTAATGTGAAAAAAAAATAGAAATGTGAACCTTGCCAATGGTAAATAGTAACTCTAGATAAAATAAATCTCCTAGTCACAGGCAGAGTTCATGTTTGCCTTTTAATTTTTGCTAGGGAGTGAGGTCGATTGAAATAATCACTGAAGAATGACTACATGTTTGCAGAAAAGAGGATTTCTCTTCAGCCACTTCAAGAAGAGCAGTAGGTCTGTATCTGCTGTAGCTGGAATTTGTTCAGTGCCACATAAGCCAAAGACATCCTCAGTAACACCTCTGTTCAGGTACCGCTTTGCACAAAGATTTTTCTCCATTTACCTACAGAGCCCTACCACGAGTGCTGCTCTACACTTACATGGCTCTGTTCATACACAACATAGGGGATATTAAATTCATTTTTTTAAATTCCCACAAACCCACTGGAAATATTTGACAGAAAATGCCTGCATGAAAAAAGCCTGTGACATTCCAGGCATATGAGGAAACCAGCCCTGACCTTTCCCTTTGTATTGGTCGATGAAGGTGAAGAGCAGCTCCATTTATATCAGATCTCCCGCAGATACCAACTGTACATTATCCTACAGAACTCCTGTGCTGAAAGACCAGTTAATTTGGGGAAATTTCTGAAGTGTTCTGGCACCAGCAGATAATGACTTCAGCTCACCTTTGGATTTATTTGTCTATCTTGGATGAGAGAATAAAGGTCTCCCACAACATGGAGGTTGCTCTCATAGCTTGGTGGTGGACCTTTAGCTTCTTAACACTGGAGAGGTCTCTTCTCCTTTGTTCTGGTGGAGAGATGGAGCTGACAGGGAACAGAAAGGGGTTTTCATTTTAAGTGTTTTTTGTTTTGGTTTGGTTTGGGTTGGGTTTTTGGTTTTTGTTTTTTTTTTTTTTCTGGATCAGCAAGTACAACTGGCAACATGTTTATGTCAGAGCTTTTATTTCTAGGAAACTGTATGTGTGGGCTGACCATAGCTGTTTATTAAATCACAGCCATAGCAGACTGACATTTCTGCAAAATAGATGAAAAAGAAAACCCAAAAAATAAACAAAACAAAAAACAAAAAAAAAAACCACAAACAAACAACAAAAAACCCACTATACCCTGATTCATCTATCTCTTACTTCATCATGGCAACTCGTCTAAATTAAACTGTCCTCATTTCTGCTCTTTGGACTTGCTGCTGTGGATACTTTGCCAACATCCAGCAGAGCTACACTTAGGAGTGACTGTAGAGCTGTGTGTAATTTTGCTTCTAGTAGCTGAGCACTATCATGTTCTCTCCTGCCTCTTGTCCCTCTGCTCTTTCCAGTCCCATAATCACATTCTCTTGATTTTCAGCTGTGTGTGCCTGGAACGATCCTTCTGATCTCGTATGCAGGCACCCTCTCTCTTCCTTTGAATTCCTTGCTGAAACATTTCTTCAGACAATTATTTCTACCCTTTATTTATAATCAGTGATCTCTCCTGAACTGTTGCCTCTTGTCTTGTCTTGTTTTTATCTCATATCAGATTATAAGATCTTTGAGTAAGGGAATATGTCTTGCTATGTCTTTGTAAAACGCTTTATAAACTTGCAGTGACAGCCACGATAATTCCTGGTACATTTCCAGTCAGATCAAGGAATTACTACTTACTGATTCTGGGCAGCACACGCTCCCACGGGCTAGTGAATTCAGGTTTATCAGGGCACTAGACTATCCTGATAATTAAAATTTGCTATTGTGATCATCAGAAGTGGTGTGACTGTTCCCCGCATTAATTCGCCGCCGCTCCTGCTGACCTGAATCCGTCTGTCAGCAGCTCCAGCGGAGCAGGGTGCGCTGCCTGCTCCAGCAGCAGGGCTGGGGAGCAGCACAGGAGGAGAGGGAGGAGGCTACTGCCTCTGCGCGATTGTTAGACTGGCCTTTTCTTTTCTTTTTTCCCTGCCTTTTCATTGTACTTGAAAAATAATTTCTGTCAGATGTTGAGAAAGGCAAGGCTTCCATCTCCAGCTCCATGGCGAGGGAGCTGCACGGAAGCGACCAGAACTTCCTCCTGAGGCATCATTTTCTGTGCAAAAATGCAGAGAGGCCAATTGCTCTCTGAGAATGAAAAGCTGAAGAGCTATCCTGCCATACAGTCTTAATGGCTGTATATGCTGCTTGTTTTATAATATTTATCAGAAATTCCAAGCTCATTTCTGTGCCTTGCCAGAGCGCATTCAAGTCAGAGTTCCACTACAGTTCTGAGGAGAAAGGCTAATAAATTACAAGAAAACATTATATTGTACCTCCAAGTTGTCAGTGACAGAATGCTTAAATTGCAGTAACTAGCAAGTGATATTTTTCTTGGTGGAAAACAAAGGAATTTTTCTCCCTGGTATTGCAGTATGAGATTTAGAGCAAATTGTGGGATTCATTCAGTACTATAAATATAATCTGTTTGTAACATGTATTACAGTCCTCATTAAACTTTTAAGAATAGCTACAATATTTGCTGTGGAAACAGCCCTCTCCCCTCTAAGTTTCATCTTATATCCATCAGCAGAAGGTTGAGCTGAATCTCTTGGTAAACTGAATACATCCCTTCACTGCCCCTCCCCTGTCACCATTGTTAGTTTGTTACTCAGAAATGGAGCTGGATCACAAATTCAGGAAACTCTGCAGGTCCTACTGGTTTTCAAAAGGTTTTGTAAATTTTAATAGAGACAAGGGGTACCTTCTCCATCACATTTGGCCCCATGGAAACTCATATCAAGCATTTCCTTGCAAACCCATTAGCAGTGATTTGCAATAGTCCAATTTAGAGGTCACTTAAGCATGAAAACAGTGTACAAGAAAGTGTATAATGAAACAATATCAGTAATAGCATTTTTAAATGAACAATGTCAGTAATAGCATATTTTAAATGTTTCATTAAGTCTGAATTGTTATATTGTAGTACTGCTGTGAAATAGCTGCTATTTTCACTAAGATTCCTTTTATATCTGTGTTACTGAGGCACAGAAACTAAAAGATGATAAAAGTCAAAATATTTTTATTAATCATGTGTTTTAGAACATTTGTATACTCGATGATTTGGTTTATATGTCTTTATATAGTCAATAATCCTAGATTAGATCCAATTAATATAAATTCAGTGTGGTTTTTATGGAGGCAGTGTGAGGAGGAACATTTTGTAGTCTTGCATACTAAATTAAAACAATTAAAATACTTCTTTATTGCTTTCAGAAAACTATTATCCCAACAACATAGATTGTCAGAGTGCCTGATTTAAAGGCATGAAACAAACAAAAATTCCCATCATAACCTATCAGTTAACGTTGTCCTTGCTAAGCAAAGCTGTGCAGTTCCCTGGGCTGTGCTTTCTGTATTGCTGAGTGGCACCAGGTCAGTCTGGAGAAAACTCAGGGGGGAATGTGGCTCAGACACATTCCTCTCCTTAGGGCACACGTGGTGGTGGGACAGAAGGGGGTTGCATTTGGAGCAGCTCTTCTCAAAACCATTAAATGGAGGCCTTCGGTTCTTTCTTTTCCTTAGCTGAAGTGAGTCGGTGAGACCAGAGCTAAACCCAAAACATTCTTGGTCAATTGGCCGCTGCCTTGTTTACAATACCCAAGTTAGCAGCACGTTAGCTGGATTTAAATGTTGAGCAGTAAAAACTGATCTCATTTCACCAACAGAGCATGGCCATGGGAGCTCCTACCAGTTGAGGATCTGGTCTTTCCGTTCTGCAATGAAACTGCAGATTATTCAAGAACACTGCAGTACTGAGACCTGGTTAAAAATGGTGTATGTGGTTGTTTGGGGTTTTTTCCCCCACTTTTCTCCAGCAAAGGGCAGTGCAACAAACCTCCTGAAAACCAATTTGGTTTTTGGAAGCAGTGGCTTTAAATCTGTGAGCTTCTGAAAACTGGAATGGTTTTGGCTGAAAAAAAAAAAAAAAAAAAAAAAAAAAAAAAAAAAAAAAAAAAAACCAACCAAAAAAAAAAAAAAAAAAAAAAAAAAAAAAAAAACAACCAACCAACCAGACACCCCCAGAACAACAACAAAAAAACCCCCCAAAAAACGAAACAACTCTAAAGCTCTGGGCTACATCTATTTGTATTATTATCTTATAAGCAATAAATCCAAGGGAGATGGGAAAACATAAGCTCTTAGACCCAGCAGAGAGGCAGAACCTTGTCCTGGTTAGCTGGACTGGCTGTGGGCCCTCCATAATGTTAATAGGGCTCCTCACCATCTAAGTTCCTGGCTCAGGCCAGTGGTGGCTCAGGCAGTTCAGTCCTCAAACATTCATGCAGTGACAGAGCTTTAGAAAGAGAACAGAAAGCCTACATGAAGTAATGGAGATTTTGCTACATCATCTAATAAAAGTATGTGTTGCTTTAGTGTCAGTTTACACTTTGCTGGCTCCAGATTCCACCTCATCAGATCAATGTTGCGTTCAGCCACCAGGACAGAGTAATCCCATAAGCACTGTCTCGACTGCAAGAGCTCTCTTCTCTCCTGGTCATCTATTGCAGGCAATCAATCAGTTCAATCTGCATGAATTGCTCTGATTTCGCTTCAGTGGGAGCTCTGCATTTCCTTCCAGAGGAAAGCGTTGGCATGCAATGCCAGGAGGTTTGTGTGTGAAGCCAGAGTGTTCCTGCTCAGCCTTTAGTCTCACTAATTAAAGCTGCAGTTGGTCTTTTTTCTGACATAGTCAACTAAGCTCTAAAATACTAGCATAGTTCCAGCAAGAAAAAAAATAATTAAATCAGCTGATACCTATCAATATACATTTCAACCATCACTTCAGACTGCAAGATTCATCTTGTCCTTAAATCAATATTTATGTGAAATATGAGCTTTCTAGAGGCTTTAAATCAAATAGGAGTATTACCTACCTAGTATCTTCAATTTTTTAAAGAATTAACTTCTGTGATTAAGTGGCCTAAATGTAAAGTTAAAAAAATTCTTAGGGATGTTTCTTGTGGGTTTTAGTCCACAAAATTGACCGGCATAGGAGAAAACAATAAGTATTTAACAATAGAACATTTTGGAGCTGTTTGCTTCATTGGACATGCCTTTTATTGTGCGTCTCTGACAAACAAGGTTAAAAAAAGCAATACTGGAACTGTAAAACATGTCTCCTCTTATTCACACCTAATTGTACTGTCTACTCATTGTACTCAGTATCTCAGAGAATCATGGATATTATTGGTGATTTATCATCACCCTATTGACAGTGCTGTGGCATTACTGCAGAAAAGAAGCCAAATTCAACCTTCAGGAGATACCTCTTGAAACTGTGTGCTGGTTAGAATCCATCTAATGGACCTGTTTATGACACAATAATTCCTTTCCATTTGGGCTGCATCTGCTCAACTTATCAAATAATTTTGGAGGACTTAGTACTTTATGTGGTTTAATCCCCAGGAGCACAGAACAGCACTGCCAGCTGAAGGTTACCATAGGGAGATACTAAAAAAATAGGATGTTTTTCTCTTCTGAGGGCAAAAGGAAATAATGCCAGTGACAGGCTGGAAGAGGATGGATATATTTGTAAACTGTGACAATAAAAGTTAACACTATAGCAGGAATAAATCAAGCATTCAAGCAGTAGCTCTGGCAAATGCACACTCCAGCAGTACTGCACCAGAGGAGTGAGCTTTCATGTGACAATATCCATGCCAAATTTAGAGACTAAGGACGCTTTTGTTCCACCTGCCTGTACAAGACTAAAATATAATATTTATTGCTTGTATTGAACTGCTTCTGCACATCTGCAGTAGGAAACTTCTCGATGCACTTTTGTAAATAATGGATTGTCTAAAGAGGCACAGCAGAGGTGGAAGGCGTGATATGAATATGTATCCTTCAGAAATGGATAAATCAAGTCAACGTTTTAAGGAAAGCTGGCACAAAATAAGTGCAAGCAGCCCGTAGCTAAAACCTCGCTTTTTCAAGATTATCTGGTTTTTGCTTGGGTAAAGTTTGAATACTGTGTACAATTTTCTAAGATTTTTCAGAGCCCCTGGCTTAGCTGCTCCGAGTCTGGAAGTCCCTGGCGTGTTTCCAGGGACTCTTGCAGAATGGTCTGAAAGTTCAGAAAGCAGGCTCCATATTTTGGTGCAAAAGTTGCAGAGGTGCATGTCCCTGCTGAACTGGCTGCATCCCGAGGGCACAGGTGGTCTGCATGTCCCTGCTGAACTGGCTGCATCCCGAGGCAGTGGCAGGAGCATGCCCAGCCGGGCCAACTGCGCAGGGCGCCACATGTTGGAAACACAAGATAGAAACCTCTCTGAGTTTTCTCAGAGAGAGAAAACTATGCAAGGGTCAAATAAACGCCTTTTAGAGTAATTAAAATATATTAAGCCACATAAATATGGAAGAAAGTAAAAAAACCCTAAAACTCTACAGCCCTAAAGCCTAGTTCTGTGGCTTGGCTTCAGATATAACAAAAACTTAGTGGAACATTACTTGCATTTTTAGATAAAATAAGATAGAGCCACTTACGTGAATAAGATAGAATTATTTGTGTAAAATATTGTTCACATTTTTAAGATAGAACAGATTGAACTATATAAGTGAACATAGAAATATATGCACAAATAGGTGTAAGGATTTACATTGTTTTTTGTACTTTAGAATTGAGCTTTGATAGGTGCAGGAAGAATGCTTTAGAATCGTGTCTTTACCTGATTGGTTAATTTATTAATAAAAACCCCTGTACTGGGGTGAGAAGAGATGGATGGAGGAGGAAGAGCAAGCTGGAGCTGAGGAGGAGGATGAAGAAGAAGAAGAATGCACACGACGACAGGAAAAAGAAGAAATAAGAAAGGAGCTGCTGATGTAACTTCTGCCACGTGAGACCCCATGCCAGGAGCGGCTGTCAGGACCTCTGCATCTAGACACTGTAGGCCAGAAAGACTTTGACACGAGCTGTGACAGTTTAGAACTCTCTGCCTTCAGAGGGCCCCTGACCATAATAAATAGCCTTATAGCAATCAACCACTGCCTCTGCCTCTTTGAAGGGCTAGCCCTTAAAACCTCGACACGTCGGAGCATCCCACACCTCCCAGGAACACTGCCCTCAGTGTGCACACATGTGCACAGCACAGGGGCCTGCTGCTGTCAGGAAAGTCCCCCACAGAAAAAGCATTTCAGTATCTAACTGAGGTAATAAGTTTTCCTAGGAGCTGGAGGTAGAGAAGGTAAGTTTGACTTGAGGTCCCACACACAAACACATAATTTGTAACACAATGGCAGGCTCATTCCCAAGGTCAGAATGAATTTAATAGTTTCCCCCCTCCTCCCTTACACCAGACTTTTCTCTAATCATTCTTATGGTTCCTGGTCTGTCGCTGCATAGTTACAAAATCCTGTTTGTTTATTTCATTCTTTTTCTTTGTCACCTGCCATGCTTTGATCTGGTTCCTCCTGAACAGAGCGTGGGTGTCCTTTCTAATCAGACCTTGCAAAGCCTTGTGCAGCATGGCTGAGACTTCACACTCAAGGCCCTTCACCTCAAAATGTCTGATCAGAGTAAATAACAAAGAGACAACACTTGCTAGATATGTATGTCCTGCCACTAATGATGGTGGGGAGCTATTATATGGAGGGTCCTCTCTCTGATGCCCTTGATACATATATGGCAGGAGTCATTTTCACTGCCAGCTTATCTTTCCACTGTCAGGCTTTCAGCTTTAATAGGCTCATTAATCATCTGTGTCACTCACTTTCCATTCCTCCCCTGAAGCTGCTCAGCAAAAGTTCTGCTGCTGTGTTTTGCCAGTACCTCAGTGTTTTGACAAGGGGATGTAAATGCCGCTGTCGAGGGGCTGCTGAACCAAAGAAAGGTTTAATTGGGTTCAATAAGAATCACAGTCTTTGGATGCTGATGAAGAGCAATAATGTGTCTGCCTCAGAGCTGGACCCAGGGGAAAGCAGGGTCTGTTTATCTTTTGGATCAGGCCCTTCCTTGGCCCGGCTGTTGGGGCTGTTTCTCCCTGAGCACCTTTCACTTCCCTGGAGTTAGCTGCCTGCACTATTTCATACCAGCTGGACTACACTCATACAGGGTAGAGTCTGACTCCCTCAGGATTGATGTTCATGGATTTCCACCTTTAATTTTCATCCCTGTCTTTGCATTTGACCTAATAAAAATATATTTACTGGTTCTCAGTTTTCTTTTCACATTTGTAATCAATCATACTCGATGTATTACTTAATCTGATATTACTGACTCACTTTGTGGTGGAGCCACACACTAATAGTCTTTTATTAGAGCAGAAATCTCACCACCAGTGTTAGCACTTCCAGCTTCAACATTTTTGGGAGGTTTTAATAATAGTGATATTTTTACCCCCTTTTTTGAACTATTTTAATCTCATTTGTCTTTTTTTATACCCTAGCTATTTACATTTCCTTTTTTTTTTTTTTGTTAATATTCTATTGTACCTTTTAAAAAAATATTTTGTAAACATCTGAGGAAGAAGAAAAACCTTCTGAGCTTCATGTTCACCTTCTCAATTCTCTCTTTAACCCTTCTTCCTAACCCTGAGGCACAAAGCTTCAGAATAAAGAGACTATTACATTGAAAAAGACCCCACTAGAAATCATTGATTGATTTTTAAAGCATCAAGTCCTGTCAATTATTGCTCACATAAGCTGAAATCTGGATGAGGACTGAAGGTCCTTAGGTCAGGCCTTGCAATATCCACATTTTAGTCACTGGAGTAGAGGTTTAAGTGCCTCAGTTCACAGGCATAACCTCACATGGAACACAGGATGACAGAAAGCTTTGGGTCCACTCCAAAATAGCCACAACAAATTTCAGAGTCTCGGAGAAACCTGGATAATCCTGACTACAGGAAGTTCATAAAAGACTTTGGGGAGTTGCCTTAATTTAGGATGCAGAGCCCAGAAATTGCTTGTGAATAAAGACACCTGTATCTCTTCCCTTCCCTGTATCCCTCCTCCCTCTCCTGAGAGATAATAGCAGGAGGAAGCTTCCCACACACTCCCTGAGTTGTAA
This sequence comes from Regulus satrapa, assembly GCA_013396955.1. Taxonomy (NCBI): domain Eukaryota; kingdom Metazoa; phylum Chordata; class Aves; order Passeriformes; family Regulidae; genus Regulus; species Regulus satrapa. The sequence continues at coordinate 103,245 of VWZN01009123.1, forward strand.
AAGAAGCCAGCTAAACACGCTGATTACCTGGGAGAGCTCTGCCAAGCTCCTGCTCTGAGCAGTGCCCCAACACCTCTGAGGCTGCTCAGGGTGGTGACACCCTGGAGAAAGAGATATCTGAACAGATAAGGTTCAAAATGCAGCAGCTTATGGACAAAGAAAATTAATATCACAGCTTTTAGAGCATTTCTTTAGAAGACAGAAGGCTCCATTAAATTTCTAATCAAGGCTAAGCCTCAGCTGAAGGAGTGGAAAGAACCAGAGTGGCCACAATCCATCCAGCCCTTACATCCTTGTGCCAAACTGAGGTCTAGGTCTCCTGAGTTTAAGCTCTGATTACAGTAAGATCAGCAGGGAAAAAACAAAAACAGAAACAAAAACAAAAACAAAAGCAAAAACAAAAACCTGGCTTAGTTAACTGATCTGTTCTAACTAGAAAACCAGTTTATCAGCCTTTGGAAAACAGCACCAACCTACTCCACTTGGCCTCGAGAGAAGTGTTGAATTCTGTGTTATCCCAGCTCATTCCTCTTCCACAGGATTTTTAATTCATGGCTTCTAAAGGTGTCATTTGGTTCTGCCAAAAGCATCTTAAACTCCCTGAATTTTGAGTGGGTTGAAGCTTCTGCTGAAGTTGATGAGTTTTTGAAAATTTAAGCAATGCTCACTGTCTGTACATGCATTCAAATAAGTATTAGCAGCGTAAAACTAAGTGTCAAACACTTCCAAGCAGTGAATGCTTCATTTCAGCAATAAATATATGTTGCCAGAGGTCATTAACTTTCCTATTGTAATAGATTAAGCACTTTTCTCTATGCTCTGGGAGCTGACAGCCTCTTTGCAATCTCTGAGGGGTACTGAAGTCCTCACAGGAAGATTTAAGGAACTACTGGAGAAGTAGGGTGGTCCATAGGCACTTCAGTCTTTAGGCCAGGGGTTTCATACTTCATTTTTTAAAAAGTGCTTCACTACTATGAGATGAAAGAGCTGGGGGTTGTTGTTTCTCAGTGTTCTCCAACTTTCAAGCACTTAAATATTCCCTTCCTGTTCATATTTCTTTTCATGACTGTTGACTGGTTTAAGAACTCCCACTTTTCCTAAAAGCTGAAAGTGTCTTTGTTCAGTGCCCAGAATCATCTCACTGTGGATATGGGTTTGCTGAGGAAATGTGTGACAGCAGAGACTCAGGGATAAGCAAGACCCCTGAACAAACACGAGAAATTTCAACAGATTTGTAAAGAAAAATAGAGCTACATACACAAGGCACCCTGTTGATAACGGGCATTTGTAATAAACATGAGTCATAATGGCCTTGGTTCCATACATGAAAAAGCAAATATAAAGGAATAGCTAATTAAAAAAAGATAATTAAAACCAAACCCGTCAGATCCAGCTTCTTATCGGCTTTCAGTCTTTTCCCAAACCAGCTCTAATTCAGGGATTCCTTGGGGAGAATGGAGAGTTTAAAATATTCAAGACAAATTCCCTCTTCTGATGCGTTCCACTGTGTTCAGAAAGAATTGGCATTCTAGGGATGTACAGTTCACAGGGTATATTTTTCACTAATGGGAGAATTTAGAGGTGTGAGAAAAGACACATAAGACGCATTGACTATTCAATGGACAGTCAGGAAATAAAGGAAAGCAGTCAGGAGAAAAAAAAAAAAATCCAGATTGGGTCAGGTTTTGTATTATTGTTAGCCAGCTGGCAAAATAGTAGCAGGAAGAGTAAGATGCATATTACTAGAACGTGTTCTAATGAATATTCCTTTGATTTATTTTTTAATTCAAGCTAAGTGTTTTACAGCCACATGAACTATTTGGCTTTAGTGAGCTTGACATGGTCTGTGTGGTTAATTACGTATATTTTCATCAAAGGAGCCTCTTAATATATGATGTGATCAAAAGAATTGAGACAGCACCTCTTGTTTTCTCAAATTCTGAAGCAGGAGGGATGTGAGCATCCCCTAAACCACTCCAAATTAATTCCATATGTTTTACAAGCCATTTGCAGTAGCCAGTAAATACCTGCCATGGTGGGACTGTAACACTTGGCCAGCTTTTGATATTTTACAACAAAGATTTCTATACTTTATAAATACCCTCAGTGAGGGGTTGTAAGACTGGCAACATCATGGTGGAATAATTCACCTTATTGAATTGCACTGGCAGCAGAAATTTGAGTTGAAAAGAAGCTGTTGTCTTAGCTTTGGCAGGACAAATTTAAAAGACCCAGCAGACGCTGGTGTCAGGGTAAATTTCTGGTAAATTTAAACCAATCCTTAAAGTAGCTGGAGATTGGTTGGAGATTGGAGGGTTCACAACCCCTCTTTTTTTTTTTTTTAATTATCATTTGAATTCCAAATGAAATGGTAGTGAGGCAAGTGCCATACCAGTTTCCTCCCATTCAGAAATGGCAAATATTTACATTTCTGTTAAAGGCAGTGTGTAAAAAAATAAAATTACAAAAATTAAAGCGTTATTCTTTCAACTAGCCCATTGCTGCTAGGCTCCTCCCCTGAAGAAAAGCAGAATTGTGGTGCTAATCAGATAATCTTGGGGAATAACTGGAGCAATGTGTCAGCCATGAGAGGAAATAAAATGAACAGCTGCAATTGGATTATGCATTCTTCTCATTATCCGGATTCAAATGCCTGGTGAACGCTGTGTGTGCAATGAAAGGAATGTCAGAGCCGCATATAAAGCAGCAAATCAGAGTGTCTGGGGTTCAGGCAGTGCTGGACCTGCCTGCAGGCACAGCCCCGGGCCGGGGGGGCTCCGGGAGCTGCTGCTCCTCCAGGAGCCCGGGGACACCTCCTTGTCCCAGCCACACTCCTTCCCGGTGCTCTGCTGCTCCAGGGAAGGGAATAAATGATTGCAGCTGACATCCCTCTTCATGCCTGGCCAGCTCTTCTGATCATTAGTAAGCAGTGGTGTGGAGCCAATTCTATGCCCATTCTCTGCCAATTCCTTCACAGGGGGAAATATCTGGAAAGCGGAGTCAGAATCTTGCTGGATCCGAGCTCGGGCAGGCATTAGCCAGTGGAGGAGAAACTCTGCTTGGCTGGATAAAGAAATAATATCTCGAGTAGCAGAGAGGAGAGGGCATGTCATTGCCATGTGGATTGCTGTCCGTATCCCCATAGAGCTACAAAGCTCTGTGAGGTGAGACAATAATGTGATAGTGCTTGGGATGAGCGGGAGAAAATCTTAATTTATCTCCCGAGATTATCACCTGTGTACCAATGTGGACAATCCAGACGGCTGAGGGGGATTTATTCACTCTGCCTTCCCTTAGGGTGCAGCTGTGAACTTGGATCTGTTGGTGTTTGACAGGGAGATATCATTAGGACTTCTCATCATCAGGATCATCCTTGATGAATATTTACTAGGACTGACTGAATAGTACTCCTGAGAAAAGCACAAGCTCTCTTCTGACCTCAGGAGCAAAAGGAAACAGTTGTCATTGCAAGACTCAAAATTTTCCCTATTAATAAATAAATGAATAAATGAATGAATAAACAAACAAACAAACAAACAAATTTTTTTAAAAAATTCTAGGCACCAGTTGTTGGCAAGGAATAAAATCTCTTTGGTTTGCTTTATTAGTTGAATGTAGAGAAAGACAACAATTAAAGCAAGTTCCTGCTAGGGTAGAGAGCAACTTCTAGCACTATTTCTAGCTGTCTAAATACATTGAACACAGAACAAATACTGAAATACAGAAAAAAAATTACTCCTTTCCTTCTTTTGCTTAACAGCAAAGCGCTGAAACTTCAGGAGTGTTTTGCGCTGAACTTGGGAGTAACACAGACAAACTTCAGCCAAGTTTTTCAGATTTTCTTTCAGATTAGAAGACACAAGGTGAGAGATATAATGCACATAATCTGTGCACAGAGAAAAACAAATGCCTTCAAAACAAAGACATCAAAATTAAATAACATAACTTGCCTTACCACAAATCATCCAAGACTCCCGCACATGGTGCTCAAGCTCACTCAGTCACATGAAAAATGTCACCAAGAGATAAAAGAGCCACCTTTCCTTCAGAAAAAGTCAGGGAAATGACCTCATATTATGAGCAAGTAATAAATAGGCATTTCCTAATAAATACAGCAGTTTTCTATTGTTAGCAAATATGAGAATTGGGGTTATTCCTAGATCATACTGGCACATATTTATGATATTGAAGGCTACTCCCCCATTGGTTTAGTTGTTACTAATTGCTACTGGTCATCTTTCCAAAAAAATAATAAAGATATGCTTTTCTTGGCCTCTAATACTGCAGTAGGAGTTTGGGTTTTCTGGACTCAAAAGTAAAATGTTGCTTCCACATCCCCTGGAAGCCAGCTGAAATGGAGCTCTTTCTATGAAGCATTGTAGCCCTGCTCTCCCTGGTTTATTATTTTCTGATCCTCGGGAACAAAAAAAAAAAAAAAAA
>VWZN01009123.1:108743-157923 GCA_013396955.1 Regulus satrapa
AAAAAAAAAGAAAAAGTAGTCTTTTATTCCTTAGATTTTATTGGCTACAAATGTTATGTTATGTCCTTTTAAATCAGCCTACAGAAAGATCTGCTCTTAATTAAAGTCTTTAAATAATTGGTGGATTTTAACTTGTCTGTGGAGGTTTGATCTCCATCCTCATAATTCAATCTCAAAGGCTTAATCCCTACTTAGTTTAGTTAATCGTTTGTGTAGGCAAATGCCCAATTAGGAACTCTCCATACCTTTTGGGCCCGCTCAAGCTCAAAATACCCGTGCTAAATAAAAACACTTTTACAAAAACTGTGGGATTTTAAACTGTCTTAATGGTGTTTGACATGCTGCCTCTAAAAGTTTATGTTGTGGCACTTCTATTTCAGATGTCACTGGAGGAACTACCTGTGCTTACCTTCCCAGTTTGGGGGTATGAGTAACGAGGGCAGTGGGGTCTGCAGATCACTTTGAACTTGGAAGGTTTAGGGTATTTTCTCAGTAATGAGTTTCTTACTTCCACTTGTTTACGCTGCACACTTCTCTCTAAAATAATTTAGTTTAATTATCAGGTCACTGGCATTCATGTCTCTGTTTTATAAGCACAAGAGGAAAACAAGTGACCTTTTGATATCATCTGGTCGTTGGGTTGTTTTGGGACTTTTTTTTTTCCAGAATATGCAATATTTAGCAAGTAGACAATTCTCAAGAGTACAATACAAAAGAGGATTTCACCCAGACATGCTCTTAGCTTCAACAGAAATGCTCACTTTTTCTTGTGAGACAACCAGTAGGAACTTGGAGTAATCCTCCAAAACAGCAAGTACCAAAAGGCAGGTGAGATAAGAAGCCTCGAGTGCCTTCTCTACACCCTGGAGACACAGAAAAGGCTGTGCTGGAGCTCTCAGTGCTCACCAGCATTTGTAGGTGACCTGAAGGACTGGTCAAAGATGACGATGAACCATTATGGACTCCAAATTGTTTTCCTTGTTTTCATTCACATTTTTTCACATCACAATCTTTCCCCATCCCGCCTTTTGTCAGCACTGAATTCAAGTCATTAACAGCATTCAGCAGAGGAAAAAAGGGCACAGAGCTCATCACTTAACTTCATCCTGGCGTTATCATTCTGTAGGAGATATTTTGGTTTAGAAACCCTCGCACATTCAGCACAATCACACTCATTTTTCCACCAAAGATGAGCTTTACAGGTAGCTACTGTTTTTCAGCCTGTGTGCACTAAACCTGTGTTAAAATTATGGGTTTTAATCTAATAATCACTGATGAACAGTCTGCAAGCTTTATGTCAGCAGAATTTGATGAAAAATATGTATATAAAAATACTCCTACTTTGTGGCTTTTTTGTTACTCTTCCTTTTAAAATCAGCTCAGGATCTATTACATCCCCCATATTGAACAGTTATAGATATATTTAAGAGCTGAAAACTGACATTTTGAAGTTCAGCTCAGTCAGTTTTTAAGGCATCCAAAGAACATATTTTTCTCTTATTCCCATTCTGGAGAGTCTGTTGGTTTTTTAAACAGTACCTTTTTTTTTTTTTTTTGTAATTAGAAAACCAACAGTATCGTGAATATTGTTCTATTTTGTGTTTGTGGGAAGACTGACATGAAAGGAGCAATCTGCTTTTGTGTTTCCATCCCACTGGAGTCCACTGGAACCTCCTCCCCGAGAGTCTCCAGGGACCAACCACCACAGCATTCACTGATCAACACAAAGATATCCTGGCCTTCCTTCCCACACACTTTACTCCTGTTTTTCCTGAGCAATCACAATGTAAAATTAAGAATAAAACAAACAAATTAACAATTTAAAAATACAGCAATCCACCAAGTATTTTTAATACTGGGTCCCCAGGCCCAATTCCTATTTTATGGTTATTTAGCCTGTCTCCCAGAGCTCAGCCATCTGACAGGAGGCTTGGGAAACCATCCAGCTGTTTCCAGCCCCCAGCTACCACAAGGATTTTTCCTTTGCCCTCCTTTTCAGCAGGCAGCTGAGCTAAACTCTCACCAGGCTTGACGCCTGTAGCGAGACAGGGTTAATTAATCCTCCTCATTAACTTGTCCTGAGCCAATGCAGCATGGAGAGGACCCCGTGTCCATGGGCTTTTTAATCTGTCTGACCACCAGAAATCTGTGCAAGTTCCACCTTGACAAATCTCTTGCAGCCCCTGCCAGAGGGTACAAACACAACTCTGGAATATTGGGCGCTGGTTAAAGCTCCTGCAAAGGAGGGAGCATTGCTGGAGACTCAAGATTCATACCCAGTCCCTGTTTAATAACTTAATTATCCTCATGAAAGATGGGTGTTAGGAAGCACTTACTCTGCTGGGAGGTAAACCCACAGTCCTGAGCACCTGTGGGCATCCACAGTGATATTTCATTTTCAGCAGAGGAAGAATTCAAAGCATGAGGCAGATTTAGACACATTTCAACTTTCACTCTCTCTCCTCCCACTGCAATTCAGTCAGCTCTCTCTTGTACATCCTTGTATATCTCTTCTTTTCTAAATAGCATATGGAACCTTATCCACCAGCCTGTGCATGAGCCTGCTTTGTTTGCCATGTGCTTCAGTTTAAAGTAGCCTGGAATTTTCCCTTGCACTTTAGGTGCAATGATCAGGGCTCTGTATGAGCCCTGCCAGAGCACAACACAGAGTCCCTTTCCCTGTGCAAGGTCACATGTGCACAAACACCAATTCCCTCCGTGAATTCCTCAATATGTTAACCAAAGAAACATTTCAGCTAATTGGTTCAGACAGAATCGCTTGGAAAAATCAAATATTCCTTACTGCAGGAGACTGAGTGGCTCTGTGGAAGTCTAGGTGTTGGCTAGCCAAAATAATGTTGTATCTTTAAATGGTACTGGAAAGGGAAAATTGACAGTCTGGAGATGTCACTTCATCTCCAGAAAGAGATATGAAAGATTCCCTGTGATCTGACTGGCACCAGAGCCAGGGTGAAAGGACACTGAGTCATTTTTCAAGGCAGGAATAAATCAGCTGCATTCTGCTTACATTTATCACCTACTTGCACACATCCAAACCTTCCCACAATTGGGCTTGCTTTTGCTCTCTCTTGCCATGGCCATTAATTCACTTGTTCACTGATGAACCCCCTCAAATTTGAGGTCCTTTTTACCACCTCCTTATAAAAATTATTGGCTAATTACTGCCTAAATGACTGTATTGATTTCAGGATCTGTCTAATCAAAAACCCAACAAGCAGCCTCAGGAACACAGAATTTTCTCAATGCTTTGATTATTCAGATATCATTTCTTCTGCCTTTTTTCCCCTGACAGTCCTAATAAAAGCTGTTACCTCTGATTTATTTGGAGGTAGAGCAATATCACCTGGTTTGAATGCAGCTCCTATAAGGCAGGATGCAGGAAGTTACTCTCAAGTACCAATCACCCCAATGGAACATCCCTTTACCCCAAATCAGAACAATACATTCAGAAAAAGGCTATTAAATTCAAGCCCCATGGAAGCGACTGCCTTGAAGAACAGACAGTGAGACTCCTCCTAAAAGCAGTGAAAACCACCCAAAAATCTGCAAAAGAAATGAATTTTTTTAAAGCTTTCAAGAAGTAAAGAATACTTTGTATATCCTAAAAGGACAAATGATCTTTCCATGAAGAATCTCAATTAATTTTCACTGAAAGCAGCTCCAAATCTTTAAAAGTAAGGGAAGAATATCTGTTTCAGCAGACACATCCTTTCAATAGGTTACTTCTCTCTGTCTCAGAGATAGAACTTTTATTTTGGCAACATCTTGTAATGTGTGGTGATGAAAAATAATTTTACCTTTCAATTTCAGTCACAGAAGTTGATAACAGTGTCTCAAGATAACTTTAAAACAAAATGTCTTTTTTCAGGCCTTTGGTAACATAAGTTACAAAGATTCGCATTTGGAATTTATTTTATTATATTTTGTAATTATGCAAATGATGTGGCACATCAGCATTAATCATACTAAATGAAGCTCTCTGTTTCAGTTTGAAATACTGAATAATTATTCATTAAGAATGATGGGCAAAGAAGCTTAAATCAAATAAACTTGCACTTGAGAGAAGCAGCTTGCAAAAATATTCTTTGGGAGGGTTGATTTTATTTATTTGGGAGAAGTGTGTAGGCACAAATATTTAAAACCAGATATTATTGGTGAAAAATGTTGTAAAAATGTCCTTCAAGTTAATTCATATTTATAAACCCAGTATGTGTAGTTATGAAGAGGAAACTAAAGTGTAAATATCACAAATTTTCTACATTTGAAAAAGCAGATGAACTGGCATGTGTTATGAGAATATTCTTAGAGAAAAATGGACATAAAAGAAAGGCTGTATAAAATCAGGCCTTGCTCTACTAAATTAATATCCAGCCAGCTTCTGTGTACAGCTAAGTGGCTTGTGAGTTCCCATATGAAAACCATCCTAAGAATGAGGTTCATTAATAATGTTATTCCTGGGTGAAAAACAATCTGTACCCGCATTAAACAAGAAATCTGTAGTCAGTGAATAAAATATGTAAACTCACCAAGAACAGAAAGATTTGATATACTATTAAAATACCTTTTACAAGCCGAATTGGCAAGAAAACTATTGACCAATTGGAGTTGTAAATGAGGTCTGTACAAACGGTATAAAAACAAGTTGTGTGAATAAAGAATGGGCATTTCCTTGGTTCACATTGAACGGTGAGTGTCCAGCTCTTTATCTCCTCATGTGTGTGCTTTCCTAGCCAAGGAGCTGCTTGCACTGGGTTTGTCTCTGGAGGAGGGTTCAGAGCAGGCGCTCGCGCTCAGCGTGAGCAGGCTCAGCGCCCCTCGGGTCACCGCGATCTGAGGCGCTCGCTGGGCCAGCTTTGCTTCGTGTCTCTCTCTCAAAATGAACTCTGGCGCTCAGTTCAAATGGTTCAGCAGCAAATTGATCTCGCCAAGTTCACACGAGCCCAAACTCCTGCAAGAATTTCCTCCTTTCCTTAGAGCCTGTGCCTTCTTCATTAACTTTGATATAGGCTCCCTGCCTCACTTCTGCTGTTTCTTGTGCTTATCTTTGTGCAAGGTAGTCGGCAGCTTCACCCTTTCAGCAGCTTATCCAAGCTTACACTGTAAAAGCTGCTCTCATCCCCAGCTAGGAAGAATCACTCTGTATCAAAGGTGAGGCTCGATGCAGTCAACTTCCACAGGCCAGGCAAGCTCAGAGAGCTGGGATCTAGTGCTGAGGGTGCTGGCAGGGACCTTGGCTAGCCTGGAAGTCTCTGCAAGCCTCTTCCAGTCAACATGTGTTTTGTGTTGACAAATGAAAGGGGTTTTGGCTATTAGACTCCTAAGTGCTGTCTTGTTCCCTGGACAGGGAATATTTCCATTTCCCTATTGTCTGAATAGGGGAATTAAAGGTTGGAGCTCCGGGAAAGGTTCTGCTCCCCCAGAGGGTGCTGGCACTGCCCAGGCTCCCCAGGAATGGGCAGGGCCCCAAGGTTGCCAGAGCTCCAGGAGCTTTGGACACTGCTCCAGGGATGCACAGGGGGATTGCTGGGGGTCTGCAGGGACAGGAGCTGGGTCCATGGTCCCTGTGGGTCTCTTCCAGTGAACGTCATTGTCTGATTCTATGGATGAAAACCCACATCAGCAATGGGGTTGAGTTTACTTCTACTTTAGAGGTCTTTTGTCTTACAGAGAATTCCCTGTTTTTCTAGGTGGTGGAAAGGACACTTTGGCTGACACACATCTTAAGAGAAGCAGTCTTGTAGCCAGCAACCCAAAATAAAGCCCTTCTAGTTCCCCTCATTTAAACACAGATGGCCAGCACCTAGGTGAGTGAATTCCTCCCTGGAATGCCACTCCCTTTCCCCAGGCTGATGGGCACTGATTTTGGCTAGATGTGTACATTCAGCTCAGGCAATTTGTACCTGGTTATTCTGCTGGCACTGTGGTGAGGGGCACAGCCATGCTCACACCCCCTGAATGTGCCACCCTCTGGAGTTACTTCAGCAAATTGCTCCCCAGAGAGCTCCAACATGAGCCGTGTTTAGACCCAGACCAAAGGCCCTCTGTGGCTTAAGGTGGCTTCTTTGACTTTCAACTGAAATGGAGCAGAGGAGATGGGCTTAAACTGCTCTGAGCAGGGAAGCAGCAGCAAGAGGCATCTCAGCCTTTGTGCAGCAGCTCTGTCTGTGTGGGACATTGCTCCTCTGTCATGTTCCAGGCTCAGTTGGAGCAGCTGGAGTAATTTTACATCCCCTGATTTCATACCTGCGTTATAAACAATTTCTCCTCATGCTGTCCAAACAGTTACAAAGCTGGCTGGGCCAGGAGGAGTCTGGAGACCCTGCAAGGGAGGGAAAGTGAGGGGAACATCACCATGGATGAGAAACACTAGAGTGGTGAAAGCTGGAGGCTAAAGAGAGAAACAGCTGAAAAATGATCAGAGTCTGAGGGACAAACATGCTGTGAACTCTGTGTTTCTCTTCTAATCAGCTGCTTGGTTTTTTTTGTTTTGTTTTGTTTTGTTTTCGTCCTCTGCCCACATTAACCCTTCCTTATGGACAAGACGCTTTCAAGTTTATTTTTCTGGGTTTGTTTGAGTTTTGGTTTTGTGGTTTTTTCTTATTTGGATCCATGTTTTCTGTTTGCAGACTTTGGTACCCCACCCCATTTATCGGTGCTAAATGATTCAGGACCCTACAGGATCTAGTTTCACTTACTTGACTTCTATTTTAATACTGGAAATAAATGTGATTAAATAATAAATTTGATTGTCTACTTAGAAGCGTTTGTTTCCTCAAATCTAATGCTAATGTCATGCTTTCTTAAATTTTTTTTTTTTTTTTTTGCTTTTAATATGACATGTATCATGGGAAATTGTTCACTAAACCAGAAGCAGATTTAATAAAAATCTTTCCACACACTCAACACCAACTGCTTTAAATCTATGCAAGCAAAAATTAGGAGCTATCATTCAGACTTGTGTTTTCAAATACATAAGGGGGCTTTCCTAGGAAAGTTTATGATATGACATACACAGGCTGTAGTTCTCTATTTCTCTACCCAGGGTTCAGAAGTAAAATAATTTTGATACAGTTAAATTAATGCAAGGAATACAATAACATTTTCAGTGGTAAGACAAGGGGTTTACTTCTGGCATTCTGGGAAAAAAATAGGATCAATAAAAGCCTTTACAATGCATTACAGTGAAGAAAAAAAAATAATTTGTATAGAAGTTACTGTGAGCTTTAGACTAATGGTCATAACCATAAATTATACTGAAAAACAGATAACATTAAATAAAGACTTGCGAAGTATAAATTTGCTGCTGGCAATCTAAAAAGGATTTTCTTGTTACTTGCCCATGGGATTTGGGGTTCTATCAAGGAAGCTTTCCTACTTGTCATACATCATTTCAAAGAGACATATATAGCCTGGAAACTGCTTTAAGGCAGCTGCAAGCAAGTGTCACTTTGAGTTAAATGCATTATTAAACTGTTGGGAAATTTCACATCATGGGTCATTTATCTATGCTAAATGGGTCAAAAGCCTCTACACATGCCTAGATAAATGAGAGAGAAGAGCAAAATTCTCCCTTGGGAAGTAATACGTTGACAACCTCTTAGAGTTCATGTTGTTATTTTTAGTAGATAAGAGAAAAAACTACTTGCTAAGTTCACTAATTCATAAACCCAGGTGCCAAGGACCCACAAGTAAAGGTTATCAAACACCCCCATATTTTGGCAATGTTTAGAGCAAGATGTCAGCAAAATCAGCTGTAATATTATTTGGGTCTTTGTCTTTAGTGACTGATTCTATGGTCCTAAAAGATGCCCACAGAATGGAGTATATACAGAATCATGGACTCACAGGAGGGTTTGGGTTGGAGAAAACCTTTAAGATCAGTCTGCCATGAGCTGGGACACCTTCCACTATCCCAGGTTGCTCCAAACTCCACCCAGCCTCACCAGTTTAGATGTTTTGGGAAGCAGCAGTGGGTGCACTTTAGACAAGGCTGAAGGGAACAAAAACAGAGCCCTGCAAAGTTTCTAAACCTCTGATGTGCTGCTAATATGTGATTTAATCTAGTCACAGAGAACCCTTAGGTTTAGTAAATCCTAGCCCTGGCATGTTGCTGGGCGTTCCCAGACACCGGGACATGCACCATCAAACAAATTGGAAGCCAACCTGATAGCCAATTTTAGGCAATTAGCAGCAGCGTAAATCCACATGAGAGGAGAAGTGAGCTAGAAACAGTTCTTCACAGTGCATTGGCATTCTCTCATGTTGAAAGATTATGTTTTCCATTTCCTTGCACATTTCCCCATCAAGCAGACCAGTCAGAAAAATACTTAAGCAAACAATTGTGAAGGGAGGGCCGTCCTTTTGATTAGAAGCAATTTTGCTTTCTCCGTAGCTGATAGAGGGGAAAAATGATTTGGTGTTGGTATCAGTTCATAGCTCTGAGCCAGCTGGGTTCACATGGAGCTGTTCCTGACTCAGAGGCTCCAAAGGCTCTGCAGAGGGATGGGCAGAAAGTCTCCTCCTCAGCCAGAAGGTTATGGGATATTTCAGCAAATACTTTCTAGGGTCTGGGGAAGGGTTCTTCACTTGAACATATGAAGCTGATTGATGCAACCGCTGATGTTAATGAGGAGATACTTATGCATCCAGTACAGGAGGCTTTCAAAAAGGATTTTTTTTTTTAAATATTTTTTTTCTTCTTCAGTGAAGAAGGGTTTTCTTGCTTGGAAGTTTAGTTGATTTACAGGCGAAAAAAGTTAAAAGGGTGAAAAACATAAAGGATCTGTAGTCAAAATCATTACTGGTTTTAGTTGGTGCAGCATGTGAAAAGGGACCTTAGCCTCCCAAAAGACACTGAGAATTTCAGGTTTTACTAATCAATACTGACTCAGGACAAAGACAAACTATTTTATTGCACTACTCACTAGAAAACCTCCAGCCCATAGCATTTACTCTAACTTTAAAAATCAAATGCAGTGATAAGTTACATCAGTGTAACTTATCTATAACTATTTTTCAAAATGTATAGTTTTAAAATATATTTTCATACAAGACAGGCTAATTAAAACTTTAGCACATTAAAAATCGATGGATTAAAGAAAGCAAAATGTAGCAAGATGTTTGGCTGATGAACCAAGCAAAGCAAAGCTGATCTGCTAAAGCCAGCTGACACTTCTGGCATTATCCCAAAATGTACAAACACATAACCTGACCTATCAGTGCATTTTATTAAGATGTCACTGAGAACAAAATTAAAACATCTAATTAAAATTTTTCTCAGACACAAAATTAACGTATATATCAAAGCCATGACATGGGTTCTCAATTAATTAATTAACCTACTTTCAAGTACAAAATCTCTGTGCTCAGGTATTCTGTCTTTAGAAAGTTTCTGGCCAGGTCCCCAGCTAGCCTGATAGGCTTTTAAGCTAAATTGTCTTAATACAGTAAGAATAACTTATATCACCATTAATTTCTTACTTTACTCCTCTTTATAAATTTGGCACAATGAGATTAGAAACAGATATAATAGTACAGCTCTGTAGATCAGAAAATCTTCTTGATGGTGTTCATCTTGCAGTGTGAGTACAGGTTCAGTGTAGAGAATATAGCTGGTTTTGTTTGTGTACAATGTTTGTTGTCATAACCTACATCAGCCCATTTACAGTATCAACAATGGCTCTAAATTAAATAAGCCAGATTGAGTTAATTTGCTCCATAATAAGGATATTACATTATTTTAGCCAAACGTTGATGTCAAACTGAAAAGAAATAAGAGGAAAGCAGTAATTAGTCTAGGTTAAAATATATCCTCAAAGGATATTAAATATGCAAGAGCTCATCCATGAAAATTAGACTGCAAGAGGTTACACCATGTATTGGCTTATTTTGTTACATATCAAATTATCTCTCATGAATAAATATATCTAATAATGTTTAACTCTATAATTTAATAGTGCCCTATTAAAAATCCTTTCTAAATCAACCAGGCTGTGTATTTGATTTTCTATGATTATCAGATTTTAAGTACACAGTAATTAAATGTGCAATTTGTACTGACTCCTGCAAGCACGTTTAGAGAGACTATGCCCTTCTATCCCTCTAGTAGATAACTTTAATAAATATGAATTCCAAGACCTAATTCTTGAGTGGGATAATGTAAGTTAAAAACAAGATGTGAAGTTTCTTAATAGGAGAAAAAGAAAGAAAGAAAGAAAAGTTTAGTGATTTTGTATATTTGTGAAAAACGAGGTTCAATTTCCTGGTACATTTTAAAAGGTTTAATAAAAAGACAGAAAATAGGAGACAGAAAAAAAGCAAGGGTTAATTACGGCTGGGCACTTGGCATTTCACCAAGAGCACACTGGCTTTCTAGGGAACAGTCTTTAAATACTTTATTGCATCAGCCTGTTGCATGTTCACAGCCCATCATGCACATTCAGGAACTGTTCAGCATGGCCACTCCTTGGGTCTGCCTTTTTACAGCATGTGCGGTTCCCCTTTATGTGGTTTTGATCGTCTCCTTATCAGTTTTGATTTGGGTTGGGCTGTACTGTCCACGAGCAGTGAGTGCTGATATTTCACGTGTCAGCAGCGGGGTGCTCCTCATCCCTTCACTGCAGGTTACCTCAACCCCGCAGACAGCTCAAGCACGCTAACTCGAACGGCAGAAATGAGAAAACCACTCAGCACAGCCATTCCAACAGGATACTTATAGCATCCATCTTAATCCTTGCAAAAAAGCCAACACTATAATGTGCATTTATGACATAATTAAAGCAAAAGAAACAATCCCTGAACTACAAAGGGTAAGTTTGATGTGCTTTGCAAAATAAGCAGCACTGTGTTCCCTTTCCCACAGACCCCAGACACAGATTCCTTGGAGGGTTTGAAACACGTGCCATCCAGGGTCAAATCCTCTCCTTGCCTGTCATTAGACAGCCTTGCTATGCCTTCCCTGTCTGACAGCTCTGAGTCTGAGTGACCTCCAGCCCCTGACGGTCCCCACTGGGGCTGGGCCACCCAGGCAGCCCAGAGGCATTGGTGTCCCAGAGCAGCGAGGGACACGGTGGAAAATGGTCAGTGAGAAATGAGATCACAGTGCTGGGGCAGGGCAGGTGAGCTACAGGTCCCTGCTTCCAGCATTGACCCAGAGCCAGCCCTGCTCCCCCAGAGGAGCTCCAGGTGCCACGGTGAACTCTACACAAAGACTGGAGGTCTTGCTCCCCTTTTCCATGGGAGGATGAAGATTTAGCAGAATTTTTGTTCTCTTTCGCCGTGGTCCCTGCCCAGCACTGAGGCTAAGCCACGGTGCTGAGCTGAACAGAGTTTTGCTGCTATTTGCTAATTCTAAAAATTCATGAAGATAAATTAATCTCCTTCTTACTAAGTTTCCTCCACCTTAAGAAATGAAGATGAAGAGTGGAGTAATCAGCTAATTAACCCTCTTCTCCAGGCACAAAGAGCTGCATTACAATGTGACATTGCTCTGCCCTTTTCTTTTTGAGACGTTTTCCTGGCCTATCAGAGTGTGCTCTGTGAAAAGGCCCTCTGCATCTGCTCTTGCAACCTGCTAATTACAATACTGTAATTAAACGCACACAGAAGCAATTACCTTCATATATCACCGTGTCTGACAAGCACACAGTAACTTCCAGTTGTGCCATGTTCAGCCCCCCTCTCAGAAAGGTGGAGAGTTGGGCTTGGCTCAACCTGGTTTGACTGCTGCCTGAGGACACAGAAAGTGCACAGCACTGTCTGACCTGCAGTTCTGTGAAAAATGAGCCCACGCCATGCACGGAAACGGGCCCAAGGGTCCAGGACCAGGAGCTGCAGCCCCACTGAAGTCACCAGAACTGGATGAGAGGCCAAAGAGACTCCAATGTTGTGGTTGTTCCATTTCCCCCTTAGAACAACTTGATTGTCTCTCAACTTCTGTTGCTGGTTCCTGAGTCTCTACAAAGATTCAAAGCCGCAACAAAAATCCTGGATTTCCCTTGGTTTTTCAGTTCTTCATCCCTTTTCTGGTTTCAGCTTTCCCAAGGTCCTTTTCTCTATGACAGTAATAGAACTTAGTTCTTTTTCCTAGTAGCACTTCAGCCTCATGAAGAGCAGAGCTTAAGGTTTTATTTTGCTTGGTAAAGAACAAATAAATAGATTTTTGCAATGATTCAGCCTTTGCTGCTTGTTCTACAGAGCACTTTGAGCCTGCGGCTGAGCCACACTTGGCACAGGTCCACACCCAGAGAGCTCAGAGCTGTGTTCAGCTGTGGGATACAGAGCAAGTTCTGTAAATCACAGGCTGGCAAAGTAAGAAACCAACACAAGAGAGTCCAGACAGGCAGGGGAACAGGTATGTGTAGGAAAGCAGGAGAAAGTAGAGGACTTGACAGTACCCCCAGACACCACCCCATCCTGCTTCTGTATTCTGCCTTGGTGTCACATCATTATCTGAAAGGAGAAGAAGAAAAAAAGCTGCTGGAAAATGTCAGTGCCTTTGAATTATAGACAAAACACAGACACATCAAAATGTATTTTCCTTTTCAATACCTTTTCTTAAATGAAATATAATGGCCAGCTCTAGGCTAGGTGCTGCCACACGTTGCCAATGGGAAGCGAGAAACAACAGCAACAAATCCATCTTTCTTCCTGAAGTACTGCTTGCAGCATGAGGCAGCACTAATCAAAGACAAATCACAAAGGTTTGGATTTCTTCTGTTCAGGACTGATACCTAGGGGCGAGGAGGAGAGAACTGTTTGATACTGAGCAGCCATACTCCCTTCATTCTTTACCTCCCCATTTCATGAAAGCTCAGAAGGTTTATTTTGTAAGAAATTAGAAACAGTATTAACTCATAGGAAATCATTTGATGGCACTTCTGTAGCAGCATAGAAGAGCTGGGAGAGTTAATACCCAAATCCACAGATATGCATAAAATGTTTTTTTTCCCCAGTGCTGAAACAAAGAGTTACACCCATGAGCAAGTGTCTACAAGACCTAAGAACCAAATAAGAGGAAACAAACAGCAGGGATACTCCAAGAGTGGAGCAGGCTGCACACAGCATTTCTTTGAAGCATAATTACAGCCCCACTGAAGCATGACTGTAGCCTCCCATCTTTGCAACCACTGTAATCAGTGTAATCATGCTGCCATTCCATTTCCCTTCACACATTCTGTTAAGGCATTAGGACTGCTGGGTAGACTGCTGGAATGATACGGTTAATACTGTCCATTTATTTCCTTCATGCTGATAAATCGTGTTGCTATTCTGCTGTATTCATGCTTCTTTTCTCTGTCTTTAAGGCCAAAGCAGCCCATTTGATAGTGCTACCAGAATGCTGTTTGTAAAAGAAGAATAGAAGGGCTTACCAGATTTTGTTAAATTTTCAAAACCTTTACAGGACCTTTCATATCTGCTGTTAATTAGCAGTATTGGGACCAAATAAAAATAACAGATAACTCCCTCTTGTAAAATTATTCCTTCCAGTTGTTTTTATTTAGTCACAGTGAAGAGAGTGGGGAAAAAAAACAAACCAGAAAAAGACACCAAGAAGCCGAATCTTATTGCCAGCTTACCCTTTCCTGAGTGAGTGCCCTGCCTCCAGTTTTCTTTCTTTAAGCAGGTGCATTAGCAAAATAAAATAATACAATGGGAATTGCCTTCAAGGTATAGAAGGTAATTAAAATAATATACATAGCTAAGTGAAACAAGGGTAGAGTGCAACATCTGCTCTAGCACACAAAGCCCTTGGAAAGAAGATACAAACTGATTTAGAACACATTATACTGCTGATTTTTCTTAATGATTACAGCCCTCCTTTCTTTCAGATGGTCCTTCAAAGCAGTTTGCATAAACCAGGGACTGAAGTAAAATTACTCCAGTGAAAGAGCAGTGATTTTCCTGCCGATAAGGGCTGGTATTGATGTTGTTTTTCATTTATTTGTCTTATTGTTTTTATTTCTGAATGTTGCATTTGCCTAATTTTTAGGGAAACATTTTCTGTGGTTCTTCCTCTATCGGGCCATTAAAAAAGGTTGTGGAAAATGGTGGAGCAGGTGTTTAATGAAAATTCTTCACCTTGACATCTATCTAGGAATTTAAACAACTATTTAATAAGCAGATTCACAAGAAGGAAATCTATATAACAATTAAAATAATAATGCTCTTCTAATCACTTAAAAGCCTAGAGTAGGTATCGAGTTAATCACATTAATTTTAAATTTATATGGTATGCATATCCTCGTAAGCATTTTGAAAGAAAGTGGTGCAGAAGACACAGGTGCCTAAATTAATAAACATTAGAAAATCAGCAAGAGACTTAACTACACTGGTTATTGTTTTCAATTATTAAATAATTAGTTTTAACATCTTTGTACACCTGGCCCCAAATCCTGGGATTCAATTACCTTGAATTACTCTGGGCTGCTATTTGATCACCTAACACTAAATCTGCAAAGTGCTGGCCATTGGGAAGAATATCTGAGGGAGGACATGGGGATTTCCCAGAAGTTTTGTGAAGAAGTTCACCAATCAGAACATTTTTGTTTGCAGAGTCAAGGCTATAATTAATAATGGAAAAGCTTTATTAAGATTTTTGGGTTTTTTTAAGAAAACTGATGGCAGGAAGCAGACTCAATCCCATCATCTCTGTACTCCAACAAAGAAGTGTTTACCTTTGAGAGAATAATTTCAGAAATGTCATGTGCTCCTCCACCTTTCCTACCTTTTTTGCTTTCCATACTGACCAACTCAAGTGCTCTGCCTGGTTCAGTTTGAAGACCACTGAATTAATTTATCTTTTACTGCAGCTCCAGTAGATACCTTCTGAGAATTTCTATGCAATAGAAAATTCAGAAAATGTTTACTTGAATTAAAGTCATCCAAGAGACTCTTAAGCAATACACTCAGCCTACTGGTGATATATCTTGAATTCTGTTACTCATTTAAGCAACATGCTGAAACTGTTTGGAATAAAATTTCAGATTAAGAAAAAGGATTTAATTAAAAGTTTTGGGAAAAGATTCACATTAAATGTCAATGTGTTTGGCATGATGCTTAGAGCATGCAATACTTTTCCTGTAGAAATTGAGGAATGAAAGAAATATTCTTATGATATTGTCTTTTAATAGGTCCAGTAGGATAAAGAGGATAACTAAATAAATCTAGACTTAGGAGTCCAGTATCTCACTTATTTTTTCAGAAAGACATGAAATTGCCAAGTGCCATTTCTGCACACATCTCTAAATAATGTATATAATTCCATCAGAAGTTTCAATAGGTCAGAGCTTTTTTTTTTTCTTTCCAGCTTTTGAACATTCATTGATTGCAAACCCTGTAATTTCACTAGCAAAATACCGAGCAAGATTTTCTTTCTCTGCCCAAAAGCTCACTCCAAGCAAATTGCTGTCCCCCTTCCTAAGAAGGAAGGAAAACAACAGGGGTGGAGAGTGTTTTCCAAACCTTGCAAAGGCCTAATTGATGTGGAACTGATTTTTCAGGTCAAAACACAATAATGCAGCCAAGGCTGCAGAGGAGAGGTGGCTGAATCTCTCTACTTTTCTTCTTCTTGTGGCTCTCAGTGACACCAAGCAGGGACAATATTGGACAACACTCTCAGATAATCCAGTTAAGGGAAGCTTCTACAATATGATCATGCATTCCAGGGTATTGTGGGAATGTTTTAAGAGGGCCTGAGACAGCCAAGGATATCTCAGACCTATATTTTCTACAGTGCATGTTTCTGAACATAACTGCTGCCAGGCATGCTGATCATATTCATGAGATGTTAATTCTTGTGAATTACATAATCTGTTACTTGGTTAAGAATTACATGTATTGTGACTTCCAAATTGATTATTTGCATTAACTTAAAGAAAATCTCCAAAAGGCGCTTTTTTTTTTTAAATCAATCTGACTGGTTATGAACAAGTCCCTGTGACCATTTGGAGTCATGACTGAGTTGGGGCTGGTAACACCACCCAGATTTGTGACTGGAAACTTTGGCTAAATGCAAAGCCAAAAAAAGCTTTCATGTGCTGGCTTAAAATGTGCTTTGCAGGTCCATTTGTATGGCTGGAGGAGCCATGGAGGTTGCACACAACCTGGATTTTGGAATTCATTCTCTGCTGTGCCACACAGGACCTGCCAAGAGTGATGAAGATAATAAAAACAAATCGAAGCTAAAAGGCATTTAGAAAACTTGACGTGCTTGTAAATAGATGGGCTTGCAGGAATATTTCTGAACTTCTTAGGGTCACACAACCAGGGCAGATCAATGGCAGAGATTTGTGGCTCTAGTCAGTCACAGGTAAGCAAATCTTCTGAGAAGTTTACTATTTCAATGGATGTAAATCAGGCAAGCCTTAATCTCCTAAAGAAGGTTCCTTCCCTGCTCTTAAGTGACAGACAAAACCTCTAGGGTTATTTAAGGAAAACCTAAGTTCTGGGAGGGGTATTGAAGGAAGCAGTCTGAATATTTGATACGGTCAGTGCAATAAATATAGAGAATTTTGAATTTGTACATATGAAACCAACCTAAATATAAAAAAATTAAAAAAAAAAAAAATTAATCACACAAGTTTTTGGTGTCCCACTCTACCTTTCTGGTACTCAAAATCAGCTCCCTAAAGTAGTCAGGCAGACCTGTGCCATCCGAGGATTATATTTGTATTTTCCATAGAGATAATAAAAAATATGTGAGGAATATGTTTCATTTTGTTTTGGAGTGCATTTTGAGCACTGGATTTCCCTGTGGTATGCATGTTCCATCCACCCAACCAGGACACCTGGCAGGGGATGGGATCATCTGAATCAGCTCCTCTGGAGCTCTTTCCCTTCCCAGGGTGTCACTCCTCCCTGCCACTGTCAAAGCCCCCATTTCTCCTTTCCTCAGGTGGAATGTCCCTTCCACACAAAGGGACCTCACTCCTCCTGAAGGAAAAATTATACTTCCCAGGTATTAAAGTTTTAAATCAATAAAACCCTCACAGAACTGTCTCTTTCTGCAGCACGACGTGGTCTCAGTTGGGAAAGTCTACAAGCGTGGCTGAGCCTCTTTGCAGCGATAAATACTGCCCTGAAAATGTTCCTCAGAGGTCGTCACTGGTCCTTACTGGGAGCCTGCAGCTTCCCCCAGGTGCCAGCCCTGTGCCTCAGGTGTGCCACGGCAGCCACCCAGGCACAGCCACCCTCCTCATGCCCCACTCCTTTAAAGCAACCTCTTCAGGAGTGTCAGCTGCTTCAGGGCCAGGACTGAGACACAGCAGACGGTTTTTCGTGTTCGGTCTCAGGTGTTTTGTCTTCTTATAAGTGCTACAAGGGAGTGAGCTCTCAACACCTCAGCCTCTAGGTAGAAGTGGTGAGGATAGCTTCTAACTATGAGGTCATTTAAGAGTAAATTCACCAATGAATAATTGCCAGCTAGGTTATTTTTACTTTTAACCCAATAACCAGATAGCTGTCACCTACAGTGAAGCATTCTACAGCCAATCACACAATGTTACCCAAACCCATGAAGGAGAAGGGATAAGGGAGAAGAAGAAGGAGCCAATGCCCTAAAACTTCCATCTTGCTCCATATNGGGGTCATTTTATACCAAAGCAAGGTTGGTTCTGCTTCCCAGAAGCACTGGTCATTTGGTGCAGAGTGATTGCACAGGCGAGCCTTTGCAGTCACACAGCAGGGATTGTTGTGCTGATAAAAGGGAGATTTTTGAGTCCCTATGCCTGACCATTAATTAGGATGATGGAGGTGCTGATGTCTTTCCTGCAATCAGTAGATATTGGTTTTGCTAGACCCCAGACTGCCTTTACAAGTAGAATTAAGTGTCGGGGTATTAAAAATGCACTTTGGAAAGCATTTAAGGACAGTTTTTTTGTTTGTTTGGTTGGGTTTTTTTTGGTTTGGTTTGGTTTGGTTTTTTTAACTGAAGGTCACACTGTACAGAGAGGAGGAGTTTGCTGCCAAACTGGGGAGCATAGGGTGGCAAGATACTGCCATGAAAAATAGGATCAGGCTCAGGTCCAAGTTGCATTTTCTCCCTGTGAAATTTATTCCTAAATCTCAAAAGAAACTTGTTGCTTTAATAAAAATGGAAGAGAGGATGGTAAGGACTGGTCAACCCTAATGTCTTCCATGGGGTTAATCTGATGCTGGAGAAACCCCATTCCTTTGAGGCTGAAACCAGAAACCCTAAACTGCTCTAATTTTGTATAGAACTCTACACCAATCTAATTAAAATGCATATGAGAAGAAGTCAGAGAGATCCCAAGCCTTAATATTTTAATGTGGAAAATGTGATATAAAGATTAAGTGTTTTAAAGATGAAATACAACTACGATATAGTGAATAACCTTTTTTATTCATGACATTTTCATTTTGCAGGTTATTCCTTTTATTCTGTTCTTTTTGTGCCTTTGAATTTAGGATACATCATCTTATACAGTCTGCCCCTTAAAACATTTCTCCCGTAGTTATAATCACCCCAAATACACTTTGATAAATGAATTAATTTCTAAAATGCTTTGAGATACAATAACTGCCTCAGAATAGGCAAACACACCTAAATGATCACTGCCTGCTGTACAGTTTGTAACTAAGATCATCTGAGAGGATTTAAGGGAACAGATTGGCCTCCTGTCCATTTTCATACAAGGTGCTCCAAGGGAATCTGAGCACCATGGGAGTTTACAGTATGTGCAAATCCAGATGGTGGGAGTCAAAAATCAAGATAAGGGTGTAAGAAGCAAATTGATTCACCTACAGGTTGTTGGGTTACAGGTTTGTTTAATGCACCCCTGTCTCTTCTGGGGTCAATAAATGAGGTCACTTCTCTTTTTTCCATATTCTATCCCAAATAACTTGCTGTTTTGCTTTACTACCTCAGCAGAATCAAATACAAAGTAGTTTTCTCGGTGCAAGGGTGGTTGTACCAGTCAGACAGTGGGGCTGGTATACCAACATTCCTCCAGCATTTTCCTCAGTGAGATTTTGCCTCCCCCATTTCCACAGCACCCTCCTCACGCCAGGTGAGCAGTGAGAGTGAGGAAAAAGAGGAGCTTTAGGATTTTTCTGTGTCAATTTTGCTCCACCTGCCTCAAGCTGCAACTTAAGTATAAGAAAGGCAGCTGTGACATGAGAGCTGTTATGGTAAATGCTGGAGAGTGCTGGAGGAAGGGATGACACCCGTGTGTCACAGCGTAGCCTGGAGGAAACAGGCTGTGGAAATTGCATCTAAAGCCAGCCGTGATCCCTTCAGCAGCAGGCTGCTGTCAGCATCCACTGGCAGAGAGTGAGAGAAGATGCAGAATGGAAACAGCAGTTCCTCTTCTTTATATACAGTCCTGCTGGATGTTTGAGCTTTCTGATAGACTCGGAGGAAGAATAAAAGTGTGGGAATCTGTGGTGCTTCCTATGACTAAAATAAACTCTTTGTGTGTCTCTGCTCCTGTAGAATGAGGGCTCATAGTGGCTCTGCTACTTTGAACTTGTCAAAGCAGCAGTGAGCGTGGGCCAGAAAAGCTGGGAATCTGCAAGTAACTGGAATAAAACAAAAGGCTCAGGGACTGCTTGTCACCCCATCGTGGGGAAAGTCATCTCACCAGGACAAAAACTCTTTTTGGTCAGAGCAGTAACAGTGGGCATTAATATCACTGGGAGCTCTTGTGTAGCATCTGACAATGAGTTCCTTAGAAGGATTTCCTCCCTTTGAAGTGCCTGCCTTGCCTGCACAGCAGACAGCTGCTTTCTGCCTGCTGTCTTGCCTGTCTGCTCCCCTACGTGCTGCTCTGCTGAAACACCCTGTGTCATTACAGTCACTCTCAGCACCTGGCTGCAGGAGTGAATCAAAGTGTTGTGAAGGCAGCATATCAATTTGGGTTTGTGCCATGTAACAGTCACTTGGCGGCTAAGTGGGATCATTTCAAAGACACTTTTTCTTCCTTTTTCCCTATTTCTCTGTGCCCAGATCACTGCTTGAGCTGCCTTCCCCCTAAACACTACGTGCTCACCTTTTGTGACTGTCTAAAATAGAGAAAGCTCTGCTCTTGTCAAAAGGATAAACTGAAACAGTCACTTATCTCTGGCTGAGGAATTGCACGCTGGAGTGCTCCACCAGCACTTCCCAGTTGCCACAGCCCCTCTCCCAGCCTGGCTGGCAGCAAGCAGCTGTGGACCATGCAGAGGGAGACTGACCCCCAGCTGCCACACCCCAGAACAACCCAGGGTGAACACAAATAATCAAAAAATCCATTTGGAATTGTTGGCACTTAGAGAATCCCCCTAGGTACAGAAAAGGTTGGGTTCTGCGGCGGTTGATTTCATGCTGTGGAAGGGATATCATTATCACCTTAAATATAATTTAGTTCCCTTGTTTTCTTTTCCCCCTGCTCTGAGCCGGCCAGTTACAGACCACACACCTCAGAAGTGAAATCGGCACTTTTCACAGCCCAGGCTATCTGCATGGAGACTACATGGACCTCTCCAGTGCAGGTTTGCCTGCCAGTTAACAAGATTTTAGTAAATTCAGAAGACTGGAATGTCCCCAAACACAAGCCAAATTAATTCATATTTTAAAAGATTTCTGTCTACAATAACAGGAGTAAATGCCACATAAACCCCAGTCCTGCTCCCATCAGAGACAATGGGAATTAAGCCACTAACTTCAAAGAGCAGTGCTCTCTCTGTAGAGTGTATTTCATGCTTCTGCAGTCTTGGCTAGATTAGTGCAAATTAAACATTGGGTTAAGTTGCCAGAACCCATAAGCGCTCCATTAGGCTCTGGAGGATTTGGCTAATTTTAGTCAAATACTTACCTATTTTACAGAAGCCATACAAAATTCCTCCACGGGCTAAGCCCACCGAGCCCTGATAGAGCACCACTAATGAATTTGGCCTCACAGCTCCTGTCTCTGCATTTATGCAGGGCTCAGAGCGCAGCTTTGTGCACCTTAAGAAACAGCTATTTTATACCAGAGCACACCAAATTATTTCAGGAGGGGTATAATAGTATAAACCAGGGGTTTCACAAGTGCTAGGGGGATGCAATCATCCAGTGACACTGTGAGTGCACACGAGGCTTCCCCTGCCTGCAGGGCTGCAGCAGCCTCCTCCCCGAGCTGCTCACTGTCCTACATCCTGTGAGTGGCAAACTGCCCCAGGGAGCTACAAGCTACATTTTTCAATCATCTCTGATTTATGTTAAATACACTTACAAGCAGCCAAGTAGCATCCCCAGAGGGTCTTACTACGACAGAGGGATGTTAACAATATACTTCTGCCTTTTTTTCTGCTTTTTTTTTTTTTTCCCTTTCAAGTATGCTTCAACTATAGCCATCCCTGAATAATCTCCTAATTAGTGAGGAGGCTTTGAGTTTAGCTTCACAGACTGCAGGAAGGGAGACCTGAGGTCTCATTTCCAAGCTCCATGGTGTAGGATTTTAGGGCCAGCCTGGACAAAGCCTTGCCTGATTTTCAAGGCTCATTTCTTCCCTGGCTGAGCACAGGGAATCCCATCAGTGCTGTGTGTCTCTGTTCCCATCTATCCAGGATGGACCTGTAGAGGGTTCTGACACCTGAGGGGAAGCACCAGAGCTCATTTCCAGGGTGGTACCAGGGCAGGAACATTTGCAGGCCCTGCCAGGACTTCAGGGTGTCCACAAAGATACAAG
Source organism: Regulus satrapa (assembly GCA_013396955.1). Lineage (NCBI taxonomy): Eukaryota > Metazoa > Chordata > Aves > Passeriformes > Regulidae > Regulus > Regulus satrapa. Next base: position 130,433 of record VWZN01009123.1, read on the forward strand.
CATCAGACTAATTAGTAATTTTTAAACTTGTGACTCAGGCATTTACGAAAAGCGTGTGTTCAGATAAAGGTAGTACAGTGCAAAAAATAATAAAGCAACATCCTTTGGGAAGGCAGAAAAGGTCAAGTACAGTGCTGCTCTTCACTGAAGAAGTAATACACAGAATTTGTATGTGGAAACTTGACCACTCAAGCAGCTAATTGCCAGTGGGATGTCTTGCTGCACACACCTTCTGAGTATTTTAATTATGCAAACACACCTTGTTGTCACACAGATATAAATAATGTTTAAGGCTCGTGTTCCTTTGATGTGCTGTGGGATTATGTGGGGGTTTATTTTGTTATGATTCCTCTTTGGGGAGAATACCATGGAATAAACAGCACAGCACATCAGCAGAGGGGTTTTTTTTGTTTGTTTGTTTGTTTTGCAGATTTTTTTCCCCCTCCCCTTAAATTATTTTTAAAAAGCTTCTGGCTCTATTTCTGACTCCTGTTGAAAAATTGGGTACTTCAGCAAATTGCTCGCTTGACAAAAGGGGAAAAAATTGTTGCTTCAAAACAAACAATTATGATGACTTTGAAGCATAACATGGAATGTCTCATTGATTTTGTCCCAGAGGACTGGTGTAAAGAATGAATAACCAAATGTGCAATGGAGCACGTAATATTAGTGCATGCACCATTTCTTGTGCAGTATTGTTTTAAATCCATCTGCTCACCTTTGCCCTCTGCAATCACCTACTATCAATTGGGGAAACACACACGAGCAATCTAAATACTTGATTGGCTGTAAGAGAAAAAAAATTCTTTCTATTCAAAGATAAAGTGGCTGAGCAGTGGCAGGAAAACGCACCATTCCTCTTCCCACAGTCTCTAAGAGGAGCATTAGAAACAGAGATTATAATTTCAACCTGCGGGTGCTTGAATTCCTGGCCTCCAGATTTCAGCATTTGTTGTTCTCCTGGAGAATAAACTTTACATTTAAACTCTGATTAGAACCTATAGAGTTGGCACCAAGAAGCATTTCCCCCTTTTTTGCTCCTTACATTCATAATGTTAAGTGCACTCTGAAAGGGCATTGTGCAAAAGGCACTGGCAAAGCCCAGTTCTGGAGACAGCCGCTCACTCGGGTGCATTCTGTTCACACAACCCAGCTTTCAAGAATTAGGACTTTTGAGTGTTAAAGCCAGAAAAGGGAGCAGTAAATGATCAATTGTGGCAAATGTTCTGCAGTCATTTCTTCAAACACAAGTGGTGCAGTATTTTGTCCCTGAGCTGAAATATCAATTCCCTATTAGGCAAGAAAAAAACTCAGTACAGCTGTTGTGCTACCTTTGGATATGGCTCTTTTCTAACAGATCAACTTATCTTCAGCCAAGGTATTTGCTTCTGTGATGGAGAATCTGTGTTCTCTAGGTTTCCTTTCAGCAAAGAAAATTTAAATTGCTTAAAAAATGACATTATTCAGATGGCAAAAAATCATTGAAAACAATCAAACAGGTGCTGTCAGTCTGAAAGTTTGATTCCTAATAGATTTGGAACTGAAATTCTCTCATTCGTATTTCACTCTCTAGGTATGTCTGAAATCAGTTTCCACCACTGAAGTGGAACAGATAATTTATTGTCATGGGTTTCTCAGCATCTTTTCGGTGCTCAAATATTTCTACATGTATTTCCATTTAGCCTTCCTGCTTTGGGATTCTTATCCCTCTGTGAGTCAAGCCTCAGTCTCTTGGATGCGCTGATCACATCCATTTTTTGACTGGAAGGATTCTGTGGAGTGACTGCAGCTTCTCCTTTGCTCCAAAGATTTAACCATGGCGTGCCGCCACCCCTGCCAGACACGGTGGGAAAGAGCATTTTTGTATTTCGGAGCACACCGACGGAACAGAGCCAAGACCATCCCATCAGGCAATCCCCAGTCATGGGCTGTCGTTGCCTAAATACTTTGGAAGATTTCAGCCTCAGTGTTTTCATGTTTCTGGCTTCCTGGTTGCTCTGTACAACTGCATTAACTGTGCAGGGAAAATCACCATTTGCTGTTTTCAGAGGTGCAGACTGACAGCAGATATATCTATTCAGCTCTGCTGGGCAGCAGGGCTCAGCAGAGAGCTAAATTAGCCCACAACATGTTATTCTAGCCAGACTTTCCAACAACCTGCTGTAAGGATACCACACACTCGCATGGCCTATTCAAAGAAGAAAGGTGAAATTTTAGAGTGTTTTTCTTCTTGGGTTGATCATTCCTCCAGTATTCCAGATCCTCCTTTATGGCAATTAAACCACAGCACCTCATTCCATGCTCAAATCTTGCCTCCACAGGTTTACTTGAGCTTCTATAATGAATGAGAATGAAAAAAATAGCTAAATAAATAAGACTGTGTCGCTCAGGAATATGCAAGGCTGGTAGTTCAAAATAACTGTAATAAGTATTTATAAAAATGTAGTAATTCAAGTGTATAAATGAAGGAAATTAAATGTCATGGTAAATTTACATAAAACAATGTTTAAAGCAAAAATTGGAATAAACATAATAAAGATAAGTGGTAATCCTCTTCCTCCTTAACTAGGCCATTAATAAAAATTTTCAAGGACAAATTACAAAATATCTATAAAAATGGAAGGTCATATTAGAGACCAGAAAAGACTGATCCAGGAAAAACAAAGACCTGAGCCTAACTTTGCATCCAGCTCTGCATCCTGACTGCAGTGGTTCCTCCTGGAAGCCTACCTTTCCTAGGAGTTACTAAACCCTGAGGCATAATGGTGATATTCATTTGCTCTGGTCTTTTTTTTCTTCCAGTATTTTAAAGTTTGATGGGTTGGTTTTTTTTTTGTTGTTTGCTTGTTTGTTTTTGGGGTTTTATTTTTTCAGCTAACATTCACTATGGAACAGCATAAAATATTTGGCCATTGGTTTTTCTCTTTAAGAGTGCAGCTGAAAAGACTTTAGCAATAGAAAGAAAATAAGCTATTCAGTTTGGTCCTTTGAAATTAAGCCACTTGCAATTCATAAGGAAGCTATTGGAGATGACATAGCTGACATTTTTGCCTTGTATAAAGCTGCAAAGATAGCTGCTTTACAAAGACAATCACTCCTAAGAGCAGGAGCATTATTAGGTTTTCTCTGCTGATCTTCAAGGTGTAAATGGCAGGTAACTTAAATACCCTGCCAAGTGCAAAATTTCTTTGCAAAACATCTCAAAAATACGATTTCCTGTTTTACATAAGACTTCACAATCCATATTATTCCTAATCCTCTAATGTGTATTCTTCTGTTTTCTCTACACCTGCAGGATTTCTCATGAGCAGTTCATATGGCTTTAAGTATTAAAAAAGTAAATGGTGTCTTGAATAGCAGAATTAAATTCAGAAGCATCCTGCACTGATAGGAAATCACCTCTAAAATATATTCTTGCAGGCAGTTGTTCTGCTAATTCCTGGGTACAGACAAATATCGATCTAATCCCAAAAGTAGCAACTGTCAGGAGAGGGAGGTTTCTGCAACCCACATTGTGTCTGTAACTCTGACAAGACAGGAGAAGAGCTCTCCAGCAGGGAACAGAATCATGCCAGTGTTTTCTGACATTCCCTTTGATTTTTTCCTGCCAGCCCCGCTGATCAGCAGGTGAGTGTTAATATAAACCACCCACCTGAAGCAGGTTCACAATCTCAACACTGTGAAGACAGATGGAGAAGAGAGAGTGGCTCAGATAACTTAAATGTGCCTTTTTCTTCTCATGGTGAATCTCTCCAGGCATAAAGGGTGACTCTATGCCCTCTTCTTGTGTAGCAGTGACCGCAATGACAGGTTCCAGGCAACACCAAAGGTGCATTTGTCAAACCAGCCCTTTGCCAGTGCGCTGATCTGCTCTGGGATTAGTTCACTCACCTACAAGTAAGGCCAAAAGTAAGAACTGGTACTTCCAGCTTGGCTAAGCAGCATTTGGATCCATTTCCCAGCACAAATAACCCGTTCTGCAAGATCCCAAGGTGCTGTCACCAGGGTACAGTCTGAACATAGGACTGTTTGATCAGGCAGCTGAGGTATCCCCTGTCTGAAGGATTTGGCTTTTTGGAGCATCTAAAGCCTATCTGAGTTTCTCTGAAAGGAAAAAAAAATCTTCCCAGATGAGAGTAAGATAGGAGGAAGGCTGTTCCACACCCCATAAATTTGGGGATCTGTGAAGGCAGGACCTCAGGCTTCTTTTGCAGCCAGCAAAAACTTCAGAAGCAGCTGTGCTGGGAGCTCAGCTACACTCCTCAAGAAGCTCAGAAGCCAACCAGGGCCCCTGTAAATGCAAACTCGGCTGTGTAAATCTGCCTCTTGTCTCCTTGTGCCCACAGAACAAGGGCACAGAGGCGTCTGCTTTGGGATCAAATCCAGGGAAGGTTTCTGTGCTCTTTGAAGTTCACCAGCAGATGGAAGTTCAAACGGAGTCAAGCACTGAGTGATATCATCTCGTTTTGGATGTAATACGAGGTGAAATTGAATCTTTCACATGGTAACACTTTCAATCACACCAGGAGCCTCGTCTGTGGCTGTGGCACTGATGGGACAGTGGGAACAGCAATGGGAAGTTTTCAGAGAAACTGCCAGACCCAGGATTCCTTATTATTTTCCTGTGCTTCACTCAATGAGATGTACTGATTTACAAGGAGGTTTAGGACTTGAGGGAGAGGGATCGATAGCTTTTTAGTGAATACTAAGTGCTATTTGTGACAACTCAGAATATAAAAGAGCCCCACGCTGTCCAGCTCTCACAGAGAAGGATAGGAGCAAGATTCATCGCCCTGAAGGATGAAAAACTGATGGCAGAATGCCATGGGTACTTGACTCAGTGGTTGGACTGTGCACCACAGGGCAAAGGGCAGAGCCCAGGGAGGTGGGACACCGTGCTGGAGAAGCCACAGCTCTGCACGGGTCTGGTGTGGCTGCTCCAGGCTTCCCCAGGCACTGCTGAGCTCCCCACCGTAATTCAGGACACAGTCGGACAGAGTGCCGGGAAGGAGCTCGTTGCCCAAGCAGCACCTCGACGGCACAGCACAGCCAGGCTGCGTGCAGGTGGGATTTGTGAGATGCATCGGATTTGGTGCGTGCACATGATTAGCCTGGTGCAGCCTGGGTGCACAGCTCCCAGATAAAAATGAGGCTTTTCTGCAGCCACTCTGCAGATTTCAATTATGCACTGGGTCGGTCTGGTGCTCTGCAGAAGTATCTGACCTGCTTTACAAGTACTTTGTGCCACACAGCAAATTCTTGGTAGCCCAACACGCTCTGGACCAAGTGAATCAGAGCACAGATTTGATTTATGAATGAGATGTAGAAATGCTGCACACCAAGTGCCTGCCAGGAATATAGTGCTGTGGGGAGATCTGGTTCAAAACAGTTTTGCTTTGTTCAAAAGAGCATAATCCTCCTTACCTAGACAGAATTCATGTTCCCCACAGGAATAAAGGAAGAAAACAAAGTTGGGTTTTCCCTTCCTGGGTGCAGAGATATTAATTAAAATAGATTAATTTAATTAACAAGAGTCACATTTTACATCTTTCTTAGGAGAATTTGAGCAGCATTGCCAAGTAGCTTGTGATTCAGTAAAAACATGTTTGGCAAATAAGAAAAAATGAATTGCAGTGGTTGATACTAAAAAAGGAAAATTATCTTTTTTATTTAAAAAAAGAGAATTATTTGCACTTAAGCCCATCTGTTTCCTGTGCTCATAGAGTTTAGATTAAAGTAATTTATTTCTGTCTACTAATTAGGACTATTTATTACTGACTTCATACAATTTTGAATGATAATTCTCACAATGCTTATTTTAATATGATATCAGGACAAATAAAGGGTGACCCTTGAGAATCTCTGGAAAACAAGGAGTAACATCAAATCCTGATGGAAGTGGTGGCAGTTCCCATGCTTTAGAGACACTCTCAGCAAGTTGTAGGATCAGACAGTGTCAGCTGAATTCTCATTCCTCATAAATTGCCAAGCACAGTGCACAGGGGAGAGCTAATCCAGCAATCATAACTGGGAGATGAGACAAACAGGAAAACTGAAAATTCCTGCAAAGTTTGTTCCCCGAGTATTAACAGCGAGTGTAGAAATATCTGTCCCTGAAATCTAATTAGAAATTAGCAATTCAGCTGAAGACTTTGTAGGAATGAAAAAGATTATCAAATATTCACCAAATTGCTGTGATGAGTTTTGGAATGGAGCAATTACAGACAAGTGTTTCTTTATGGCTTCTTTATGGTTTCAAACCCACAACATTTTATGTGTGGAAAGCAGAGAGGAAGACAAACACTCAACTGGGAGAAATCTTTAGCAGCATTAGAGGTGCTTGAGCCATTCCTGCACTGTGAGGCTTCTCAGAGTTTGACACGCTAATTGATGGATAATCAAAATAATCCCTCACACTTCTAGGGGGAGCCTTGGTGCAGTGAGTTAGGTGGAAGTGACATCGCCAGAGGGAAATATACAAACAGAAAAATTATAAAGCAATCTCGGGCCTTTGAAGTAATTTTCCCCAACTTTTTCTGGCTCCTGGTTCCCAATAAAAAGTCATCTCTTTGAGGGAGGCACACCAAGGGAAGCCAAAAAGACACAGATTTCAAATGGAGCATGAACCCTGGCCCAAGGAAAAAAAAAAAAAAAATAGAGAGGCACAGTTAAAAGAGCTCATTACATGACCTGAAGTGGAAAGAAAAAAAAAAAAAAAATCATTAGAACAAAATATTTGTGAACCAAAGTATTATTTTTATTACATCCTATTGCTAGTATTAACCAATCTTAAATGATGGTAAAATTTCCTAAAATCTGTTGGGTTTTAGGTGAAGAAAAATGTTTAAGCTTTTAAAAATAAGTAAAGGATGAGTAGATAATGGGGATTAAAATATTTTTTGTCAACAGTTGTCTTTTATAAAAATTCTAGTGCTGTATGGGACTTAAATGAGCCATTTTCTATTGGCAATGAATATATCATTAGCATCATCCTAATCATTCCCACCCAATCTCATCTAATTCTCTAAGGCCTTTTTCCTCCAGAGTAATTGCAAGTATCATTCCACCAAAGTGGAAATACTGAGTCAGGATAGACTGTTATCCTACAGCCCTCCAAATAACTCTTGCATCATTTCTTTTTTAATCAGGCTTAGCTTGAACAAATATCCCTGTTTACAGAAATGCATGTACACAACCTCTACAAATTACTAAACAAGATCATTATTAGAGACACAATTGCCATTATTAAAATAAACAGCTATTTTCTGTGGTGTCCTTCAAAGAGAGAGAGCTGGTCTCATTTGTCACCAAATGAGTGAGTGTTATAGCCCAGAAAGTATTTTTTAACCATTGGTTTTTTTTATCTCAAATAGAACAGGTAATCTGCAGATATTCATGTCAATACTGAAGAGCATCACTCTGCAAGGTAAGATGGCAGAAAAATGTATTTTGGTCAGGTGGTGAGTGCGTGAAAGCTCTGAGGTTGTTCTTACCCAGCATTAGATACAACTCTTACACATCCACCTTATTTACCTGAGCAGGCTTCAAAATCCCTGAAGAATCCTGAAGGGATTTCTGATTTGTGCCTACAGCAATCCTCAGGACAGGCGTCATGACACACTTCCCAAAAGTGATCTTCCCAAAAATGTCCTTCCCACTGCAAACCCTCCACATGTGCCTTCATGGGGCAGCTCAGGCTGGCACTGCAGGGCTCCCTAAGAACTGGGATCTTCCACTGTAAACCATGAGCCAGGTGCTCCCTGTTAGCAAAGGAGAACAGAAAAATGGGAGATTTTATGGCAAAAAGCTATTCCTGACCACATGATGCAAGTTTTATCCAAGGACAGGCTCCTGTGAAGAGCATTCTCAGGCCCTTTCCACATGGTGCTGTGTGGGTTAACTAAAAACTGAGTGAGAATTACTTCAGTGCAGATTGAGTCAACCACAGCTGACAGTGTGAGCTCCCAAGCACTCACCCAAGCACACTTTCAACCAGTCTGCACACAGCAGAGCTTTTCTGATTCAAGCAGTGAGCGCGTTGCTTTGTAGACGAGGCACAATAACGAGTTAAAAAACCTCAATTGATCAGCTTCACTGAGTCCCACGTGCCTTTAAAGAGCTTCTCCTTGTAGTGACTGGTTTCCCCCTCCTAAAGGATGCTGGAGCTCTGATCATGAGGCAGTGTCTGCCCACAGTGACACAGGGACTTGCTTTGAACCCACTCTGTAAATCATGGAGATGGGGCTGGGAGTCTTCTGACAGCACCTTGACATGGTCTCCACACTGAATTTCTACCCAACACTTTCTAACTATAAAATTAGCAGTCCCTGCTCTCCTGACATCCTGTTGAACATCTGTTTCCCAGTCTGGACAGAAGCTGTCAAATCCCAGTTCATTTGCTTTGGGGCTGTTTTTGTCTGGTGTCTCCACATAGGATGAATAACCTTCACTCAACTACTTCAGCTATGAAACACGAGTCAGAGACCCCTCTGATTTCATATTATATCTGAAAATTTACATTTTATGGATAAGAGGCCTGGAATTTACAGCATGAACATCTTGCCTTAGGAAGAGCTTGTTCTGATACAATTATGACCATGAGACAAGTTCTATCACCAGAGAAGATGGATCTTTCAGGCAGTTGCTTCATGAGGGGCAGAGACAGAACCCTCGTGGTTAACTTGAGCAAATTGGTCTTTGTCCTGTACCAAGAATGCAAGGAAAGGTAAGTGACCACAGTCCTGGGCAAGTCTGTACCTGGCAGACTTTTATCCAACAATTTAGATATTTCTATGCACTTGATGTGGCAGAGGGCAGGAAGTGTTGTAATTTGGATTTAAGTACAAACAGGGGTTTAAACTCTCTCCCATTCAGGAGCAAAACTCAGCTGACTCATGACATGTTTTGCCAAAGGCCGTACAGTGATTCAGCTGCAGAACCGGCCAGTCCAAAAGCAAAGCCAAACTTTAGCCTCTGCTTCAAATTGCAGTGGCTACTGGACTGTCTTGAAGGCAGACCCAGCCCACCTGCAGTTAACTGCAAAATCCGAGCAGGCATTCACAGAGCCTCATCATTAAAATCCAAGAGACTTATGAATCTCTCATTAGTCATTAAACCTATTGTCCCCTACCTATTTCAAGGTTTCTTTTTCCTTCAATGGGACATTCAAGCAAAACTGTATAAGAACATTGGCAGCATGGAACATAAATACTCAAGACATGGAACCATAGAATGGTTTGGGTTGGAAGAGACTTTAAAGATGATTTCATCCCACCCCTGCCCTGTGCAGGGACCCCTCCCACTGTCCCAGGTGCTCCAGCCCCAGTGTCCAGCCTGGCCTTGGGCACTGCCAGGGATCCAGGGGCAGCCCCAGCTGCCCTGGGCACCCTGGGCCAGGGCCTGCCCACTCTTTCCAAGGGAACAATTTTTGAATCAAATTGTTTCAGCAAATACTATAATGAGAAAGGTAAAAAGACATAAAAATCTGCTGGCACAAAAATGGCACATTTTTGTGTGGGGAGGAAGGAGTGCTGATGGTCCTACCTTTTGGTGTCCTTGAGGGGTTTTAACATCCTTGTCTCTGCTCCGTTTAGTAAAGGCAAGTTCCAAACAACATTACATGTTCCTTGGCTTCCTAGGAACATACCAGTGGCTGTACTGGGTTAGAACTGCATCTAACTCATGATTCCAGCTTTGATGGACATAGGAGAAGAGCATACAGTGATGTTCCTCCAATGCGTTTTCCCAGCTGCAGGAAATTACAACTTGTATTAAGAGTCCTAACATAAAGCAATTTGTCTAGATATTCATTAAACTTTGTTACAATTCTATTTTGCAGCAATGAATTCCAGAGTTTAATCAATCTGCTTTTGTGACAAAGGGTTATTATTGTCGTATTTCTTTTGTTGTTTTAGTTGGGTTTTTTTTAACCCTACTATTAGATAATTCAATTTGATATTGACTTCTTATATCATGAAAGTGAATACCAGTTTTTGGTTCCCTCTCAAAAAACACTCCAAGTTTCATCATTTCCTTCACTTGATTCTGGTGTCAGCATGTTTTTTTCTGAGCTGAAATCATTAATTTAACTCACACAAGGCATGGAGTCATGAAGCTCTTTGTCACCCGTGTCTGTACCTGCAGCTCTGTTTTAGCCTTCCTGGGATGGAGAAACAAAGTGTATTGAGGATAGAAACAGGCTTTTCTTCACATCAGCCAGAGGGGGATTTTTCCTTAGCTGAGCACTTGCAAAGACAGAATACAAGTCAATCTGGACATTTCATTTCAATGCCTTCAAAGGGATGGATTTCACCAACATTTTGAAAATGTGTTCCCTAAGCTTTGAGAAATCTGCTAAGAATCCTTGAACTGCATTACCTTGAGAAAAACCAGCATCTCACAGGATCAGGCTATAAAACATTATCTACATCCAGTTACAATGACCCTTTTATTACACTGCCTTTACACTTAGAAGAAAACAAAACAGAACCCTGGAGAGTTAATATTTTCAAAACCAGCTCCAGTTAAACACAATCAGTGCAGCTTTTGATAAAACTGATCAAAGGACAATTCTTGACAGCTTGGAAACATGAAATGCTATTACTCACCCTCTTTTAGTTTTGCTCTTTCTTCTCAGAAGACCAGTATTTGTTTTGCATAGTAGCAAACATTATTCCTGTGGTGTTTAACTTTTGCACAGGAGCCCTCCTTTCATTACACTGGAGTAAAAGCAGTGTGAGATTAGCAAGAGGTTCTTTGTCTTCTGCTGTAGTAAAACCTTTTTGTAATTTATCTTTCTTTTCTTTCTCTCTCTTTTACCTCTTGGCCACAATTTACACATCAGCATCTTCTGCTATTGTCTTTATATTGGATGAGTATCCCCTTAAAATATTCCCACAGAGTTGCTATTTCTCCTCTTTTCATTACTTCAAGTTGAAAGTGGTTAAGATAATGTATTTGGCATCAGGCTTACAGAGGAAAGGAAAGAAAGAAAAAAAATAGGGGAAAAAAGGCATAGTGAATTGCTATGATCATCTCAAGGACAGTTTGTGTTGGGGCACTAAGGCCAGGGGAAGAGGGCAAATTCCTGATCCCTTTTAAATTGTGGTACTAATCAAGAGATATAGAGGTCCCTGCAGACAAGTGACCAGGAGCAGCTTAAAACTGCTTCCCCTTAGGCTTAGTACAAAAGCTGCAGGGCGTATGTCTCAACTCCCTGCCCTCTCACAGGAGGGGATGTGTCGTTTGGCCATCTAACCCTCCAGAAAGGCCCACAGGATTCTAATCTCTCTTTCATAATCTCTAATTAGTCACCTCTCGCAGCACTTCTCCTGCCATTTGATACAGGATGCTTTGCAGATACTGGCATGGAGATTAAACCAAGCATTAAGCTGGCAGCAGTCCACAGGCAGTGTAAAAAGCTTTTTGGGCACAGCTTCTGCTCTCTTAGACCAGTAAAAAACTACAGGAAGTCTGAAGATCTCAGTGTCAAACCTTCCTCTATATTCAAGAATGCTGAGGCTGTATAGCACAGTGCTGCCCTTCTAATTCTTGTAAAACAAAAGTTGACATAACTAATACAGAAATGCTTAACTGAGGGACCAGCTAATGGAGGTAATTTCTAGTCCATCAGATCTTGATATTAGTTATTGCCCTCAGTTTAGTTTAGAATTGCTTTTTAAGCTTCCCTATTTAAGTTAGTAGCTTTAAAATGCGAGTTTCTGCATTCTCGATTCATTGCTTCTTATTGAGCATTTGGGGCATAAAGAAGCAGCATTATCTCCTCATTTTAGTTTAGAATAGGGAGTAAAAATACCTTGCAGATTGTTTTTTGTTCACAGTGAGGACCTGAAAAAGCCAGGAAGACATTTCTGCTCCCAGGTTTCCTCATTTGTGTAATGCAGTTGAAAGCCTTCCCTTCCCCACCCGGGGTATAGTGCTTAGACCAGCTGGTGGTTGCTGTCTGGTTTCAAGAGGAAAAATATTTCCCAAATACCAACCATAATCATTCATGAACATTAATTCCCTGGGCAACACATCTGTGAAAGCTCTTTAGGTAACACCCTGCCTCTGAACACATTGACAGAGAACCTGACTGGGCACATTTCCTACACAAATGCTCTTTATTTGTTTGGTTTTGGCAAGAAGCTGTCTCTGCTTACACCCCAAAGGGATGCAAGTCACAGTTCTGGCTGACTGGGGGAAAGCCATCAGTGTCAGTGGCATCCCTGAGAAAAACATCTTCCCTTTCCAAGGAAAAGGGCAGGTCTACCTAGCAGGCAGTGTGTTCTCCCCAGAGCCAAGGATGTGGAGAACTGTGCAAGACTTCAATTTCATTTTTCTTAAAAACTGATCCAAAAGAAAAAAATCTTACAATGCTTTTAAATGATTGATTTTTTTTTTTTTTTTTCTATTGGATCTGTCATTTTTCATTAAAAATGCATTTTGGCAGCACTGTATCTTTCACTTGGAAAGCTTTCCACATGAAAAATCTCAGAAAAGTATAAGGTAATAAATGCTGCACTGGTGCATTTCATGCGAAATAGAGGTTGATTTCATGACCAGCAATACCAGGGGAGGTTACTTTTCTAACAGAGTATTGAGTGATTCATAATAATAATTGTGTGCTTGAGCACATCCCATTTCCAGCATGTAAGGATGTGTGGATTCACTCCCTGCACTCCCTTCATTCCCAAAGTAATGCCATGCTTTGGAGGAAACAAGGAATGAGCTCTTTTGGTGACAGGTCAGGAAGAGCCAAAATTGTCCTTTACAAACCTGGAACAAGCTCCCAGTTGGGTTTGGCCCTACCGAGTTCCCTTTTGTACATTTGAGACAACTGAAAAATATTATCCAAGGAGGTGCTCCAGACCTAAAAAGGACTTGAATTCACATTAATTACAGCAGGTCCAGTTTCTGTGCCCACATGCTGGAAAAAAAATGCAGCATAGCAGGGGCCCAAGAAATACTCTGATTCAAAATGTTTGTTTTCTGTGGGGTTTTTTTTGTTTGATTGTTTGATTTGTTTTTTTTCTTAAAAAGGATATTTTAGGCCATTCCCACAACTTCCTTGCCACCAAATCTGTAGAATTACTAAAGAGCTTTCCACTGACATGGGTGGGACCTGGATCAAACTCTGAGAGTTATGCCTTTTCAAAGCTGTAATTTCAAGGCAATTAATTTACAAAATGAATGGATGTAGATGTAATTTCTCCCTCTTAAAAAAGAGTAATCCTATGGACCTAAGTGTTTTTATTTCCTACCAGAATCATCAAAATGGATTAGACTCTTTTTGCTTTCTACTGTACCTGGCATTTGAACAAATCCCACCCTAATTCCTTTCTCACTTTGATAGTGGCTCTGGCAATTAGATTCATAGCCCACCTCCACTCTGGCATTTAAAGTCCCTTAGTATGAAAAAAGAAAAAAACAACAAAAAACAAACAAACAAAAAAAAACCAAAAACAAAAACAAAAAACCCCCAAAAATAACAAACAAAACCCAAAAAAAAAAACCCCAAAAACCCGCAAAAATTTAAAAAAATTAAAAAACAAAACCAAAAATAAAACCAAACAAAAAACCTCCCTTCCTTCCTATTTCTTCCTTACCATTCTATAAACTTCAACATTCAATAAACTTCATGACATAATGCAGTGATGTAGATCCAAAAAGGAGTATTTAATTCTGCAGAAACTAAATGAAACACAGAGTGAGAAAGCCATTTAATTACATGCAAGTCGACATACTTTTGATGTCATGCTTAAAAACCAGTGGTGTCTTCATCTTCATGCACATATTTATCCATCCTGTAGGCTGTACATTACTCTAATTATTCTGTTTGCTCCAAACACTGTCCATACATCACATTGTGTCACAGGAAGCCACGACTTAAATTTACCTGCTACAATTTTCAGGGAGGTTCAGGAGACTTTCAATTTATCTCTATGACCAAGGAACAAATAGTTCTTCCATTTTTTTGACCCTTCTGCCAACATCCTCCCAAGCATTATCTCTGCCATGCCAGCTGTCAGCCTCATTCCAAACCCCTCAGGTGTAGCAGTCTCTGTTGCATGTGTAAAACCCCAACCTCCTCCCCAGCTTCCCAGGAGCTGCTGCCCTTTAGCATCAGCCCTCTTAATGCTTGCTCCTCTTGCCCTTCCTGCCACTTCCATGCTTTAGAAGTCTGTTTCTCAGTGGAAGTGCCATTTTTGTGTAATCATCGGTTTAATCCCTTTAAGAGTCTGCAATCTCCTCCCTGGATAGGTATTGAGCATCTCTGTGAAAAAGTCAGATTTTCAGATCCACTTTCCCTCTCTAATCTATAGCTGTTAAAGACATTCACTGCTTTGCTTTTCAGCCTCGTGCTTTTCTCAGACCAGAAATTGATGGAGGTGGCCTCTTCTATTTTTTACTACTCCTGAGCATTGACTTTTTCTGATAAGACTGGCTCTCCTCGCTAACCCAGGAGGCTGCATAGTCCTGTTACCCAGGTAAAGTCTAATCCTGCTCCTTTTGTGCAGCCCTAACTATTAGATTTTTAGCTGATTTAAGCCTGCACAGTTCCATTGAAGGTGAATCCATGCACTGGAAAAATGTCTGTGCTTCCCTGCTGTCAGGAGGAGTTTGGACTGATAAGGCCTGGGGGGAAAAAAATTTAGAGATCCATCTTTTAGACATTTTAGTAACCAGGCAAAGAATTCATTTGCTAAAATGCTTGTGACAGGAAAAGGTGTGTTGAGACTGACTTTCAGAGGTCATTTTTGTTTCAACTACACTTATTGGTTTTTTTGACTCACTTTCAATGAATGCCTCAAGTGCATGAGCTTTACTTCATACCGGTACTAATAAAATGTGATATTAAGTTAAAATATTCATATTCCCCCAAAGCAAAACCTGGGCTGCACACCTGATCACAGTCTATACAATACCAGGTGATTTGTGAAATCACCAGTCTAGAAGCAGATCTTGGACTCCGTGCTGGATGTGATCACTCCCACTGTCCAATTGTACTGATGTTTAACTCTGCCCTAAAATTCCGGGACTGTGCACTTTAGTGGAGCATCAAAACTTGCTTGCCCCTGTAAGACCTTTGGCCACTGTTATGAGCTCAAGGACTTTGTGTGAATTACTTCCAATGTGGATCCTTAGGACTAAAATCAAGTTAGAAGGGTGTAATTAATCAGTGCTTCATACACTCAGTTTCAGACATTCACAACAAGCTATTTATAGATAGCAAAACACAAAAGATTAGGAAAAAGACACTGGCATGTCTATGGGGTGCTCATGGATATTTCAAGCAAAACAAGGCTAAAAGTGGTTATGCCAGTGACTTATAAGATAGCTAATTTTGGTTCAATTCCTCTCATAAATCATAAGGACTTTGCTGGATAATTTCTCTAAGAAGAATGAACTACTGGCATGACATAGTTCTTCCATGATATTTGTTAATACTCTTCTCTGTCAAACTGTGAAGTTAAATGTTTTCATTGTTGAGCTAAAGAAGCTTAACATTAAAAAACTTATGGAAATTGCTTTAATACTGAGATTTACTTCTAGAATTCTTTTGAAATGCAATATCCTCAGGTACTTTATGAAAAAGCTAGACTCCATTTTCAATAGCTTTTGCTGAGTTTTTATCTGTACTCATCCACCAGAATGTGCCTTTATAAATAATTAATCAATCAGCATCTGCTCTGCTCACAAAACACTTGTATCTCAAAACTGACTGTTGGCCTGATTCTGCACCTCGGAACAGGTGGAGAACTTTGCTTGTGGCTTCTGTCGGAAGCACAGTTACCAAATTTCCAGGAGCCAATAAACACTATTAAAAGGTCCTGTACCAAATCTTGCCTCTTTCCTGTCTCTTTGGTGCCTTTTCAGACACTCATTTAGGCATTCTGTCTTTACACTCCAAGTGGAGTTAAGCATCCTCTAAAACAGATAGTTTTTACAGTATGTCATGGGAGAAAAAACAAAAAATAAAGAAAACCCAGCAGAAATGCTGGCTGCACTTGATTGGCTGATACAGTAGAAAATAGCACAGCCTTTGTTCAGCCCAGCTATCCTGGACATGTAAAGGCCATGAGAGAGCCATGGGGTTGTTTTGGTTTTTTATTTGATTGTGTGACAGTGAAACATAGTGCCCAAACCAATCTTGAGAGAGTTTTCTACAGAGATAATAAAGCATGAAGAATATGAGACTGGCCTGCACTTACCTTATTGCCATTTCGCCCACAGTTTTGCAGTTTTCTTTACTTACATTTCCCCCCTTTCAGTGTTCTGCCAAGCCCCATCTACCACATTGCCATCAAGCTTACAGAAATCTTTTTGCCTGTTTTGCAGAGTTCATATAATTTTCTTTCAAGAAAACACTAGCATTACATTGACCTCATTATAAGATTGACAGCATCCTGGTGAGTCAAAAACCATAGAATTCTTCAATTCTTAGGTTCTTAAATTCATGGGATTCTTCGACACAGAATATGGAAATGGGAATCCAAGATTTTGAGTAGATGTTTGGGTTTGGTTTTTTTTTTTTTTTTTCAGCCAAAGATGGCATGGTTGCTTTTACATAAAGAAGAAAGAAATTTTTTTAAAATTCCTTATATAATAGAGCCAAATTTGGGAAATTAAAGCCACAGGTAGCACAGAGTCCCTTTCACTCTTACTGTGTCACCCACCAATGTTCTGGGTGACATTAGGAACTATTACTTAGCTTGATTACCATTCTCCTAAACACTGTTTAATCTTTACCCTTCTCTACTCTTCATTATTGTCCAAAAATTCTACCTTGAAGTCAACATAAGGAATCAAGTTTTCAACAGTTCCACTTTCCAAAAAAACCAAAAACCTGCTACTTTCATCACTTACTCAGCAACAACTAATACCCAGCTTTGGAATTTATATAGGCAGGAGCTTTGGAACCAAGACTGCTGTAAAGACATTGCACATTTCTTATCATTATGCCCCTCATTTTGCTAGTTAGTCACATATTTAATGGCAGCAGAGATCTCTTCAGAATTGCCTTTGCTTATTTTGCTTTGTGCAAGATACTGCATGATCATTATTCAGGGCTGTAAATAATTCCTAATTACATCTCAAGGGGTCCATTTTGCCTACCTAATTCTTGAAGAAACTACTCTCTTCTGTTTATACAAGCTTAGGCCATATATTTAAGCTGTGATGGTACAAGCATTTACCTGTGCAGGAACATCTCATAGGGGGACTGCTGTTTTCACATGGCTCACCTGCACAAGAACAGGGAATGAAGCTGTGGGTATGAGGGCTTCTATCCTTTACCAAAAACAAAAACAAAAAAAACCCAACCAAACCAAACAAAACAACAAAAAAAAGAGTTTAAAAATTATTTTGCCTTCAGCACATACTGCTCACAACGAAGAACATGTGGTTAATGAACAAAAGCATTTTACTTTTTCCCTTTAACTCAGGCTGTCACTATTTTCATGTTTATTTGCCAGATGCAACCCAGCTGCTAATTAAGCTTGAACAAATTAAGGTGAATTGAATCTTGCCTGAGCATCTGCTGTTCTCCTATTAGTATGGCAGGCAATGAAAAGAAGATGATGCTACATCTTTAAAAAGGCCATTTATACTTAAAATTGCTTCTTACTATACACTCACAGAGAATTTTTTTTATAACAAAGACTGTGTGAGCAATAAAATATGCTGTAGGATGTGCCAGTGAGTTGACCTGTATCATAGTTCTAGCAGTTTCCTTGGTAGACACTCATAATATGCAAAATTAAGAACAAAGCTTAATATTATGTTCAGAGATTAGGAAAGAGCCAGTTATCAAATACTCTACAAGCTGAGTGGCTTGATCAGGAGGTATGAAAGTGTAGCTTCAGTTCCTCTCTGGTTTTGGCAAATCTCCCAATAAGTACAAAAAAAAAAANAAACTCCCAAAAAGTAAAAAAAAAAAAAAAAAAACAAAAACCAAAACAAACAAACAAAAAAAACCCCAAGGTAGAGCCAGGCATTATTCTGTGGGGCTTCTTTCTTAGAGAAAGGAAATGGCTTTTGTGGAACTTTTAAAACAACCCCTGTGCAGCCCTTTAAAATGGGAGGTAGAACAAAATATTTTATGGGGTCTGTCTGTCTGTGCCAAATACACAGGAACTGCTTCAGGAGCTCCAGAGTGCTAGTTCCCGTAACACTGACATTAATATAGTTTAAAAAAAAAAAAAAATTAAAAAAAAGAAAGAACGCAATATTAAAAATAGTTATGAAAAAAAGGAAGCAAAAAGTAATTCATTTTGATCCTGGAGACCCTTTAAGGTTATTTAAGATGCAAAGAAAATCTCTTCATAAAAGAAATGTAAAAATGATTAAAACTCTGTGCCTTGAGAAGGTGCAGAGTTTCCTTTTACACAATTTGTAGCAAGTCCTTAAAGTGATAAAATCTTGAATATTAGATGTGCATCCCTTAGGGCTTTCATTTCATTTTTATACTGAAAAAAGGCTAATACAAGTTCACAGTAATCAGAAATTGTGATAATTGCCACTACGAAAATTCTCAGTAAAAAGTTGGTGCTGTCTTACAGAAAAGTTAGTGAAAATTCATCAGAGTTAATAAATTTAGTTATTGCACAAGAGACTGTTGGAAAGGGAAGTTTATAAATGTAAATGTGCAGAAGGCAGAAGCACAGCTCCTCAGCTGTAAGCATGATCCATGTACGTTTGTAAATGGTGGATTGTGGCAATTAAAACTAAGGATGCACAACGGTAAAACTGCTGAAATAATGTCTCTTGCTCCAAGCCTTCCCACAGGAATATACTGTGGAAGGAAAATCTAATGGGCTTTATATCCAATAATTAATGTTCTTTTGTTTAACACCAAATGAGAGCCATAGAAGTGTTTCCTGTCTAAAGATGATTAAGTATTAATGCCTATTGAGCTAAAGAACAAAACAAGAGATATTGATTAAAAATGGACAAATGTGTTTGTTTTATTCAGACTACCTGAATTTTGCCAGTGCATAATGGTAAACTCAGCACCATGGGAAGAGTAGTTAATGATAAGGCTCTGGAGATCTTAATGATGCTTGGTTTTCTGAGAGAATTACCTGAAACACATTTATGTACTTGGATAAATTAATCTTCATCACTAAATTCTGTCTAAGCAAAATAAACCAAGGAAATGGCTTTAGTACGCATGAAGGGAAAATCTTAAATATAGGCTGCAGGACTTAATATTTCACCTGTGCTTGAATAAAATATGAATATTCTATCACCTTGGAATCCTTCATTTTTTCCACCAAGTAAAACCCAGTAAAAAGCTGGTTGTGTTTCTCTTCCAAGAGCAAATTCTGAATTGAAATTAGCACGAAAAATAATATCTAGGGGAAACTTCCATTTTCTGTTGAGCCAAGTTTCACAAATTCCTTCTTGTAATTTATTTTTAAAGTTTGTTCAGAATGAAGCTGACCATCATCAACTAAGAATTCCAGGCAGAATTCCCTAAGAAGACTTCAGGATATTTTCTTGGGATTATTTGTGTTGACCCACACAAATGACAAAGACAAGGACAGCAAGACATTGGTGTGACAAACAGGAGACAAAGAGCAGGACAGAATCCAGAGGTCTGGCTGCAAATGAACAACACAGAATTAATGCATTTTGGATTTTAAGTTTTAAGCTATTCATTAATTCATGAATAGTTCATAATTCGCACTTCATAACTATGATGAATAATAATTACACATAAAATGGAAAGTGCAAGAAAAGCGATAACAATTGATATTGAAGAGATAACAATTGATACTGAGTTGATGAGAGATGAGAAATATTCAACATCCTCCTTATTGAGCAGCTAATCTCTAAATTAAAAGTTCTTTATGGCTTTCTCAAAAACAAAGCACATTTTCCACTAACACTTCAATGTTTTAATAAGACAGAGACTCTTCATACCTGTCTTCTTCATGGTCCAGTCCTGGCTAAAAGGCAGCATTTGTGTTTGAAATCAAAGCTGCAAAAGAAAGAATTCAAATTCACAACAGAATAAAAGACACTGTTATTGTAGAAGCTCTATTGTAAGATGAAAGGAAGAAGAGAGGACAGTGTAGGAGAGGCAAAGCCTTGTGCAGGTAAATTTATACGTATGGAATTATAGCAGGGCAAGGATTCCTGGAAGAGCTGTACAAAGGAGTGCTACAGAGAAATCTGCATGAGACTTCAATGAGAGAAGGATGATTTTTCACAATCCTTTGTAGAGCAACACAATATAAGAGGGGACATCTCACCCTCCTGCCGAGGTAAAGCTAGAGTGAAGGCATCAAACTCACCCTAAAAGTCTTCAGTAATGCAGGTATGCTGCTTATCCACCCTTGTCATAAGGCTAACTGAAATTTCACTCTTTAGTGAAATTTATATGAGTGTTTTCTTATTTGTCTGCCATAAACAAAGAGAATAGTTCAGAGTGAACTTTTGAGGGCAGTTATCAAAGAGACTTCAGAGGAAGTCCAGCTGAGATAGAATAATTACACTTGAGGGGGAAAAAATAGCTAGAAAATTACTGTGTCTTGGAAAAATTATAGCAAAAGTTACAACTGGTAACTCTGGAATTAATTTACTAATGGGAACTCATCAAGGCTCAGACATTTCGATGCTTTGCTGGATTGGGCTCTTCAGAGCTGCCAGAATCTCTTGGATGTCTTCAGGTTGAGTTCTGAGCCTCACTGCAGAGACCTGGGCATGACAGAGGCCCATGTAAATGGCAAAAAGACAGTTATTTCCCAACACTTTCTAGATATCCCATACACGAAAAGGGACAAAATGTAGAATTTCAGAACTAAGAATTAAAGGTGCTAAGTTAAACAGGACAAACAAACTTCAGAATAGTGTCTGAAGTGTTGAGAGAAATTCAAAAGGATACAGAGAGAGGCGGAGATGAGGCAGGCAGAAAAATGAGTCTTCTCAGATAATATAATTTAATTTATCATCTCAGAAAAAGGTCTACACCAGAAGAGGCAGGACATGCCCAAAAGGCTCTGTGTGGAGTTTAAAAGGGCAGGCAGGGTGGATGACATGCAGAAGGTAATCCTGGGAAGCAATCACACATCCCCTGACCCCTGTTATCCCTCGTATCCCTTTCAGCAGCCTCATGGTCCCTCTGGCTTCTCCTGTAAAAATCCATTTAAAAATAAAGATATTGCTCTTTATTCTTGTTTCTCAATGGCCTGATTTGTATCTTACTCTTACATTTTCTGTCAGTTTTGATAATCTGTTTTAGCAGTCTTGCATCCAGCTGCTTTATGCTTTTATTCTGCCTGGGTTTTAATGTTCTACAAAACAAGCAAGAAAATACAAAAAGTAATGTGAACTAAGGGAAAGTTAAGACCAGCAGTGACTTGTATGAACAAAACCCTATTTATTCTACCTTTTTTTTTTTCCAACACAGTGAGGACGTGTATATCAGTAATCAGTTAAATGAGAGTCAGGTTGTATCCAGAGTCTGAGTCTGTCACTGGGATTTGTGTGTCACTGTGACTGTGACTGTGTGGCTGCTAGCTATGGTCAACTGTAAAAATGAAAATAATGTTTCTTGGCCTATTTTGAGACATAATAGCCATCTGTAAAGCATTTTGATACCCTTCATTTTAATATCATTACATTTAAAGGTAACAAATGACTGTTAAATACCACCACCAAGTCCAAGACTCCAAGCAGCTCCCTACCCACATCCACCAGACTCAGCAATGGGATTTGGGTGTGTGCATTCCTTGGTTAACTCCAGGGAAAGTCTTCTTGGCAGTGTCACTGTGTTGAAGACCTGTGTCAGAGCCCCTTCTTCGCTTGTGGCAGCTGGGCTGGCCCGGCTGGGACTCCTTTGCCCAGCCCTGCCTTTGCTGCTGGATGAGCCACAGAGGCCAGACCTCCCAAACCTCCTCCCAGGGACATCCCCGAGAGCTCAGATGGCAAGTGCTGTCATTTCTGGGGCTGTCAGTCTTTGCTGGACAAAAGGCTTGGAAGGCCACTAAAGAGGGAAGAGAATCCTCCCAGTTTCTCCTTCCAGTTTAATGTCAAGCTGCAGCTGGGGCTGATGTAAAGGAGCCATGTCTTTCCTTACACTGTGTCTCACAGCTCCTATTTCATTTAGTTGATCTAGGAATTCTTTCTTCCTTTCCCTTCCTAAAGGCTGGGTTCTTGAGTAAATGTATTTGTTTTTTCTCTAAACTGGCTTTAAATATAGACAAAGTAGCAGTTTATTCTGTATGCTAAACTAAAAAAAAAAAAACCAAACCCATAACCAGCATTGCCAAGGATGTCTTCATAGCAGCTTAATTGTACCTAAAGGCATTCTTTCCAATACCCAACTTGCTGCATGGGTTCAAAATTGGCAGTAGCTGCAGCTCAGGATTTTCCCAAACTGACTGTCTAATTTTCATTGAATATCAAATCGATTTTAGAATGGCTGTTCAGATGGAAGTGTCAGTGAAGAGAAAGGTATCAGTTTGAAACACAATTTCCCATGGGCACCCTCCAGTGACAGATATTCTAATGTTACCCTCTTTCTGCTTTTAGATATGTGGATTTTGCAGTTGAGTAGGAAACAAAGGGAGCATAGGATCCATGGAGCACTTTGCTGCATGGCTTTGCTGATAAAATTGAGGGCTCTACAAATAAGTTAATCTAGAAATGAAAGTTTGTGACTATTTCTTCATTTAACTAATAGTACCAACAATTAAGTAGTCATGTCCAAATAACACAAGCAGTTACATTGTTTTTACCATTGAGTAAATAAGTGGTATTGATTTCTATATCAGTAAATAACTGAAAGCAAATAAAAATCCAAAATATTTATATAAAAATGAATAGGCATTTTATTTAGACATGAGAAGTTTTTATTTCATTTTTTTCTGGTTAAATTTCAGTGTATCTGTGAATATGTCAAGATGACAGAATCTCATTTAAAAGCTGTGAAGACAGCTGACAGAAAGTGCATTAAAAATTAGATTTTGAATTCAAAGACTGAAAGCTTTAAATCACTACAGGCATGTCTGTAGGACAAGATTGATACCAGATGCTATTTAGTACATGTTATTAACAAACCATTCAAGCCTTGAAGGGACCTTGTCACTACATAACTTCTGTCTATGTAAATAAGATTGAAGCAAGAATTTATATTGCCAGCGATCTCGAGCATCCAGTACATCAAAGAAACAGGACAGAAAGTATTGCTCACGTTAAAGAAAGTACTAGAGAATACTAAAATCTATGACTTTCTCCTGACTTTGCTTACACACATAAATCACTCCACAGTGCCACACAAAATCTATCTCGTGAAAGCCCTGGCTGGGAGAACAATTCAAACACCTGCAGCTGTCTCTGTGCTAAGGCAAAGGTATTGCATTTACCAAAAGTTGTTGTGTTATTACAAAGCAGCATACATTGATGCAGATTAAGTTGAGTTTTAAACTGAAAATAGATGTCTACCACAGGACTCATCAGAAGTCCTTTATTTTCCCTGTCTCTCTTTAGAAGCTTTCCTGTTCTTATGCTATTCACGATTGCCCATGGTATCCAGCACTCTGGGGAATATTGTGCTAGCAGTCTGAACTGCTGAGTTCTGGTCCTCCCTGATCCTCTGCTCCACAGCCTCCACTGGTACATCCATTCAATGTTAATGTGACTCTTGTGCCATTCCCTGTGGCCTCCCTAATTTATCAAAACCTATTCTCCCTTGCTTTTTACCTCAGTCATTACAGCCACACTTCTGTACGAGTCTCTCCACTGGATTGCCTCTGTTACCAAAGGATACATTGTTATCAGACATATCTGATAACAATTCTAGAAATATTTTCTCAGTTTCCTAATTTTTCTTACCCAAAAAACCAGCAGGAGATCAGTGTGACCTCCTTTCTCAACCCCTGTGGCTAAGTAAAGTTTTCAGAAACATCCAGTCTTAGTGAAAGAGAATGTATCATATCTTTACATAAATTTCTGGTAACATTGTTATCCATAATACAGCTGGGTTTCATTTTCTTTTCTTGTCTTGATTTATCTGACAGAATTTAAGCATTAAATAAATAGTTATTTGCCATAAGAACCTGAGGAATCCTGGTCATCAGAAGATTTGAAAGCAGAATTTTGATGGGTTGCAATTTGATCTTTAAAGACCTGTGTGATTTTTTTTTTCTTTTTTTGCCTATGATAGTATTTTCTTTGTACTGACCTACATCCATGTTAACTTCAGTAAAATACCTGAGCTGCAATCCCATTTTTACAAGATGAAACAGCAGCTGGCAGGTCATTCTCTGTATGAGGAAACTTTGAAACTTTCTTATCTAGAAAAAACCTGATATTTGTCTCCATTCATTGTCAGAATACCTTACTGGGGTTGTTTGTATTCCATAGGAAAATGATGTTTTTTGGAGCTCATGAAACTGATGGAAATCTCAAAGCCAATATTCTGACTGCAGGCTATGCAGCCTTTTCCAGATCACTTTTCACCCTGGCAGTTCTGTCTCAGCAGTCGAGAGACTCTGGGGCCATCCTGACAGAAAAGGTGGAGCCTGTTTGGGCAAGGGCAGCAACAGAAATTGGATCTGGTGGGTCTTCTGCAGGATTTTGCCATTTGGGCTCAGGGGCCCTATCTTGGCTTCTCCAGCACCAAAGGCAATTTCCCACCCTCCCAGGGGCCTTCTCCGATGGGCTGACCCCAGCAGTGGACAAGGGAAGGGCTACAGATTCATTTATCTGAACTTCAGTAAGGCCTTTGGTGTGATTTCACACAGTTTCTCCTCTCTCAGCTGGAGGGAGAGGGATTGGATGAGGGAGTTCAGGTGGATAAGGAATTGGCTGGGCAGTCCCATCCAGAGGGTGTCAGTGGCTCAGCTCCCATGGACACCAGGGACAGGGCGTGTCCCTGAGGAGTCTGCACTGCCACCAGTGGCATTTATTTCATATCAAAATATATTAAAATGTATTTAATATTAATATAAATGAAGGGACAGAGGGCACCCTCAGCAGTTTTACAGGCAACACAGAGCTGAGGTACAGGGACACTCCTGAAGGATGGGGCCATCCAGAGGGACCTGCACAAACTTCAGAATCAGCCCCTGGCAACGCCCTGAGCTTTAACAAGACCAACTGCTGATGTTTGTCATAACAAATAAGGTACTGCTCACCCACTGGAATTTAAAATGGATAGAAATTCTTCTTGCTATCTCTTTGATGAACCTGGAACAGAGATTTTACTTTAACACATTGCCTACGATCAGGATCTGGTACAATTCCACAATGTCTCCCTTTTCAATTTATTGTTCTTATTTTCTTTTAGCCTCCTACTGATCTGTCAGTTTGGAATTACAATGTTCCTGGATTTGCAGATGTTACTGAAACATGGTGATTTATTGAGAGCTGTGTCAGAAAGGGTGTCAAAACACAGGAAACCAGCTTTCCCTGGTAGGTGTGGATACGTACATGACATGTCTTTTTTAAAGTCACCTTCTCTCTGTAGGTCTATTCATTCTAACATCTTCCCCTT
Source organism: Regulus satrapa (assembly GCA_013396955.1). NCBI lineage: Eukaryota > Metazoa > Chordata > Aves > Passeriformes > Regulidae > Regulus > Regulus satrapa. Next base: position 155,940 of record VWZN01009123.1, read on the forward strand.
TTGTGAATATTACGGTCTCATCCCGGGCTTTGCTGAAATCTGTATAAATGCCCCTTGATTTGAACAACATGCAGCAGATTTGAATTCTGCCATACATTTCAAATGGCAAAATTAGCACTTCAAGTTCTTGTGAGTAACTGAGATTGTAAAGAGCAGCTGTGTTTGATCTAGTCAACCCACAGGCCATGTTCTGAGAGACTGTTTGTAACTGCATCAAGAGGGAAAGGATACTCGTGTTTGTTTCTCAAGTGCTGAAAATAATTTAGCTTTATTTTACTATGGAAGGAGTACTTTGGTTTGATTTTTAGGACTGTCATGGAACAAAGATGACCTTTCTAGGAGCACTGATGACATGAGACCTTTACCCCTGAATGCTCCTGCAGAAGTGCTTGCCCTACCCTCCCCTGATGGTGGAATGGCTCAGGGGTGCCTGGCTGGGTTTAAAAAGCATTTCCCAGTTGCTGGCAAGGCCAGGGGCTGGAGCTGCAGCCAGGTGTGGGCAGATTGCAGATTCATCCCCATCTCATTGGCATTCCTCACATGGCACTGCTGCCTTGAGACAACACCACAGGCTGAACTTTTGCTGCTCCTCGCAGGAGGTGAGCCTTGCCCTGGGTAATTCACACACTGCTTTGTGCTTCTGGAGCATGGGGTGCCTTCTGTACCCCACTGGCTTGATGAAAACCTGGCAATTTGTGGCAATTCCTGGATCTCTGATCAGATGCCCTGCCTAGCTGAATTACTGCTGCAACCAACAAGGAATTTAAAACACCAACTTAAAGCTTATGAGCTCAAATAACCTCACACGGTTCCTGCAAAAATTAGAATCAGTGAAATTAAATATATAAACCCAGACCTCCTCCCCTGAGTGACTGTTATTAAGCAGAGATTAATAGCCAAAGCCCCATCGTGTTGAGGCTAGATGCACTTTTCAATGAACAAATATTTCAGCCATTAAATTATATACTTTACAACCTATGGAAAGATTGTTCTTATATACTAGTAATATATATTTCATTGGAAAATAATAAATTCCTTTTTGACAGAAGTTTTAAATTCTAAACTGCTGAAATAAAACTTTGAGTACTGGTGTCTCCTGTTTATTGATGGCATATTTTTTGATAAGATGGTGTGGTTATTAATATTTTCTATAAAATAATGAGAATCTCATTGCCTGGGAAACTTTCCAAACAAAGTTGAATCTAAATTATGTAACACCAACTCGAAATTGGCACAGAGTCTTTTCTATATGATAGGGGACAATTAAATCAGAGATAATGGAAGGAATAAAATAATCCAAGCACAAATCACTAGAGAAATTACTGAAGAAATGTAGCATACCAAAACAGGTGAGAATGAGCAAATAAATATTATAACTTCAATTAAAAAATAGAGTATTTAATGGACTGGAAAGGGATGTGGGAATTAACATTGGCTGATATATTTCAAACCACTGAATTAAATCCATAATATCTGTTTGTGTTGCTATATTTTAATATCTGTGGTTGCCTGAAAGTCATCTTCTAGGAAACAGCAACTCCCCAAAAAAGATATATATCTATATCTATTTGTCAGTAAGACTAAAAAGTGCTATTTATTGCCACCAGAATCTAATTGGAACCATTTTGCGCAGCCACACACATCAGGCAGGAAGAGCTCTCTCAGAACACCAGTACTGGTTAAAAATCCTGCTGTTTTGGGGGAGCTGCTGCACTGTGGGGCTGGCACATGGGAGGGATAAACAGACCTGAAAAATTCCCTGATTAGTTCAGCAGACACTGCAGCTCGGAATGGAGGTGTTGGAAGAGCTGCTGGAGAGCCTGGCTGGGGCTGTGAGGGGTCTCTGATAACACCAGGGCCCGTGGTGGCCCTGCCGCTGGTGGGGATCTCTGCAGGGTGGGTTGTGCAGCACCGACTCTCTTTGCAGGCAGCTCTTCCTTGGAATTGCTTCTACTATGACAAAATATCTTCTCAAAAAAAAAAA
>VWZN01009123.1:160468-179457 GCA_013396955.1 Regulus satrapa
TTTTTTTTTTTTTTTTTTTTTTTTTTTACCAAAGTAAACACACTTTCAGTGGAGTAAACCAACAACCAGGCTGTAAAAGGACAGAGAAGTTGGAAAGCAAACTCTTCAATACAGTGGTTGCTGTATTACACCTTTCAGGCTGAAGATTAATGAGTGTTTTCCTCAGGGGAAGGGCTGTGCCCTCAGCTGAGCCAGGACAACTGTATTGGGACAGTTGGATCAGGGAGGTGACAAAGTCTATTAAAAAACCCCACTTTAGTACTACTACTACTACTACTACTACTACTACTACTACTACTACTACTACTACTACTACTACTACTACTACTACTATTATTATTATTATTGTTATTATTATTCCAGTTCCCCATTTTACTTTGCTACTCAGACCCTTTGTGTGCACTCAGCAGCAGGGTTTACAGGGACAAAGGACACCCAGGTGGGTGGCTGGCTTTGCCTGGGGAGCCCTCGCAGAGCAGCTGCTGTGAGAGGAAGGAAGGACAGACACCTCTGCCCCAGGGGCCCCTGCCCAGAGCCCAGTCCTGCCCCAGCAGCCCCAGGAGACCCTCGGGGCTCTCCAGCACCGTTACCCACTCCAGCATCACCAGTATCGAACACCGGGTACATCTTTCAGGGAAAAACTTAAATGTTTTCCATTCTGTCGCTGTCTGGGAGGGCTCCTTGCATCTCAGCAGCAGCACCACATCCAGTTGTGCATCGTGGCCTTTGTTTTGCTGCCAAGGAGGGTTTCAATCCCCAGTTTTCCTGCAACAGTCAGCTGGCTGGGGGCTTCAGCAGGCATTTGGAACAGCTTCACTTGGAAGGATCCTCTAACTGACAGCTACAACAACCTGCCAGTTCACAATTTCACTTGCTGCTCAGTGTTTAGCTGCTGGTAGGAAAAAAAAGAAAGAAGAAAACATAAATATTTAATCAACATTTTTAGTTGTAAATATGGTTTTAGGGAAATATGGTTTTAGGTTTTACTCTCTTAGTAAAAAGAAGCTGATGGGGTAATCCTTTATCTGCAGAGCTCGTGATGGGGCATGTCCCAAGCAGCACCAGGCAAGAACTGCTTCTCCTGATTTCCCACTGCACAGGAAGAGATAGAACTACTTGTTGTTCTAAGCTGTCTGTTCACACCACTCAGTTTGTCGCATTCTGTTTTTCTGTGTTTCACCTACAAAATGCCCCAAGATATAATTTTGCAAGCATAGTTTGAAAATCTTGGTAGAAAAAACACCAAGTAAACTATTTAATATCACTCCTGTTTCTTCTAGCTCTGTTTATGTTGTTAGCATTTATCCTAAGAGGCAATTAAAGCATTTGTTTCAAATTATAGTCACAAATGTGACTTCTTTTTAGGCAGTGACTTTATTAACCTGCCAATTCTGATTATTATTAAGCAAACTATTAATTTTGTTTGTTGCTGCTCATGTTCTCCATCCCTGATTCCCAAAGGAACTGGGATTTTGCTGCTGCTCCCAGGGTGAAAAGTTCTCAGATATGGGGCTATCCAAAAATTGACACTAATAGTGAAATAATGATATGGATAGCACATGATATTAGGATTCAGCATTTTCAGAGGTATGCAGCTGTTGTCTGAGCACTTCTGAAGAATTTTTTTTTTAAATTGGAGTCTGCTGGACAATACATTTGGAATCCTTTTTGCTACTGTGCTGTAAAGTAATCACACAGAGTGTTTGAGGGATCTCCTTTTGCATTTAATTCTTTTTTGGCTTAGTTTTTGCTCTATTAATAGTGACAATTAAAATTAAGAAAATATAACAAGACACAGAACGTTTACTCACCTGAATGAAACTGAAAATTGGAACTATTTCCTTTAAAGATCCTGGGATTCTTTCGGAAGAAGTTTGCTGTATTGTTCCCCACATGGCTGTAAGACAAGGTTATTAAAAATACTCATTCAGATGAGATGTTTTGCACCCAACTGCTTACAATCAGTTAGTTGACTATGAAACTGCCCAATTTCTGTGTGTAATCAAAGTAACTGTGTACACATTTGGCATGTAATTAGGTTTCTAAATTGATTAAAATCCAGCCCTGAAACGCTTGCGAGCGAAGGCTTGGCTCCGATGATTAGTTCTTAAAAACTTCTTTCACAAGCTTGAGCAAATAACAGATTTGCCAAAAAATGCTGCCAACTGTGAAAGTTAATTATGATAAATGTAACACCGTTCTCTCATCACCAATGTACAGAGAAAGGCTTTTGCCTATCCTAACTTTAGTGTCCATCAAGACAAAGATGGCGCTTCAGGAATTTTTCCCTTTAACAAGGACAGATATGCCATGAGTGACAGTTAAATTTGTTGGAGGTATTAAATTGCTAATGCTAATGCATTTTACAATCTTCTGAACTGATTTAATATATTAGACTGTCACTCAAAGTCTTAATAAACAATTCCACACTCTTAGTTTAAAATCATCCTGTCAGACCTGGAGGTTTTCTCAATTGGCCTCCATTGTTAATATGATGGTAGTTTACAAACAAATCACTTTTTTCCTTCATAGATTGGTTCATATGAAACTTTAATGGGTGTTTCTCTTTTTTATTTATTACAAAACAGATGTGCCAGAGCTTAATGGGGTGGATTTGTGCTTTAAAGCACCTGTGCTTGTAGCTAAACTTCTCCCTCTCTTGCAGATAATCTCTCACTTATTCATATTTGAATAGATCTTTCTTCTCATTTTAGAGTATTGCAAATTCTGCCTTGTGCAACTTAATATACTTTTGAAGTATGATTTCATTGTGTTTATCCTAATATTGTGTAATTCCTCCATGGAGTGCCACTTTTGCTTCAGAGACCCATCAGAAGCTCAACAAGTATCAAAGTATCATGTTTGCAGATGCAAAAAACACAGGTACTCATTATAGTTAATAGACTGTCAGAGGAAAGTCATTACAAATAAAATACTTTCCTAATTTTGTAGGGGAAAAAAGACAAATTATGAATTCATTTTGCTGAAGTTAATTTATGGAGAGAACAATCTTGATAATTTCTATTTTGAGGCTTTTAAATATGGGAGCAGCACTGGCACCAAAGGGTTTGGATTATTGTTTGGATAAGTATCCAGATTTTGATACTTTTGCTGTCTGAGTGCTATATCAGTATATCAGATTGCTGTCAAAGAAAAACTTGCAGAGAATTCTACCTCAAACTGGTATTAATAAAACCTCCTTCTCTTTTGTTTGTTTTTCCTTATCTGTGTGATGATGGTAGATTTCTTCTGTGAATAGATACATAAATTATTTGTAGTAGGATCTAAAATCACAGCAACAAATACAAATTTTTCTGACAGCTCATTCCATAATGTGCTGCTACTCATTTAAGAAAGTTTAATCTCCAACCCTCACAATTTTCATTATAGACTTTAACTTAGTTATCCTGAGAGTATTCCCTAAGGCATTCTCTCTTTTTCACAGCTAGCTTTCAGGATTTGGACTAAGGCTGTGAGTGGATCATAGAAGAAAGAGAACCAAGACCAGCAAGTTTAATGAATTATCAGTAACAGCCATCTGAGGATGTGTGTTTTTATCTGATGGGCACAATCAAATCTCCATTTTGACAATACATGTAATTAACCCAAAAATCCACACATGAAATTTCCTGGTAATTACCAGGTCACTTACTCAGAGGACTAAAACTGTAATATTGAAACTGAGTTTTCTCCTGGCCTAGGATCCTTAATTTTAGCAGAGCTTGTCCCACCTCTGTACCAAAGCCTGTCTTGCAAGGTTTCTGATGCTGCCAGAAAACAGCTTGTCTTTGTTCAGTGAATTGCTATTTTTTATGTTAATTTTTACTTGCTTACAAATGCAGTAAAATCAGGAATAAAAGTATTAAACAGCAGAAAAATTGAGGATGTTGGTCTGGTTCAGTCTTCTTTTGGGATAATTATATATCGTGGTAGGTGCAATGTAATATTCCTAATTCTTCTTTGTTTTTCTCCATGTTCAAGTCATCATGGCTATAATATACATGAAATATTCAAATCCTTAAGTCAGTGGGCATTGAAAATTGAGGGCTGGCTCTTCTAGTTTTTGTTAGAGAGTCAGCATCACTGGAGCTGCATCCAGCTGAGGATCTGTCTGTCTCTCTCTTTGTATGCTGAATAGGCTTCTCCAAAAAATGAAATGAAAACTTAGATCTAATGTGGAACCTGATCCTTAGCAAATATAAATATGATATAGCCGGCCTTCTCCAGAACTGTGCAAACATCAAATAAATAAAATACTTTTTGAAGGTTACAATTTGGTTTTTCTCTCTTACATTAACATTTCTGAGCCTATCATACCAACTTCTGAGCTGCCACATCTGGCTGAATCAGGCACATCATTTTATATTAACCTTATGAAGCAAAACGCAACATTACTGATGTTACTAGACAAGATATTTTTGTAAATGTCATGATTTAGGTCTTGGTGGGATTTTTACAACAAGCACTGTCCCCCTTCTAATTATCATCAGTTCTGGGCTTTTTTTCTGAGGTATGACATGAGCAGTGAAGATTCTGACACCTGGTAGTGGGAAATTATGTGATCCTGGGCACAGGAACAGGGGGTCTGGACAAACAGACCAGTCTCAGATATTTGTTGACCACCCAACACACAGTGAAATATTTTTACATGCTTGGATAGCTATCATCCAGCCTATTTGTTACTGATGAGGATTTAAGGAGTTAGTTTCTGCTGGACAAAGCATTCTTCACCTCCTACCCTTTCAGGAGCCAGTAAGATTTTCTTTCAAAGACGGGCCTGGCTTAACTTGGACTGATTTCTGCCACCATGGACTCAGTTTCAGAGATCTGAGAAGCTATAGGTGATTTTAACCCGTCTGTCATCGCTGTAATTAGATCTGGTGCATCTGGAGGGACCAGAAATCAGTTCTTACTCCTGACCTGCTGCAGTGCAAGCTGACAGTTCCTAAGCCTTGGTAGGAAGTGTAGGAGACTTTACATGCTGTAGAGATCAAGATAATTTCATGTTAAAAGATGAAATGCCATAAATGTACTTTAGAAAACTCATGAACTTCATGCCAAGAATGTGTTTTTGATGAAATGGGTATTTATCTAATGAATATTATTCCAGGAGCAGTTACAGAATAGATAGTGACAGGCACAAATGTAAAAAAAGGGCAGAAGCTGGCTGAGACAGAATAGAAAAATTCAATCAAGATAATACCTCTCTATTTTTAATGCTGGATTCCATTGTCCTGGTTCCCATTTTCTTCATTTCAGCATTACAAATCCAGAGAATTTTGATTTTAAAAAGAGAATGCCAAGTATTTCTTCTGTTAGATTTGCAATTCTATGAACCCCGCATAGGGTCTGTAGCAATAAAAGATAACAATTATGAACTGGTATAATTCTCATTACAAGGCTGAGCTTGCATAAATTTCAAGCTGTAACAGCACTGGCCTGCCATCAGTGGGGGAATCTACTGGAAACAAGCTCCTGTAGGAGTTTCTAGCTTCTTTCAGGATCAGGATTGATGAGCGAGAGATGGTATTTTGTGTTTGGCCTCAGATGTTTATTAGCTCTTATCAATGTTACCCTCTCACAAGGGAGAGGGTTCTCAGCATTTCGAGCTAACAAGGTAGAAATGGTGATGATAGTTTCTCTCTACAAGGTCTTTTAAGGGTAAATTAACCAATGAATAATTGTCAGCTTTTACTTTTAACCAAAAACTAGACAGCTGTGATCTGCATTGTGGAAAGTTGCACCCAATCACACAATATCACCTGAACTCATGGAAAAGAAGGAGGAAGAGCAAGGAGCCAATGCCCTAAAACCTCCATCTTTCTCCATATACACCACCATACCCCAAAATGTAAAGCTATGAGTTTTCACCCTATCACACCCTTCTATTCAAACTCCACACCCATCATCCCATTTCCATCACTCCATTTTGGGAGCCTTCTCCATGCCCTCAGGTCAAAAGCAGCGTTCTGCTGAGGGACTGGACCTGTCAGCACAGAAAGCCTGAAATTCTCTGTGCCCAGCATTCCAACAGTTCCCCACCCACAGATGGCTGTGTTGGAGAGGAGCTGGAGCAGCCTCCTCGGCTCGTTCCTTGTGGGAACCACGCTGCAGCCTCACTCCATGCGGCAATCCCTTGAGCAGGATGGGGCCCTGGTGCCCAGCAGAGCACGTTTGTTTTCATTGCCATGGTTACAATCTTTGTTTCGAGGCCCCAAACCCGCAACATGACGACAATCATTTCCATTTCTCCTCAAAACAATAATTTGGCAATTGTTTTTCCCCCCCGTGTTTGTGTTTATTGGGTGTACCTTGGCCACGTTACAGAACAGAACTCAGAGTCAGCGCTTTCCTACAGCATTTAACACCTCTGGTACCTGTAAGCCTTTATGAAGTAGCTAAACCAGTCTCTCAGACTTTGTAGGCAGCCAAAAATAATAAGTGCACCTTTCCACAGAGAAGTCTTTTTATACACAAAATCATCACTAAATTTACTAGAATTTATTGTTGGCAGTTCAGTAGACTTTTCTCATTTTAAACATGACAATTTTTATCTTGGGTTTTCTTGGTTTTTTGGGGTTTTTATTTTGGGTTTTTTTCCTTTAAAGAAAGTGAATACTAAAAATTGCATATAGCAGTTTTCATATGCATTCCATGTGAAGTCTTAAAATATATTCTTTGACAATCTCACTAGTGAGTGTTAAGGGAAAGGGATTTATCCCATCTCTTTCTTTCACTGAAGACTAACTCATATATTATTATTATTTTTGATTGAATCAGTAGTTAATGAGAAATATTTGCAGACAGCACACAGCAAATCAATATCTCTGTTTCTCCTGCTAATCTTCACTCTACAGATAATCAGCCTTTGGAGGACTGAGAATTTTGAGACTATTAGAAGGTAAGGATGAAGCGCTGACAGCTCACTCATTTCCTCAGGCAAAAATATGTTAGGTCATTTTTGCATGTGAAATACGATAGGGATATATCATCAACATTTGATAAATAGAGAGGGTTTTAAAAATTGCATCTGAAATACTTGACATTCAGCACGTTTTTTGAAAATGATAAAATCATAATTGTAAAAAAGACCCGCAGTATTGCCAATCAGACCTGAGCACCCTGGCACATATATCTTAGTGTCCCCCTGCAGAAGGAGGAATGAGCATAAAGAAAAGAGCAATTTTCCTGCCGTAAATTGGAAAGTCTGCCAAGCAGCTATGTGATCTACCATCAATCAGTGTTAAATTCTCCTTAGCTGCAGAAAACTCAAGAACTAACTATCACTGAGAGATTTGGCACAGTGACTAATGGTATATGACAAACACATTTAAAATCTGCATAGCCCAGCATCAGTTTAAAATATAACATGAATAATAAACAATCCTAAAGATATCCCAGTGTGCAAAATAAGACATAATCTCCTCAGACACATATTGTACAGAGGAGATTACCATTCCAGGAGTGCACTCAATATCAATACGGCACCGAGTCATGCACACAATATGACTTTATTTGGAATAGCATCTTTCATGCAATACATGCTGCAGTGTCGTGAGGCTGTACAGCAGGATGGGGAGGCTGTGCCGTAAAGGGGAGATGGCAGCTGAGTAAAACACTGGTCTGAATCCACAATTACCCTGCTCACATGAGGAGCCCCATTAAGTAATAGTGAAATCTTGAGGTGAGGAAGGTCTTCTCCTCCACCATGTCATTACTGAAGCCACAACTAATGCATCTGTTCCAGATGGCAAGTGTTCAGAGGAATGGGAGACAGTGCTGTCCCTTGCATACTAAGCTGGTCATTTCTCAGTGCAAAGATTCCACTCATTCCTGTTTAGTTTCCCATTAAAAACATATTATTTAGCTGCATAGTTTGGGAAAATATTTATAAAAAAGGAATATATTAGCTGTGAAAACTGGCTATACTTCTAACTGAAGAATAGTTCATAAAACAGGAGGCATTTGTCCCAGATTTGGATTTTCAAGCAACCAGGCATTTTAATTTATTTCAATTCCAGATTTATATTGTTTATTTAGAACATAAAGTCCATCCTTTTGCTAATGACCTTTGTAGGCACTACAATGTTTTGGGGTTTTTAATTTCTTTCTTTCTGGCAGGAACAGGTTGCCAAAGAATCCAGAGGGAGCAAAATTTCTAATTTATTTGGAATAGGGTCTGTATTCTGGGCTTGGTCAAGCTAGGCAGGAGCCACAACCACACTGGGCAAAGGCATCTTCCCTTTGAGTGGACAAACACTCTGAAAGGAGCAGAAATTGGTGAAGTCAGAGCGCCCAGGGCAAGGTGTGTGATCCTGGGAGCACAGGAGGTTTAATAATGACCAAAGTGGAATGGCAAACCCTGAATAAATGGAATGACACCAAATAGCTTCAGGATGAAGTGCAGCTTCCCCATCCCAGCAGGAAAAAAAGAACCTAGGGGGAAGTATCACAGAATAGTTAAAATGTGGTTAGGTGCAGTGTTTGTAAGCTGTGGTGTGATCTCTCAAATATTAGTCTGTCACTTTGTCTCCTCATCCATCTTTTTGCCTTTCCAAATGTAAGTATTCACACGCAGTTTGCTTTGAAACTTTAAATGTCGAGATTATCTGCCTCTGAATTGTGACTTTCTGAATCTTTGAGTGATCACTTTATCTAATTTTGTCTCCTTTGAACTCAGATATTTCATTTTTAAATGGTATAAAGTGCTATATATGTTAAAGACAGAGTAGAGGCACAAGTTGGGAAGTCTGTTTCAATGAAAATCACAGGTAACACAATAAACACAAGAATACCTCATGCTGGGGCTGCTGCTGTACCAGCAAAAGGACTCTGTTCCTCGACCTTAATTCTGCAAGAGCAAAGAGTCTGCACATAATACTCAGAAAGCAGAGACTAGGGCAGTCAGAACAAACAAGAGTAATTAAATAATCATCCCATTAGCTGAATTATAGTAATGTCTCAGTGATTTGACCCTACTTTAGAGCATCATTTCCATTTGCAGAATTGCTAACAAGGGATCAGAACCAGGGCAAAAATGACTTGGTGCCACTCTGGCGAGCTCTGTGCAAGCACAGAGTACCCATTTGGGATGAAGATGCAAGGAAAGGGGAGCTTGAAAATGACGTTGTCAGAAAAGATTCCAGGGCTCTGAATGCCATTAAAGACCTGCCTGGGTTACTCCAGCACCTTCAGGAACTGTTCTGAAGGTTATGAAACTTCTTGTAGGCAAAGTAGGGGCAAGTACAGAAAAAACATGGCCAAAATCCATTTCCAATAGCACAGTGTTAAAAGAAGCCATAAAGTTTATCAGATAAATTGTATTTCCAATTATTGACATCTCCCAAAGGGAAAAAAAAAAAAAAAAGGAGAAAAAAAATTTTAAAACTTAGACTAAAGTGAAAGAGTGAGTGTAGAAAGACAGATGAGCAGGCAAAAGGATATTTTCCATCTCTCCTTTGTGCTCTCCTCTACTGTTAGCAAAGGTCTCTGATGTATTATCATCATATTATCTTCCATTGTTTTTAATAAGGTTTTTTATGAGTAAGGAATTTATGGCTGTATGCAAATATTCTGTGAAGCTAGCAGCGAAAGTAAAGTGCTATTTACACTGAAATTCATGTACTGACTAAAAAGCATTAACAATAGCAATTAACAGAAGTGGAGATTGTGCCGTTTCCATCTGTATTTTACAATACACAGCAAATGATAGTCACTTAGCAATGCACTAATTTGCCAATGTTCTTCAGTTAAAATATAAAAGTTATTTTAAAGCTTTTTTTTTTTTTTTAAATCAAAGGAGTCCAAACCCCCAAATCCTGTCTGCTAAATAATTAGAAATCATTAGTTACATGAGGATTCACTCCCAGCCCTAAGCAAAGAGTTACTTCTCCGGGAGGAGTTCCAGAAAGGACTCAAGGGAGGCAGCTTGGGTTTCCTGTTAGCCCAGAGGGGATAGAAAGGAGCACTGGTTTGCATCAAGGCCATCAGCAAATTCAGGTGTTCCTCTCGTGCTGTCCTGATGTACAAACACTGCCCAGGTACCACTTTTTTCTGTGGGACACAGGGATCTGTGCTGAGGGGTGATGGTGGAGAGACACAGGCACTTCACCTTCCACCCCCTTTATCTATAAACACAAGTAAAGGTATGTGAAGGGAGCTCTTATGTGTCTTTTCTCTGCAGCTCAGATATATTCATCAGCTGGACGCATTTTTCACAAAACTCTCAACTCAGGGAATTGAATTGTACAAATATATTTTGCTTATTTTTAAATCATCAGTTCTGAGGAGAGCGTCTCCAATTCTACTGCACAATCAGAGAAATCTCTAAATCTGTGAGCATCGTGACAGCTCTCTCTCCAGCACTTCACATACCTGCCTCACCTCTACCTATGGAGCAGCATCCAGGTGGATAAAAGTGTCTTCATCTCCTTCCCAAGTGACCTTGCAGATCCCATTACCCTAAATGAGATCAGTCACTGCACGCTGGCTTTTGGCAGCTGCAGCCCCAGCAGCAGCACTTCCCAATCAAAGGAGCCTGTGGAAGAGAATGAGCCAGGGTTGGGGAGTTTTGAAGACGATCACAACGACATATGGTGTCTGAATTTGTGAATATGCCAGAGCCAGGCTGGCATAAGGACACATATCAAAAACTGGAAAAAGCCTCTGTGAAGAATGCACAATTTCATGTTCATTTTTATTATACACTGCCAGTGTTTACGCAGAAGCCTCTCATCCACGAAACTGAAGTTTATTACTATCAATCCCAGAAACAGCAAACAAAAATGCTGAGATTTTATGTACAGTGCTTCAGTCTGAGGGTTTTACCACTTCTGTAGGCAGCAGTAGTTATTTTACTGGCAAATGGTGTCATTGGGAACATGTTGATCATCTGGCAGCATTGTAACATTCATAAAATATCAGCATCCCAGCTGAGAAACAGCCACAACAACACCATGGGGCAGGTTTCCCTTTGCACTTGTTTAAATATTTATGCTGGGGTACCTGTTGCCACTGGGGACAGTACCTTTCATGCAGGACACTAATCCTTGAAAGAAATTGCAAGTTTACTGTTAGTACAAAATCCAACTATCAGCAAGAACAGATTTTATCCTCCCAGTAACTTTCCCCGGTCAAGAAGGAGCTGTGGATAAAACTGAGCTTTGTGTGCTTTGAAAGAATTTGAGAAAATGATAAAAAAAACCCCTTCAGTTGCTATCTTACTCTAATAATCTGCTAAGGACAGCAGATACCCAAATCTCTCATTTGGTGAGGGAGGAAAGAGACACCTTCAGAAAGCAGTGGAACCACCTCAGGCCTGAACTGTGCTTTGAAGACATCTGGCTCCTTCTTTTGTATCCAAAAAAGAGTCCTTGCTAAAACATTCATGGTAATTATAGAGGGCTGGGTTAATCTAGAACTTTGTACTTGAAATAGCATCATGAACAAGGTCTCACCAAAATCCCAGGGAGTGAATGGATATGACAGCTGGCATCTCATCAGTCTGGGTTTAAAGCATCACCTGCAAGTGAAAGTGCTGGATTAAAGGCCTTCCTTTAAAGGAGCAGTAGGCACAAGTAGCTGATGACAGCTTCTGCCAGAACGCAGTAATCATGGGGCTGCAAGGTAATCTGCATTCTTGTTCTTTCTCTGGGACTTACCGAGTATTTAATTATTCTGTGTAAAGTGAAATAGCTTCAACAGAATGGAGAGTAAGATGAAAATCAATCCTATAAGTCCTTAATGGTAGGGTAGGTTCAAATGTTGTCAGGCAGAGGACGAAAATGAAATTAGAGCTGCTAGGAATGGATCAGTTATCTGATCAGCTCAGTTAAGTGGAGAGCTATGGAGAGCTCTCCTCCTTTTCTGAAAGCACCTATGGGATCACTTCAAAGAAAGGGACACCTCTTTTCTTCAGGAATTCAACTAGGTTCTGGCTTTCCTTTCAACTATGGGAAAATGTGTTGAAGATATCTTTTTTGACCCGTCCAAGTTTGCAAACACAAAATAAGAAGCACCATACGGTGTCCAGCTATCTCAGATCTGTAACAGATTTCGTTATCTCTGAGGGCAGCTCTGGGGCTGCCAAATGTTTGATAGGCACCAGTGCATTTCCAGGCTGGGCTGCAGAGCTGTGCCTATCGCTGTTTGGCCCGGCAGGTGATGACCTCTCTTCCAAGAGGCAGCTTTGTGTTTGCCACAAGCAGGTAGGGACTACTTGGAGATGTCTCTACCAAAACCAGTAGCAGCAGATCCAGTGCTTTCTTAACCCGTGGATATCCCCATAGAGATATAGTGAGGAGGGAGAGGAGCAGACGTCTCTCAGCAGCCAGCACGATGGCCAGCAAGGCTGGCTCTGCTCCTGGTCCCTCCTCGCAGCTCTGAGAGGGGCCTGCTGGCTCTTCTCTGGAGGTATCTGCTTCCCAATTTATCTGACAGGTGGTTAGCTATTAACATGAATAAAAGTGGTGACCTGTCTGCCACTTCCAATAACTCAAGCGCTATATCCCCAATCTGTCATGTCCTTGGCAGCCCTTTTGTTTATTAGGAAATGAATTATTCATTAGGAAAATTTGTTAGAAAAATGTGCCTTAATTTTCATCATTTTCCCTGTAATCCACTCTTATCCCTTTAGTGGCACTTTCCTTTGCTGCAGCCTGGCTGTTCCAAGGCCTGGTGGTGGGTTGGCAGATACAGCACTGCACGGCACAGGAGGGAGGAGGGCACATTGTCACTGGCTTGTGCAAGTTCAAGATGCTCAGGGATAAAGCACGTTGTACAACTAAATCCTTTCAGGAGGGAGCAGTGGGTGAGGGGGAAAATGGAGGAGAAAAATGCACATGTATTTGCCATGCACTATAGCCAAATTGACCCTGCCTGTTTAAATCTGAAGGAAAAATAACACCTTTGGGAGTTTAGAGAGGCACGGTGACTCAGATATACTTCTCTTTTCTGAGGCTGCTTACTCACTGCTCCATACTCAAAATGGCCTTCTCCCTTCTTCCTCTCTCCATTGTAAAAATTGATTTACCCTCAACAAGGAATAATGACTTCCCTGTTTGCCACCACCAAAAATAACCTGCATTTAGTTGCAGAATAAAATTTAGCCTCAGAATTTTTAAAGGTTTACTAACAGCAGCAGCCCTTGCACCAGATGCTAACCCTCCATCCTTTCTGGAAGCAGTAAAAGGCCCTAAAAAACACACTGAGCACAGATCTTGTTTCCACGAGTTAGCACTGGGGAAGCCATGCTGTCCTCATGTTAGGCTGGAAATTTCTTATGTAAATTGGGCTGCAGCACTCACAACACCTGTTACTATGGCAGCATTTATCCAGGTTAATAAAACAGCAAAGACACTAATAAGATATCATCCTATAATGTTGAAAAAGGAAATTACCATTATAAAATTTCATCGAATGGACATGATGGAAATTAGGAAGTAACTCTTACACACTGAGATGGGCAGACAAACAAGGATATGTATGCACGGCTGATCCTGCTGTGTGTGGGATGAGATGAGGCAGAGCAGCTCTGCCATCAAAGTTATTCCAACCCAAGTTTCCTTCCCAAGCAGCCATCTATCTTCCATGCAGTTCAGATCACATTATTTTAACCTCAGAGTTCACCCTTTGGATTGATAAGTCTGCCTACCTGAGGGGCTTGGAAGGGGAGTAATTTGTTGTAACCATCTTCCAGACAGTTTTTGAAATAGTCTTTTATACAGGTGAACCCTGTGCGCTGTACATTTTTCACTCCTGGGCTGTCCATTTGTTTGCTCCTGTTTTCCAACAGGAGTGGCTTTGCAAAGAAAGTGTCAGAGACTAATGGTACAAGTCCTTGCTAATTACTGCTAAAACTCCCATGTCTAAAGTCACTCAAGGCACAGAAAACTTGTGGGACATGAGCAAATTAAGAGGTAAACCTGCCAGATCTTAATTGAGGGTTTTTGGTGGTTTTTGGTTTTTGGGGTTTGTTTTGTTTTGTTTTTGGTTTTGGGTTTTTTTTTTGTTTTTTTTTTTTTTTCCTGCAGGCATTGCTGTGCTTTAACTGAATTCTGGAGGACAGAATTTCCAGTGGCTGTGCAAACTGTCACACTGAGAAAGATCATCTGTTGCACTCCAGTCTTCAGCTCCACAAAATAGCAGCCGATTTTTCATGATTGCAGCTTTGTGTTAGCTGCACCAGGGAGATGTCCTTCTGGCACATTATTCAGGAAGATGTTACTGGACAGGTAAGAATGTTGAGGTTAAATTCAGAGTTAAAGGAAGAGAGAGAGGCAGAAACTTTTTCATACCAGTTGTATAAAGAACCCAGAAACTCATTTGACATTAGATGAATGGAAAAAGAAGAAAGTTAAAAGGATGTAGGATAGAAATGCAGTTATCAAGTATTGTTCCTGCTCAGCCTGAGCACTGTAAATGCATGTCAATTGTCAATTAACCTTGCCTGTTTAAATACAGAGATGGGCAGATGACTCTTCTTTAATTTCTGCCTTTTTTTTCCTAGTTCAATTTCAGAAGCTGATTTTCAATGTATGAACATAATGGGAACTACATTGGGACAAAGCAAAGGTCTTCCTAACCCAGTGTCCCATCCCTGCAAGCAGCTGACACAAAGCAGGCTCACAGCAGTGCTCTCCCTGATTTTTTTCAGCCTCAGATGATTTTAGCTCAGCAGTGCCCCGCAACAGGGGTCTACTGCATTCAGTAAACTGGAATTTTTTATGCCTGTTGCCTTTAACATCCATTCAGATGTTTTGCTTTCCTCCGGACGCAGTCATTTCCCACCCAGTGCAGTGACTGGGACAATTGTCTGGAAAGGATAAAGCAAGAGCATGTCTCAAACTCGCCTGTTTTGTGGGTGCAGAGAATCTGAGGGGAATTCCCGCAGCTATTTCTGCACGGGGGAGCCAGCTGCACCTTGTCCCCAAGTCAGCCTTGGCTACATTTGAAGAAAAGAACCTTTAACAGAGAGACAAAGGCAGACAACGGTGGAAAGGCAACTGTATTTTCTGTGAGGCTGCAGATCAGGTCACAGGTAAAGAATAAAGAAAGAATTATTAAGCACCAAAATTATGCTTCAAAAGTTACCAGATGGCACCAGCTGTAACTTAACTTTTCAGCAGTCCTGCCAAGAGCTGAAGTGATCGCAACACAGCGCAATATCATTTGTAGAAAAACAAAACCCAGAGAAATCCTGCCATAATTGTTCCATGATTCAGCAATTCACCCCGCTAACTGCTCCCAATCACACATAAACTCCCATAAATTTGAGGAGAGATTCACACACATGCCATATGTTAGGACGGATGCAAAACCCCAAGGATATCATTGGGGAGCTCGCAACGCCTATGCAGAACTCAAGAAGGAAAAGAGTGAATATAAATTTGCAATATGTGTTTTTAAGAGGAAGGGCATGGGGAGCAGGTTTTTTAAGCTCACGATTAACTTGCAGAGAGCAAACGCTCAGCTCTTCCTCCCCAGGATTGCCATAAAGTCAGCGGAGCAGCTGCCTAATCTGTGGGCAGAGACAAACCAGGAAACCTTAAAAATGAGACAGGTTGATGCTCGAGATTTGTGTGAGCAGCTCCCTGAGGGGTCACCTGGGGGATGCTTCTCTTCCTCAGCACAACGCTCGGCCGTCGCTCTTGCTGCAGCTCCCAGAACCCAAGGCCAACCCCAAACCCCAGTTACACTTTGGGAAATGTGGATTCACCACTTTGGTGCCACTCTTTACCTACAGTGGCATCACAGATCAGAATCTGGCCCCTCACTGTTCAGTACCTGCTTGGATTTAGACAGTAAATGAGCTTTAGCTGAAGACAAGAGCTATTAATTCCCACCTTTGTTCACACAGAAAGGCTGATAAATGCCTTTGTGCAATTATGTACAAGATAATGCAGCTAAAAAGTATTCAGCATGTGCATAAAACTGCAGAGAGGGATAGCAGATGATTTCCAATTCCTTCTTAATAATTGTAATTAAGCACACAACTATATTATGATATACAGTGTATTATTTCCCTGTTTTTCTCTTTCCTCAGTTTTTTTACAAAAGCTTAAGGGGATAATTGTTCTTTGGGTGCATGTATTAAATGTTACTAGCAGTTTGGTTTTGAGACTATTCATTCCCTGCAGAGTCTTCAACACCAGATTTTTAAAAAGCAATATAAAATAATTATAAATTCCCCACATAATTAAGTTCATTATAGCACTATTCTCAGCTGATTTAGTCCTCTGTTAGCCATCTTGCTTTTCATGTTTCAGATTCTGAATTCTGTCGAAATTCTATTACTGGGGAAGGGGCAACTTTTTCTCTTTCTCAGAGTATTGCATGGAATAAAACATGAAGAAAGAACATTCAGAGGAAATATTTTAATTGCAAACCTCTGATGATAATTCACACCTTCATACAGTAAGTGCAATTCTGCTAATAGCAGTATTTAATTTTTTTAAATTCTCCTGTTCTCATTCCTTTACAAGAGGTTGTGAGATTCCCAGTGGATGTTGACCAACAACTTGAAAACCACTTCTGGTCCAAACTCCTGTCTTTTTCTCTAAGACCCAAGTTCTGGTTGCATCCCTAATCTCACTGACAACAGGAAAAAGGAGTATTCATTACTGTGTTTGGAGTATTAGCATTTTTAAAGCTCTGTTGGAAATTCAACAACCGCCTTTTATTAATAACTGAATTCAGCCACCCAATAAATACAAGGAAGAACGTTCTAACTTTAAAATTGCTAACCCTGCAGCTCTCCCAGCAGGAATTCCAGCAAAGACACACACAGTGGAGCCCAGGAAAGTGAGAAGTGCTCTATAATGAGGACACTCTCAAATTGTAAGGTAAGATGTGGCACTCTCAGCTATTTAGAAGCAATTAACCTTTTTTTGGTGGATACTGCAGCTGGTCCGACCTGTTCCTCCAGCTCCTAGGGGAGAGGGGAGAGGCAGTGACCTGTCTGGAACAGCATGTGGGCACCAGTGAAACCTTGTCAAGTCATCTAGATTTTCCTCTTTGAGGAACAGAAACGTGTAAAGACCCAAGACAGGGTCTGCAAACAGCACCAGAAAGGTGAGTCAGCCAGCCAGGGCCAGATCTCTGCTACATTCAAATACAGCAGCTGATCCCTCAGATCCCCCAGGCTATTTAAACCTGATGTTATTCAGAATCTAACAAACAAACAAACAAACAAACAAAACCCAAAAAACCAAAGAAAAATAAAGAAATGAACATTCCAAACTGGAAATTCAAGATTAGAAAGAATCAGGCTCCATTGCTTGGATTTTTATCAAGTCCTACCTTTTAAGTTGTGCTCCAGAGTTAATGTGAGTGTCACTTGTCAACCTGCTGCTTTTGGGGGTCGAATTCCCTGTGTACAGAAAATCATGTGAGATGGGAAACACCTGGGACGTGGAGAAATAAAACGAGGTCTGGGCTTTCATTCAGAGCGCTGCAGTTGGGCAAACTGCTCGCCAAAGACATGATTTAATTCTGACATTGTCATCCTGCCAGAGAGAAAGAGATGCTAAAGGGCATAATATGGAGCCAGAGATTACCACTAAACTGACATTTTCTTGAATTAAGATGGATCAAATTTTTAAGTGGAAGAACTATTATTGCAGTAGGACTGATGGAAAATATAACTCTCAAATTAGAGTGAGATTTAAGAATGATGGGACTGCTAGAACCAAATTTCAAGTGCAGGATTGAAGCCATATTTGTGGGAGTTTAGGCCATTTATAAAAACATTGGTTGATATTCTTATTTAAGTAATATATCACTTGTTCTATCTAGCACCCAGTAACTTGTCACCCTTTCCACTTTCCATCACAGGTACAGTACTTGTCAGGAATCAAAATATTATCTGCACCTCTGAAAATGAAAGAAAATAAGGGAATATTTATACTTCAAAATACCCTAAAAGACAAGTTTAAAAATGGCATTTATGGGCATCATTAAGCACAAACATTTTGCCATCAATACTGAACAGGCCATCGTTGACATGACAAAATCAGCCTGTCATTCTACCTGTTAAAAACACGGTCATAATGCTCAGGGCACAAGTGAATTCTCTTTATCTGCACATTCAGAAGGTGTCTGGGTGAAAGTTCCATGATCAGTGAAGTTTCTGCTGTTGCAGGCAGGGTTCTGGTGAGAATGAATGAGTAATGGTCAGTGTATGCAGTGTCTTACATCCTTCAAAATGAGAGCTCCACTGGACAACATGGTCCATCCCACTGGCTTCTTTTCAAGAGGAAAGCTCACTGGAGGCTGGATTCTCAGGGTCAGATTTAAAGTCAGATGTGGGCAGAACTGATGCATCTAAATGTAAAATCCTAAAGCAGGCGGGGTTTTTTTTTTTTTTCATTCTGCTGCTACCTAACCCTGGAAATGCCCAATTTCTCCAGGTGAATCCCCTTCTAAACTTTCATTTCTTTCAATGAATGCCCAGAACTGCTGTGATTTGATTTCTGACCCTAAATTTCATATGAAGCTCCATCAAAATACAAACCCAGTCGTTGTGATTTGAGTCCCACAAAGTCCCACAGGGGATTGAAAATTCAGAGGCACCTCTAGACCCATCCGAGGAAGCCAACAGTGATTATTTCCTTCTAAAATGTGTTGACGCATTGCATGCCCATGCCTATATGGATGAGGCCACCATCTGCCTGGAGTTCCCTGGAGGAAAACAAAAATGCTAAAGAAAACAGTTCAGGAACAGTTAGATGACATTCTAAAAGAAAATAACAGAAATGGCTTGTTGTAATCAGAAAATAACTTAAACCATTTTAGAGTTTTATGGTAAATTGTTGCCACATTTCTGTTCAACATAACTGAAACTGAAGTCCTTGCCTTAAGGGATTGTAGTATTCCAATGGCTTGGAATAAAATTCTCAAAAATGTTTCTCTTTCTAACAATATGATTTATGTTCAGAAGCCACTCAAAATAAACCAGGTTTTCAATACTGAGTAAAAGTAGAATGGGGGGG